>JAODAL010000179.1:112500-357500 GCA_025379985.1 Phyllomedusa bahiana | reverse complement strand
CTGCACGCACTGTGAGGCGGAGACTCATGGAGCAAGGCCTGGTGTCAAGGAGGGCAGCAAAGAAGCCACTTCTCTCCAGAAAAAACATCAGGGACAGACTGAAATTCTGCCAAAGGTACAGGGAGTGGACTGCTGAGGACTGGGGTAAGTCATTTTCTCTGATGAATCCCCTTTCCGAATGTTTGGAACATCTGGAAAACAGCTTGTTCGGAGAAGACAAGGTGAGCGATACCACAGTCTTGTCTCATGCCAACTGTAAAGCATCCAGAAAACCATTCATGTGTGGGGTTGCTTCTCAGCCAAGGGAATCGGCTCTCTAACAGTCTTGCCTAAAATCACATCCATGAATAAAGAATGGTACCAGAATGTCCTCCAAGAGCAACTTCTCCCAACCGTCCAAGAGCAGTTTTGTGATCAACAATGCCTTTTCCAGCATGATGAAGCACCTTGCCATAAAGCAAAGGTGATAACTAAATGGCTCAGGGAACAAAACACAGATTTTGGGTCCATAGCCTGGAAACTCCCCAGATCTTAATCCCATTGAGAACTTGTGGTCAATCATCAAGAGGTGGGTGGACAAACAAAAACCAACAACTTGTGACAAAATGCAAGCATTGATTGTGCAAGAATGGACTGCTATCAGTCAGGATTTGGTCCAGAAGTTGATTGAGAGCATGCCCGGGAGAATTGCAGAGGTCCTGAAGAAGAAGGGTCAACACTGCAAATATTGACTTGCTGCATTAACTCATTCTAACTGTCAATAAAAGCTTTTGTTAATCATAATATGATTGCACTTGTATTTCTGTATGTGATAAAAAACGTCTGACAAACACACATAAAAACCAGAGGGCAACAGATCAGGTGAAAATATAATATTTGTGTCATTCTCAAAACTTTTGGCCATGACTGTATATTTGTTCACATAAGAACTAAACACTCTGCATGGCTGCATATCCTCGTGACAACCCAAAGCTTTAGTACAGCAGACACAGTCTTCACAAACAATTGAAACTGACACAATCAATCATAGATTTAGCCATAATCCAAAATATTCGTGTGCTGATCTCATATAAACAGGGTAAAACAGACGAGATCCCTGGTGTCCTGACTGAGAAATGACAGTACTAAGCTCAGCGCAAAGCCTCTTCTAAACAATCGAGATTCAACACTTCAAAATCACTCAGAACAAATACTCGGTTCACACCTCAGACAGCTCAAATATGCAAAAGCTGCTCACATCCATACACGGTCCTTACTGCCCATAGCCTAATAGTTGAGGCACTGCGGAGACCGTAACTACAACATCTAAATCAGGAACACTGCTGCACCCCATCCCTCTGCAAGGCTTCCACTCCTCCTCACACAACAAAATCACAAATCTTGACAGCCTCGGTAGCTGCCATTTTACTACACCTAACACAGGCAGGGTGTAATAGGTAATGAATGAAAAGTCTGTATACAGCAGCAGAATAGTACTGCCGTATATAGTACAAGTGATCACACACCCTGGTGGTCAAATACCCTAGTGGGACTAATGGTTGAAATGGTTTTCTCATGAAGGAAAATGAGCCTCTGAAAGCAACCGATCATAAAGGAGCAGATATGATATCGTAACAGGGTAGGTTTACAAGTGTTATAAAAACATGTACTATGTATATGGTGTAATAGTAAAGTGTATTAGGCTTTTTCCGCATAGCAGAGGTTTCCTGTCACATTTTTGGCCGTTTTAGTACTTTTCCGCCACATCAACTGTAATCCAAAAAACTACCTGTGGTCTATGCAGGTCATTTGTTGCTGCTCGTTTTCTGTAAAATCCAATGGAGTCCAGCAGCACATTTAATACTGAAGTCAATGTAAACCGCCGGACAGCTTTTGGCACAGTCCGGCTGAAAAACTGCCCAAGTGTTCAAACTAGGTACATGAATTTGACAGACATTAAAAACATCCACACAAAACTAAAAACCACCCAAAAACTAGACAGAATTGCAGCTGCTTTGGACAAAAAACTCACAAAATAGTCAGGTTCAAAGCAGTTATTAGAACTTGCTTTTCAAAAAGTTTTTTGTCCTATGCTGTGGAGACCTAGCCTTATGTACAGTATATCCCAGTGACTATGGATTGTTCATGAATACTCCCCTCACCACAGATCAATTATTTGTATTCCCAGTCTATAAGCTGACTTATTTAAGCATCATTAACCATTCTCGGCCACGTTTATTGATGCCAGGGGTGAGGGGGGTGGACGGTTATCTCAAAACTGCAACTTTGGACAAGGGGGGCCTGCAGTCTCATCTACTTCAAAGAATGGCAGACGAGGGTCTGTCCATCCAACCCCATCATTTCTCAAAACCACATCACAATGGGTCAATCAAGGGACACATTACAATTACACTCACCGGCCACTTTATTAGGTACACCATGCTAGTAACGGGTTGGACCCCCCTTTTGCCTTCAGAACTGCCTCAATTCTTCGTGGCATAGATTCAACAAGGTGTTGCAACGATGCTCAATTGGTACCAAGGGGCCCAAAGAGTCCAAGAAAATATTCCCCACACCATGACACCACCACCAACCAGCCTGAACCGTTGATACAAGGCAGGATGGATCCATGCTTTCATGTTGTTGACGCCAAATTCTGACCCTACCATCCGAATGTCGCAGCAGAAATCGAGACTCATCAGACCAGGCAACGTTTTTCCAATCTTCTACTGTCCAATTTCGATGAGCTTGGGCAAATTGGAGCCTCAGTTTCCTGTTCTTAGCTGAAAGGAGTGGCACCCGGTGTGGTCTTCTGCTGCTGTAGCCCATCTGCCTCAAAGTTCGCCGTACTGTGCGTTCAGAGATGCTCTTCTGCCTACCATGGTTGTAACGGGTGGCTATTTGAGTCACTGTTGCCTTTCTATCAGCTCGAAACCAGTCTGCCCATTCTCCTTTGACCTCTGGCATCAACAAGGCATTTCCGCCCACAGGACTGCCGCTCACTGGATGTTTTTTCTTTTTCGGACCATTCTCTGTAAACCCTAGAGATGGTTGTGCGTGAAAATCCCAGGAGATCAGCAGTTTCTGAAATACTCAGACCAGCCCTTCTGGCACCAACAACCATGCCACGTTCAAAGGCACTCAAATCACCTTTCTTCCCCATACTGATGCTCGGTTAGAACTGCAGGAGATTGTCTTGACCATGTCTACATGCCTAAATGCACTGAGTTGCCGCCATGTGATTGGCTGATTAGAAATTAAGTGTTAACTAGCAGTTGGACAGGTGTACCTAATAAAGTGGCCGGTGAGTGTAGATACTGCTTGCCCTGCCTCGAATCAGCCAGTCAGGGCCAACAAATCACCCTAATGAACTAACGGGCAGCTCGTAAACTTCATAACATAGTTTCAATAGGAAACTGGGTTCAGCAATCTGCGTTTCAATTCACTTATGGTGCATGTGTAAAGGATGTCATCCGGGACAAAGACAAACCTATCCTGGCCAAAAGGAGAGGTATGAAAACAGAAACAACAATATATGACGTGGAGAGCAGTTCCCAACTTCTTGTAGGTAGGAGACTGGAGATAAGGAGGCTGTCCGGCATAGACATCAGAACCACAAGACTGATGGCCCCAAGACCCGGATGCATCAGATGAGGTGGTCAGGCAACAAAAAAAGGAGCTGAGAAAAACCAAAAAGCTAATGACTTCTGGAAGACTATGCAGGCCCTGGAAAACAACTCACACACAGTCGTCTGTGGAAGATAGCATAGCGGACCATGCCCGGCAAACTAAAAACAACGCAACAGACAAGCACATAAGGTCTCTGCCTTGATCTGACTAAAAATCCAGCATGAAGAGGGTGGGGAAGCAGCAGCAACCAGGAGGGAAACAGAATAAAGACAAGGAAGACATAAAGTATACATGGTATGAGTTAAAGTGCGGTATGAGTCAAAGTGCCAATAGGGACAGGAAAACCTCCACTGAGATAAACTGTTGACCAACCGACCCGGACAAAGAGGAGGAGGAGGAGGAAAGGGGTAAAAGCTAAAGGCCTAGCTCGCAGCCCACAGAAGGAGCTGAGCTAACATTCAAAGGACTAGGAGGTATGAGGACAAAAAGGATACCAGCAAAAATAGTGGCCCAACAGAGGAACGGAGGGCAGGGACCCCAAAGGAAAGCAACATATACTACATAAAGGGGGAATCAAACAAAGGTACGACAATACTGGAGAGGCGTTTCCACAGACTGCTTTACTACCTAAACAGAGTAAGGTATATCCACCAAGCAGAGGAACCCATGGGAGGTGCATCAGGATTTAAAAAGGCTGTCCAAGAGTCATATGACCAGGGTCACCTGCACTGTCAGTGCTATGAGGACAATTAGATCTATGTTGCTCCGTACACACTCAGAACACCAATACTGCTACAAGTCGTGTAAAAATATATCAATATTCCATAATGTAAATACCCATACTCGATCTATTATTTCAAATTATAAACTATTTGACTCTTTCAAATTTGAACAAGAGTTAAGATACTTTTACCGTACATTACGTTTAAAAGTCTATTTTGGCTCTAATCCTGGTGATAGTTGGGAGAGAGTTGGGGTAGATACACCGGGCAAAATATCTATCAAGACACTAGGTTTAAGGACCAGTAGTAGCTTTAATCCCCCACACACATCACATGGTGTTGAATCTGTTATCTCTCTGATAGACGGAGACGTTAGAAAAATTTGCAGGAACGTAGACAAATGCATTTTCACGACAACTTGAGAAAGGAGGACAGAAAGAGACATTGCCCTTCAGAGGAATAAAAAGATGATTTGTAAACCAGCAGACAAAGGGGGAGTACTGCTGATTATGGACAAACATACTTACCTGGAGGAGGTTTACCGGCAACTTTCCGATGAAACCACTTACCAGAAGTTAGACAAGGACCCTTTACCTCGGATTAAAGTCAGAATACAGGAAGTACTTGATAGACATCTAGTTAGACAAACCATAGATCAACCTACCTATAGATACTTGCAGATGCAATATCCTATCTATCCAGTTTTTAGGTACTTCCAAAAGTACATAAGAGCCTTGAAAAACCACCTGGACGCCCAATTGTGGCAACCACCAATTCGGTGTTTAGCCCAATCGCTAAATTTCTTGAAAAGATATTGACGCCCTGAATTCAGACTTCCGCTTCATTCATCCTGGATACTTCGCATTTCCTGAAGATCATACAGAAAATAAAACAAATTCCAGTCGACGCTTTATTAGTGTCCTTTGACGTTGTTGGCCTGTACACGTCCATTGAGCACAGGGGAGGTGTGCAGGCTACATCGAAATTATTGAGAAATTCAGATCTGAGTATGGATGAACAGGAATTCTGTCTTGAATTGTTAACCATCGTCTTCACGGAGAATTATTTTCTCTGTGGTGATGCTTACTATAGTCACCGGAGGGGTACTGCTATGGGCTCGATTGCTGCCCCTCCATACGCTAATGCATTTATGACGGATTTTGAGGACACTTTCAGATATACAACAGTGGAATTTCGGGAACAGATGTTGATATGGAAACGTTATATCAGCGATATTTTTTGCATGTGGAGGGGCAACATTCGGGACCTTCAGAAATTTCAGGAACTCTTGAACTCCTTTTGTGTAGGATTGCAATTTACTATGGAATTTGATAACCAGCGACTTCACTTTTTGGACACTATGGTGATTAAAGATGGTTTTTTGTCTACTGACATCTACTCCAAACCCACTGATAAAAATAGTTTATTAGACTATAGAAGTTGTCACCCCATTAATATGAAGAAATCATTACCTAAATCACAGATCACACGTGTCCATCGTATAGTATCAGACCCGTTGGTGAAAAATGACAGGATAGAGGAGATGATGGAGAAGTTTAGGAGATGACATTATCCGGAACAATTTTTGAGGTTGGCAAGATCTCAGGATGTCCCAATGATGACACAAGATAGAGAATGTAGGAGGGTTCAATTTATTAATACATACCATCCATTGATGAACAGGATTCATCATTGTTTTAAAAAGAGATGGCCCCTATTAAATGAACATTACCCAAAAATAGAGGAGTTTCGTAATCCAGTGATGATATGTTCAAGACGCCCTAAGACTAGGGACTCCTAGGTACGAGCCGATATTGGCCCCTTGGATGCATCACCAAGACAATTAACGTTTAGTAATCCCAGAAAAGGCACTTTTTCCTGTCTACATTGTGCGCACTGTGCCAATGTGATCAAAGGTGAGTTTGTTCAACACCCTCATACTGGTAAGAGTATTAGGGTGAGAGGCTTTTTTACCTGTGACTCTTCTTTTGAAGTGCCCTTGTGGGTTGGCCTATGTAGGAGAAACGACGCAGAGGGCAAAAGATAGGATCGCTTGCCACAAGTCTACCATAAGATGCCAGAAGACCTGGCTACCGATACCAGCACACTTTATAGAGGCGAAACATACGGTGGCGCAATTGCGCTTCCAGATCTTGGAGCAAGTCAAACTCCCCGTAGAAGGGGCAATCAGGTCAAACTATTGAAAGAGCGAGAGTCATGGTGGATACACCACTTAGATACTCTGACACCACGTGGGTTAAACAGGTAATGCGATTTTGTGTTTAAGTGATTCTTTACATGTTATCTAATTCGGTGGGTATTCTCCTCTTTGTAGACTGAACATCGAGGCTGGGGTGAGCATGATGTATATGTTATATGGATACTAATACTGCAACATGGACACTAATAGTGTAATGTTTGTTATTAACTGTATATTAATGTTTTTTGTACTGTTTATGTTGTAAGAAATTTTTTGGGGTACGTCTATGAGGTGTTATGTAATAGGGGTGATATATTGTGTCCGACCACCTTTATAATAGTTTCAGGCTGCAGTAGGTCCCCCGTATGAAGTTTGGCAGATATACAGGGTTGTATATATTATTTACAGCCCCGGTACTTATAAGTAGTTGGATCAAATTGGATAATAGATGAACCCTAAGAGGTCCTCATTTTAAAAGAGCCACAGTTGAGATTATTAAACATGCGCTCTTTAACCTGGATAAAGCGGTCATTTCATTGGAATTACATTGCATGATCTTTGTTGATCACGGCGCATTTCTGCGCATGCGCGATTACCACAGTATGGGCAGAGGCTATATTCAGCTTGCCCGCTCATGACATAGATCTGCCACATGAGAGGCGCATGCGCGGTGCCTTTTTAAGGACGCCAAGCGCGGGTATGATTGTGGCGCCGCTCCATCGTTCTCCTGTGAGCTATATTTAGCATGTCTTCAGATACAACGTCGCCTCTAAGTATAAGCCTGATGTGCCTTTTGCCACCATTGTTTCTGCCATAGATTTCCTAAGTGGATTTATGGATATGGACATCGATTCCCCCATTATGTATGTTAAATATGAGCTTATTTTTTTTTTTTTTTATAGGCGCCCATCTTTACTATACACCATAAGCAAAGGTATTTTTTCTGGTGGCTTGATCTCTATATGCACCCCTATTATATTATTTTGTGTTTATTATCATTTTTTTCAAATATAATTTCTTTACATCACATGTTTTTTATAGTTATATTTTTGTTTTCTTTCTTTTTCTGTACATGGTCTCTTCTGCACTTTTCTGATGTTGTATATGTATATATGTATAATAGTCTTATGTACATTTCTAGACAATTGATGTGGCATTTACTGTGACATTTATTTTGATTTTATATTGTTTGCAGCCATTTGTCTGATGAAGGTCTCATCTAGGGCCGAAAACGTTCATGAATCTGGCTAATAATTGTCTGGAAAAATAAAGTTTATATTTTGAAATAATAGATCGACTACGGGTATTTACATTATGGAATAGTGCTATGAGGACCACACCACAACACTCAAGACATATGAAGAAGTGTAAAAACTTCAGACCTAGGAGCCAGAGCCAGACTAGATAGAAGAACTGACAAATACTCTGGAGGCTACAAAAGAACAAGACCGCATAGTCAGCATATCCCAGGACTAAAACAAAAGGTGTGACCTGAGAGAGTAAAGTGTAGGCGCCAAAAGGGGAATGGCTTGTAATCTGGCTCCTTACTGGTGTACATAAGCCCTAACGCTGAAACACAGGACAGCTGTCGTCACTTGTAATGTCGAATATCTACGGCCTGGCACATCCATAGTAGGAATTTTTTGTCACACGGCAAGACTAGATGGAAATCTGCCAAAGGTGAGCCTGAGTGCATTGGGCAACAGATCTCCAGACCCAAGCATTGAAAGCAAGGGAAATGTCAGACTGAGCTGTATCACTCCCCGAAAAATCAGCAGAGCAACTTTAATGAATAAAACAGAGACTAGGACCAAGAGAGCTGCCTGAGCTGCAGAGATCGGACTGTCTTCCATGACAGCCATCTGAAAGTAAAACCAACTGAAAATTAAAGACCTTTCTCTACAATGAGACCTTCTCAAAAGCAAGGCTAATGGTGCAAACTCCCCAAGGAAGGGAATGACCATACAGTGTGGGACAGGAGCATCAAACCTGAATCCTTTTACAAGACCCGTCGAGAAAAGGGCCTTATCTCACCTCAAGAAAATGTATGTGCAACTTGGTCGGGACACCTTGAAAGAGTACAGAGACCCAGAAAGAAAAAATTAAAATAAAAATTACAGCAGGCCTGCAAATACGGTCTGCAGCTGGGATATATGATGCTGGGAGGAGCTTTTACTTCACTTTTTGTTTGGTGTGGAAGCATGGTCTTCTGCGTTCCCAAATAATACACCTGAGAAAACTACATCATGTCCTGCAAAAATCAAGCCCTTAGATGGCCATGTAGATGTAAAAAAAAAAAAAAAAAAAGTTAGGGCATTTGAAAGACAGAGAGAAGAAACAAAAAACATAAAACTAAGAGCATGTCCCCACGGCACGGGTTTTCAGGCCGTCTGAAAAACCAGCCAAAAATGAGTACAATGGGGCGCTAGGGAAAACCTGTGCAGCAGTCCCCACTGCACGGGTTTTCCGCCTGCGGTTTTTCCCCCCGCAAAACATTGTACCTGCACATTCTTCCGTCCGGTTTTCGGACGTAATCTGTGCAAGTCAATGTGAAGGAGGAGGGCTTTTCTCTGCTCATCGCGGAGAAAAGCCGTCCCACCCAGTGGCCGTGGGGACGAATGCTGAACAGGACAAATAAGGGTGGGATAAACCGACCGATATTTGTCCCTTGCTGTGTGAACGCACCCTAAAAAAAGATGCAACCTGAAGAAGTTAAAGAGCTGCAAATGAATTGGGTATAACTCAAATAGCATATAACGTGTATACATTTATAGAAACTATGGCTAACAAAAACAAAATAAGCCAAGTCTGCGCAGTGACCAAAACTTAGCCCCGAGTACCAAAATTTTGCTGGAAAGTCACAATGAAAGTTTGCAGAGATCTGCTACATCTGAGTTATAAGGGGCAACATACTGTGACCACTGGGAAAGCAGAGGGGGCTGAAGTACCTAAAAGGCAAAGGTGTCGGTGGTCTGGTAGTGTTACTACTAGAAAGAGAGACCGATGTGTACATCAATTAAAAACAGCAAACCCGTAGGTTTCATTCTGTCAGACTTACACACACAATGTTACCTAGAGCTGTGCAAGTGGAAGACTATTTCACAAGGCTATTGTTCTGCTTTGCTTACCTCAGGTGACCCACAGCCTTGGTTCTGACAAGTGACAAGATGATATAGTCATTCTGTTGTCCCTGGAATCTGTCCACAGTGGTGACCTACAAGAACATAGACCTGATTATTCTTGTCTTAAAGGGTAATGCTGATATGCTGATTCTTACAAGAGAAGAACATCATTGAGTCTGTAACGCAATGTTTGATAATGCAGTGACAGCATGTTCAGTGGATATATTCAATTAATAACCCTGAATATATTGAAAAGTGCGTGCTTAAAGAGAAGGCCTCATCGGAAAATGATTTCTTGTTCAACTCCTGTTTTAACGTTAAACACATTTAAGAATTTTGGGATATGTTTTGATTTTAATTTTCCACATCACTTTCAAGATTTAAAACACAATTCTTAACGGGGTTTTCTCATCACAAGCTTTGGCAGACTTGGCCCGTTTCTCTGTCTTACAGCTTCAAATCCAGGGGTGGGTCTCTCCTGAAGAGTGGTGACATCATCATTCTGTGTGAGCAGTGGAAGGGAGAGGATGTCACCGCTCTGCAGACCTCCTGCAATAGTTATGTCAGCAGAGCTATCACCTTCATCCCAGGCTGCACAAGCTCATTGTAACCAGAACACCTGTATTGGTGTGAACAGTCTTGCATACAGCCTGAACTGATGAAACAAATGTGAGGAATGCACTCTGCTCCTCCCTCTGTTATCAGGCAGAAGTAGTGTATAAGGCTGTGTAATATGGGTGATGGGAGCAGACTGTATAAGGCTGTGTTACATGGGTGGGAGAGTGAATCTAGCAGCTAGAGACTCGGTAATCCTTCACATAGATCTGGGAGATGAGCATAGAGAAGCTCAGAGAGCCTTTATTATACAGACACAACCAACACAACATGGTGAGGCACCTAGTTTCACTTTCATTTTCCACAGCTCAGAATGGAGTAAGCACAAAGTGCAGGCAGCCAATCACAACACTGGAGGTGTGTCCCCATCCAGGGGGTGTGCCCCAACACACTGAACTAAATATCAGTCAGTCAATCACAGAAGAGGGCGTGGCTTGACCCCCAGACTGCAGTTCTAGGTGTAGAAGGCACAGATTAGCTTATATCTGCTATACTAAATGATTTAGGTAAAGTGGCAGAGGGAAGTATAGATTAATATTCTTTTTAAGCACAGTGGAAGGTGAATGGGGAATATTAAAGTCTGGGAAAACCCCTTTAAGAAGGAAAAATAAATTGGAAGATAATTAAAATCAGCACAGTTTCTATTGAAGCCGCCTCAGGACTATAAAGCTGCTTGTAATCTATATTTTCAGTCTAACGGTGTCCATGTATCATTATTAAATGGTGTTAAATATCAAGTGACTACTCACCTTACTAGGCTGGCCTATCACAGGGTTCTTGCCACATCTCTGGTTAAGGATATCGCGGATGAGATGCTTCTGTCCATTGTATGTGGTCAGGATACTGATCCGATTGGCGGGATATCCAAGCAGGCGCATATACATAAACAGGGCTACAGCATACTCTGCCTCGGCAAGATTCTGCAGGGTGACAGTACTTATTAGCATCTAATAATGTACTCGATAATAAGCTGCTAAAATCAGAAAAGTATACAGATGATCTAAAAACAACAAGCACTAAGAATCTTCTGTAATCCAGTATCAAACTTCCAGACAAAGTGAACTTTTACTAGATTGGAATCAGAAACACAAAAACATCAGCAGAGAGAAATAACCAGGAGACTTTCTAGTAGCAGATCATATTAACATTTTAGTGTAGAGACTCTTTCTCAGGAGGTTTTTGGGTTTGACCCTTTGTGCCTATCTGCTCATTCAAATTAGTTGGTAAGCAGGCACAATGTAAACTCGAATGGTGACGAATTGAAGAAATGTTACTCTAAATCTCAGCAGGCCACCTATACCTGGTAGAAGTAGGGGTTGGGCTCAGATTCTCCTACTCCATTGAAGTCTTCAACATTTATAAGTTGGAAGTCGTACAAGAAACCGGCGTTAGCGGCTCTGAACTCGGGAAGCAGCTGCACGTGAGGTAGGTTGCCCAAACTCTTGTAGCGCCAGTTGTACAGATTGCAGAGACTACAAAGAAAGACAAATATATTGTGTGTAATGTAGTTTGGCCCAAGGCCAGGATGACTGGAGGAAAGAACAACCCAACAAACAAGCTGTTCTACCTTGCTCTGGCTCGTCCTTGGGCGTCGAGGTCTACAGTCGGCACACCGAGCCTGACAAACCGTGTGAAGAGTGACTGCTCCATGTTTGAGTATTTCTGGAAGGCCATGTTTTTGATTACAGGTGGCAACTGGTGATGGTCTCCAATCATGATCCATCGCTTCAGGCGACTGAAGCCATCTTCTGGGTTCTATACAAAACAGGAAATTCAGAAGATCAATTTCAGAAGACGTGATTTACATAAACAAACAAAACAATTGACAAATCCCAACCACACTAAAAGGGGTTGTCTCATCTCAAAGTTTCATAGGATGCATGAATGAAATAATGCTGCTTTGCTCTGTCACTTCCTGGTCAAGCTATCTGTAATTAGCATATGAGCTCCGTGTATTCAGACTTCGCTGTTTATTAGTCTAGATTACATAAAATTACATTCTCTGAGGTCTGAAGAAGCTTCCAAGCGAGTAATTACTGTCTTTTGTCTGAAAGATCAGATAACACACAAGCTTTCACACTGCCGGCCTTGACCTGTGTGATTACATCACTTCCAGCTATCAGATAAAACAAACAGCAGGGGAGAAGGAGTACACAGGTCGGTCACTTGGAAAACCTGAGAGCCCTGAGAAGGTGATAAAATCATTTGGAGCTCCTTAACAAAAAAAAGATGGACAAAGCAATATATTTGGAAAAAGTCTTCAGTTAGTGTTCCCTATATTTTGAAAGCTATTGTTTGTAGTGACACAAACCCTTTAACAGTCCCCCAGCGATAGCAGAAAATCGCCCTGCCACCTGATAAGGTCCTACAGTCAAACTTACATAATGAACGGGTTTGGAAAGTGGACTCATTATTGACGCAGTTTATTGAAATTTTGAATTTTGTTTTTTGGGTCCCTATGTTAAGTAATGACTTAATTTTGGCATAAGCAAAACTGCATACAGCCTTGATTCGTGAGGAAAAGGTGGATTTTGGATGCATCGTTCAGGAGGCCAATATATTTGTATCCAATTCTTTTTAGTACTAAAACACCTTTTCACACTAAAAACAACTATCACAAAGAAAACGCATTTTAAGTTGTGGGGGGGGGGGGGGGGGAGAGAGAATAAGGCCATTAACGATACCAATAAGATTTTATACATATGCCCAGGGCCGGGACAAGGCATTTTGGTGCTCTAGGCAAATACGGCCAATGGCGTCCCCCCTCTTTCCTTGAAAATGGTGCCCTCCTGCATTACTTGCTCTCCCCCCTCTGCTCCAGTTCAGCTCGCCCCATCTGCTCCAGTTCAGCTCTCCCCCCTCTGCGCCAGTTCAGCGCTCCCCCCGCAGCGCCAGTTCAGCTCTCCCCCCTCTGCTCCAGTTCAGCTCTCCCCCCCTCTGCTCCAGTTCAGCTCTCCCCCCTCTGCTCCAGTTCAGCTCTCCCCCCTCTGCTCCAGTTCAGCTCTCCCCCTGCATTAATTCCTCCCCCACTTAGTGAGCACTCACCAGTCAGGAAAGCTGTCCATCTCCTTATTTCCACACTCTGTGTTAGGGAGAGGGAGCCAAAGCTCCGCCTACTCTCCCCAGCATGCACTGCTCTGGCAGCTTCCTGTAATGTGACACGAGGCTGTCAGAAGAGCGCAGGGAGGTGAGCAAGGTGTTCAACCTCCCCTGCGCACTACAAACTGCTGCCCCTGCTCCCTCCCTGACCCTCCAGGGAAGGAGCAGGGGGGATGAATGCTGCCCCTTCTGCTTTATGAAGGTGGCAGTAGTGACTGGCCAGCACCTGCTATGTATGGAGCTGGCTTAGCTCCTGAGTTGGCTGCATACCTGCGCCCCCTAGTTGCAGGCAGATGTATGGCGCCATAGGCGACCGCCTACCTTCACCTAACCATCGTCCCGGCTCTGCATATGCCCGAATATCCCACTAGCAAAACATTCCCTTAACATATGCATCTGCACACCACATCAAGGACAACAGGGGTGTGGCTTCACACCAAGGAATCTGTGTGCCCTACACAATAATAGGAGCAGGGGAAGTCTCGAGGATAAACGTAAAAGGCTTTTCCAATTTTTGGGAAAATAATATTAAATGGGCAAGACATCCCAAATAAATCCAACAAGCCAGACATGCTTTTATATGTTACACAACAAAGCAGGGAGCTCCTCTGAGCCAGGGGCCTTTTCATTAGGTGCCATTTGTAACCAGAAGTGCTGGTATATGAGCTGCTTGGACTGTTCTGATAGCTCAGGAAATGGAATATCAGCAAAACAGACTCACAAATCCTCCTCACACCCATGGACGTTACAGTATCAACATTCATAATAGTTTATACGAGGTCTTCTCAGTTACCTCCACTCCATCATCCGATATGATAACAACGATGTGAGACAAGGTCTGCTGGGACAGAGCAAGTGTGGCTAAGAAGTGACCTGCACTTTCCCCTTGCTCAAAATACCTCTAACGGATTAAAAAAAATATGTTTTCTGCAACTTCTAAGAAACGGTCCCTAACCAACTTTGGGCCTCCTCTAGGTTACATTTATGGCTATTGGCAGGGTTTGCCAACATCTTTTAGCGTTATAGGCTCTATTCTATCATGCTATGTAAAGCTCTTTAGATTTTAATTTAAAGCTTGCTAGTCTATTAAATATACGCGCCCCATAAAAAGACTTTAATGACATCCCAAATGGAAGCAGCAGCGGATGAACCAACATGTGTGGCTAACAAAAAAAAAAAAAAATTCTGCCCTTTATACCAAATGGCATAAAAGGTTAAAGGTGCCACAAATGTCTGGACAGCACACCACCTGACCCAAAGTCTCATTAGACCCAGAGAGGACCGTGATTTGACCGACTTCCAACCAAATACAGGCAGTCCCCGGGTTACGAACGGGATAGGGACTGTAGGTTTGTTCTTAAGTTGAATTTGTATGCAAGACAGGACAGAAAGATTCAAATGCAACTCCAGTACAAAAGTTTACGTTTCAGATAGTGCAAGGAAGGATTTTTACATTTGTTTTGCTCTCTGGGCCCCTGTTAAGAAGATTTCCCCTCATGTACTGCTGTGGCATGCTGGAACTTGTCGTTCCACAGCCACTATCTGATGTGGAACATGGAACTAAAAGTGCCAGCGTGCCCCATAAATCTCCGTTTGTAACTAGGGGACAGATGTAAGTCGGAACGTTGTAAGTTGGGGACCGCCTGTACTGGTGACATATGCCAACAATGAATTAGCCCACCACCTGGTACGTTCGAGAAAAGATGTGGTGGGACGTGCAACATGCATATTGTTTAGGAGCTGGGTGCTTAAGAAGCCACAGGTCTGACCCTGTATGCGGCTACAACAATAAAAGAAACATTACAGCCAGAACAAAACACACAAAACATTTTTGACCTCTTGGTCCACTGAAGTCTTGTCACGTGAAGGAAAAGATCTATGTACCAAAGTACTTAGTCCTCTGGTCGAGTAAGTGGAGTGGCAACCACATGCTATCCGAATGGCAAAGCCACCGATCAAATCACATATTTTAAATATGAAGTCCTTTAGTCCAGCACTCAAATCAATGATTGTGATGACTGTTGCCTGTTAAAGGGGTTGTCTCACTACAAGGATTGCTTGCAAACCTGAAGATCTTGCAAAAACAAGTCAGTATGTGAAATGCTTCTCAGCAATAAGCTGCACCTGTTAACTTTTCCCAGATAGCATATAGGTTAGAGCTGCCTGCTACATGGTTCAGTTTAGTCCAGCCATTGAGCTGTGAATATGCCCCAAAAATTGCAGTGTTTTTTTTTTTTTTCATTAAGCAATGTCCCCTTTTTTGTATGTGTTTTTTTTGTAAATTATAAAGGGATTGCCGCAGCCACAGTCAGTTTTGATGAATGGTTGGACTCTTCTACTTCTTTGAAAACAGGTGAAAAACGTTGCTGAAATCTGTTTGCCATGGGAGCAGAATCTTTGCCCCTGGGGAAGTGCTTTGCCTGCTCCATGTCATCAATTACACTCCTCATGTGATGAGGCTGAAGATATGGGAGCAGTAGCACTGGCCGGACCCAATTCCTCTTGGCATGGCATTTAAGTAACTGAACCAATTTACTATATATTTTGGGAATAGGAATCAGTCCATTTTATGACGACTCAGACTGCAAAATGGGCTCCAACTCTGAACTGCCTTTGTTTTTTTCCAGGTCTGTGAAGTCGGTTTTGGGTTCTTGTTTGATTTAAATTTTTATACCAATAGGTTATGTACAGTTGGTATTGCACCTCAGTGGAGGATCATTGTATTTTAAGGTATTTCTATCATATATCATTGATATGACATGAAGTTTTTTTCCTTAGCTCTCTGTTTTAGATTATGAAATTTCAACGATAGAAATAGTAGTAAAAATACTACATCAGGGCAGCCACGTGTAATTTGGCAGGATACAGCAACAACTAGGAAAAGTTCCTGTCTCTTAACGGTCATAAAAGCGTAATTTCCTAACTGGAATTTGGAGGGACTTTCAATGTTCCCCCGGTGTTTAACAGCCCAAATTTTAAAGTTCTGTCCTCATTAATCTTTTGCATTACAAGAATAGTGTGCGGAGGGGTCCCTGAAGGAAGAGGGCGGGTACGGAGCCTATAAGCCTGCTCCATAGCAAAGCAAGAAAAGAGCTCTACAGTTCCACTGTTCAAAGAGGGAGAGTTGGGGTCCTCTGATTTCACAGGCACCCCAACCAGCCACAGATTTTTTGGGCCCGAGGCCATCTTCCAGGTAGTCAACCCTATTAACCAGTACATGAATATTCTATGTGGCAGTAGATCTTTACACGATAAAGGCGATGGAGGACAATCTGCTTATATTCTGCAGACACTGCAGCTAAAACACCCCCCATGGCGGTTTCCAATGTCACTTGTCCTTCATCCATTTCCCCTCCAGACGTTCACCACTAGATAGAAGGGAGGACTTGACTGGGGGCACCTAGTCCTGGCATGTCATCTCCTGCTACTGTCACTGCTGTACACCCTTTAGACTATCTCTAAACCCCAAATGCAAAATAGCGACATCTCTGGCCAGGATGCTAAGCAGTAGTAGTCTCATGTTGGAAAGCTCACAGCACCACACTTAAGTTTTGATTTATCAGTTTTGAGAAGTAAAAAAAAAAAAAACAATTGGAGTAAAAAAGGATGGGAACTCTCTGGATCTGGTCTTCTGTATCTTTCCTCAATTTCTAACTTCACTAATTCTCCTTATGCTCTCTCTGACCACAATCTTATCTCCTTCATTATCACTAATTCGCAGCCTCTCTGGACAAACCTGCCCATCCTCCATTCAGAAATATCCGCTCCATTAATACTCAGGAACTCACAGACACCATACAGTCCTCACTGCCCCCAATCTCCTCCCTCTCCTGTCAGACCAGGCTGTCAAAGTTACAATGAAACTCTCACAACCACCCTGGACATGTTGGCACCACTCACACACCGCACCACCAGGGTCAGACACCGGCAGCCTTGGCACACACCTCAGACTCGTTTTCTCCAGCGATGTTCCAGGTGTGCTGAGCGGCTGTGGAGAAAGTCAAAGCTCCCTGCAGAACTTTTCTCCACTAAAAAATTCATGCTCAGGATTATCACACTGCCCTTCACTGCGCCAAACAAAAATATTTCACCTACCTCATCTCCAATTTACACAACAAACCCAAACGCCTTGACACCTTCCCTCCCTCCTAAGGCCTAAAGCTCGGGGCTCGGGGTCACTGACCTCTGTGCTGAAGACCTGGCCACTCACTTCAAAGACAAAATTGAAAAATATCCGGCAAAAAACATCACATAAACAATCCCCAAATAATTCCCATCCTGTCTCTCCCCGCACGTCCTCTAATCTACCCGCGCCCTTTGACCCGACGACAGGGGAAAGAAGTGCCCAGGCTTCTCCTGTCTGCTCGCCCCACCACCTGTTTCTTCTGAACCCATTCCATCCCACCTCGTCCAGTCTATTTTTTCCAGCTGTCCTCTCTCACCTTACTGCTATCTGTAACCTTCTCTCTCTCCACTGGGATCTTTCCCATTTTCCTTCAAAACACGCCATCATAAACCCTTACTAAAAAAGCCCTCTTGGACCCGTCCTGTGCTGATAACTACCGAGCAGTCTCTAACCTGCCCTTCTTTCCCCTTAAACTCCGGGAAAACGCTTGGTCTACTCTCGCCTAATCCACTATCTCTCTGCTAACTCTCTTCTTGACCCGCTGCAATCAGGTTTCCGCCCCCTACACTCCACGGAAACTGCCTTAGTTAAAGTCTCAAATGACATCCTAACAGCAAAATCTCAGGTAACTACTCATTGTTGTTTCCCTCTTGGATTCTCTGCAGCATTTGACACTGTGGATCACCAACTTCTCTCAGAATGTCAGCACCATTGGCCTCCAGGACACCGCTCTCGCTTGGTTCTCGTCCTACCCCCTCTGACCGCTCCTTCAGTGTCTCATTTTCTGGTTCAACCTCCTCTCCTCTTCCTCTTGCTGTTGGGGTTCCTCAGGGATCAGTTCTAGGTCCTCTCCTCTTTTCATTGTACACAGCCCCCATTGGACAAACCAATTTAGTAGATTTGGCTTCCAGTACCATCTTCTTATGCGGATGACACCCAATTATACACCTCCCCCCGTGACACCACTCCAGCCGTGCGACCACACCCCAGTGACTGTGTGTCCGCTGTCTCTGACATCATGTCCTCTCTCCATCTGAAACTAAACCTCACTAAGACTGAACTTCTTGTCTTTTCGCCATCTACTAACAAACCCCCCCCTGCTATTTCTGTTTCTGTATGTGGTACCACCATTTCTCCTAGGCAGCAGGCCCGCTTTTCTAGGGGTTTTATTTGATTCTGATCTGACCTTCTCCCCTTATATCCCAATCCCTTGCCCGCTCCTGTCACCTGCACCTCAAGAATATAGCCAAAATCCGTCCAATTTTTCACTGTGGAAACGAACTCAAACTCTCATTACTGCTCTTATTCTTTTCTCGTCCTGACTACTGCAACTCCTTGCTTAACGGTCTCCCTCTCTGCAAACTCTCCCCTCTCCAATCTGTCCAGAATGGGAAGCAGCCAGGCTGGTCTTTTCTCCCCGCCCCTATACTGATGCCTCTACCTGTGTCAGTCAACTGCATGGTTGCCCATTCAGTTTCAGGATACAGTATAAACTCAGCACTCTCAACCCATAAAGCTCTCCACAGGTTGCTCCTCCCTACATCTCCTCCCTAGTCTTGTCTACCGCCTACCCGTGCTCTCCGCTCTGCTGATGATATCAGAAAATACATTCCTCCCAATCATCCGAACCTCCCATGCCCGCCTACAAGATTTTCACACGTGCGGCACCAATTCTCTGGAATATCTACCGCGGGCGATCAGGCACATTCACAACCCTCACAGTTTTAAGAGGGCCCTGAAAAAAACATTCTTCTCGGTCTGGCCTACCAAGATCCCTAATTGCTATCACACACATCTGTCACTCCCTGCACTTGGGCACTCACAGGCACTTATCTGTATATAGATGTACAGTCTGGGTGGCAGGTTCATCCATTTTTCATGTAAACCACCCCCAAGGTTCGATTTAGGAAATCCGGAATCTCAATCCAACAGTTTGGCATCACTGGACAATTCCACTCCTTGTTCCCTGTTCCACTCTGCAACTAGTACAACGAGCCAAGGACAGGCAATGCATTTGCTTTAGTCTAACCCAGGGGTCCTCAACTCCAGTCCTCAAGGCCCACCAACAGGTCATGTTTTCTGGCTTTCCTTAACAATGCACAGGTGATATCATTATTGTCAGTGCATTCTGTGGGATATTCTGAAAACATGACCTGTTGGTGGGCCTTGAGGACTGGAGTTGGGGAGCCCTGGTCTAACCGGCATAAGATAGTGCCAGAGATCAGCTCATTCAAGTGAAAGGTCTACATAGGCAGGCATCCTCAAACTGCGGCCCTCCAGCTGTTGGGGAAACTACAACTCCCATCATGCATTTATATAACCTATAACCGCGGGCATGATGGTAGTTGTAGTTTCCCAAACAACTGGAGGGCCGCAGTTTGAGGATGCCTGGTCTAAGGACTGTTGACCACCAGGATGCTCTTAACTCGGATCACTTCATCTGGTAAAAACAGGACCTCTCACAAGAGGGGAGATCTGGCAATCCATATTGGCCCTGTATAGAATTGAGACTAGTTTGGGCAAATCAACTGTTCTAATTCAATAGGACCGCGTTCTATATTAATTTGGGTCCTACCAAACTGTGCTGCACCAGCATGCCTCATGGCAGATAACCAAAGAAGGACCTTTTTGGTAAATTATAGTATGGTTGTAATCCTGCCAAGGTCAATAATATACCGTCTTTATATAATTGTGTAAAGTTTTTTTTTTTTGACCCGCGGAAAGGCTGAAATTCATAATCTTGTAAATCCAGTCACTCAGGTAGTTTCCTATTACACCATAGAGGGATAACCGGAAACAAAGAATTTTCATCTCCCTTAGGCTATGTTCACACGGCTTAAATCGGGACTTATTTTGGGCCGTATTACGCGGCGCGCTGCGCTCAATACGGGGTGAAATCCCTCCCAGTCATTACGGTAATCCACAGTTCTCAGAGAACTATAGATTACGCCTTCTCTCCCCGCTCGGACAAAACGCCGAGCGGGGAGAGAAGTGACATGTGAATTACTAGCGGGCTCTCGTAGTCCTGACGTAATTGCGGGCCGTAATTAAACCCTGCAATTATGCCGTGTGAACATAGACTTAGAGCGATAGAGGTGTACTAAAGTTTTCCAGATGGACAGTGTTGCACTCAATCATTTATCAATGTAAAAAGACATTTAGCCCCCCTATATAGCAGATTAATCAGTTTTTCATACAATCCCACCAGTGCAGCCTCTAGAACAATAACCGGATTGCCCATACTTCATCTAAACCACTGAGAGGTATAGGACAATTGATTTGACAACAATATAGAGACCTGGTAGTGCTAATCCTGCTCTGTAACATTGGGCTTTGAGAGTAGCTCTACTTAACCAAGGAGCAACACTTCCCCCACAAAAAAAAAAAAAAAAAAAAGAACAATCTATCCATCAAATCAAAATGTGATTGAGGAATAACTGGTGCAGCCCCATAGAAGTATAAGAACTTTGGTAATCACGCCGTTTTAAGAAGATTCTTTCTCCCTAGATTGACCCAGGATTTTCACTTGCTCGTCACCCGTTGAATAACAAAATTGTAAACTCTAACAACGTATGAATATCCCTATGCACAATTGTGCCCAAATATTGAAATCGTGAGAGTATTTGAAGAGTAGAAATAGAAGTCACCTCCTCCAAGTCAACATCGTCAACAATAAATTAGGTGGATTTTGGGGTTTATTCAGGCTTACGAGTTAAATGGGCAAAGACATCCACTGTCTCCAGCAAACATTCAAGCAAGGTTCCTGGTTCTTCAAAATAAGCCAGGATACTATTGGCTAACACGGATATAGTATCACTTATACCAGCTCTACCCTCAGTGTCACTATTTGCATTTAACAGAATAGATGACAGCACCATTATAAAACAGAAAAAAGGCAAAGGATAGAGCAGGCATCCCTGTCTAGTACCTCTTCCCAACAGGAACAAATCGGAGATCGCCCTGTTCATTCTAAAACTTGCAGGGGTTTATGGTACAGCATATATAGCCACTAAATAAAACTGCAAAGAATATCGATTCTTGACAAAAGAGCCCACAAGCTTCCATTCCAAAGAGTCCAAAGCTTTTTCATTACCTAAGGCAACAATTACCATTTCCCTAAATTTGTGCAGGACACCTGTTAATTACCTTCTAAGATTGTTCCAAGTCAGCTTCCAAGGCTAAAAAATCCCCTAAAAACAAATAAAAAAAAAAAAAAAAAAAAAAACACAGGTCCAAGCAAAAACCAGTGTCATGATCACATAACTCAGTCTCCTAGCACAAACTATGGCGAGGATTTTCCCATACATATCCCATAAAGAAACTGTATGAACCACACTGATCAGGAGGGCCTGCATAACACATACATTGCCACAATCACTGCCCGAGAGAAGAACAATGGTAAAGTCCCTTCCGTCATTTCAAACGCTTTCTTTAAAGGGAACCTGTCACATAGATGATGCCCCTCATGCTGAGGGCAGCACAAGCTAGTGACAGACCTGCTGTTTCCAGCGCTGTGTCCCTTACTCTGAAAGATGCTGGAGAGTACGTGTCATTAATGCTCAAATCTGCAGATTTCAGCCAGAAAAGAGCCCTGCCCACCTGAGGCTAGCCCCGTCCACCTCAACTGATAAAGCTATTACTTTGAATAGGTAGAAACAGGTGAATAACTGTCAGTGGGCGGGGCTAGCCTTTGGTGGGCGGTGCTAACACCTGCTCATGAATAAGATTTGAGGGGTAAATACTCTCAAACTGCGGTAACTTACATAATAAGGGACCCAGTGCTGGAAACAGCGGGCCTGACACTAGCTTGTGCTGTCCTCAGCAATGTGACAGGTTCCCTTTAACATAGCACTCAATTGCTCCACATCCCACTTATACCATTCAGCTGGAAAACCGTCTGTGCCAGGTGTCGGCTTCGCTGCCATTCTCCCAATGGCACGTTCCAGTTCTTCTGGCGAGAAATCCGCTGCCAACCCCTCCACATCCTCACTTGTCAGCTTAGGCAAACCCACCGTGTTAAGTAAAAGATCAATATCAAAGTCCGTAAACCTCAATTGAGAACAACATGTTTTTTATGATGAGCAGGAAACTATTCACTTTCTTCCCAGGTCTGTTAGTACTTTCCCATCCTCTCCAACAAATACTAAACACCAGCATTACCGCTTTAGCTTTTGCTAAAAAGGCCAAGGCTCAACCATTCTTATCTCCCTCTACAAAAACTGACTTTCTGCATGAATAGCCTTTTTTGGGTATATTCTGTCAAACGAAACAAATAACCTCTGTGAGCAGCCATAAGCACTCCCTTAGTTATTGGTGATGAGTCTGCCACAAAAGCACCACATCTTTAACCTCCTGTGGGTCATAGGAAAGACGCAGCAGTGTCCTAGACAGGTGACACGATATGAGGCTCTCAACACAAGCCTGCTTGGTGCCTTCACTGGATAAGCTGCACAATGGCGACCGGGAGCTCAGAAAAGTGCATGTTCAGATCCCATTTGGTCTATGAAACTCAGATTTATTTGTATTACAGCTGGAACCCATCAAAATATTTTAATCCGAGCAATTAAAATATTCTAATGTAATATGGGTTTTATATCACGACTAGGTTTAGGTTTCTGAGGGCCTTATGGTGACTTAATGACTGTGTCCACAGGTCATCTACTGGCCCTTTTGATCTGGAATATCTGTTCTGTTTTAATAAACTAGGAGTACCCCAACGCTAGCAGAAGATGAAAGATCAGTAACGAGACACCAGCAATTACCCGTCTACAAACCCTCCAGGTTGACCTCAGGATCTCTGGCCCAGCATATTCAGCAATGTTTAAGTGCCTGGGAATAGACTTCCTGGTTAACTGTTATTGTAGCAACGTTCAAGAGGTCAGAGGCTTTTACACTGTACCTGCAAGAGGAGGGGGATGAAGGTCTCAATTTCTAGAATTTGAGCAGCTTCTTCCATCAGGATGTTATCATACTGCAGAGAGAAGACAGGAACCGTCTGCAGGCGTCTTACAGAACTGTCTGAAGCTGCAAAAACATCGGGGCCAACAACAAAATAAAGCATTTTGGTTGCTAATGCAGGTAACAATGCCAACAGAGTCTGGATAAGATTTCCTTAAAATACCTCACCCAAAATAACTGGTCGGCACATATCGTGTCTAAAGACAACCTGTTACCCTTCAATTTAGGGAAATCAATTACAATAAACTCACTCCCAGTCCTACAAATAAACATATCTATGTATAATTACACGAAGAGATCTATATACACAGTTTCAAAACTGTGATAAATATATATATATATAGATTTTTTATAATATATATATTAATTATATATTATATTAATATAGATAGAGAGAGAGAGAGAGAGAGAGGAGAGATAGAGAGAGAGATAGATAGAGAAGAGAGATGAGAGAGAGAAGAGAGAGAGAGAGAGAGAGACACATATAAGTGTTATTTAAGTAAGTATGAATGTATCTATATAAATACAACATACACACATATATATGCACACACACCCACATATACACAGATATATACATATATATATATATATATATATATATATATATATATATATATATATATATATTATACATACATATACATACACACACACACACATACATATATATAGTCATTGATATGCTCTAATAAAGTCATCTAATACTGAGCAGGCTCTACCGGACATTAAATGGTCCGTACAGATGCTTTTCTAGTGCATTTATAGTTGATGTTTCAAACGTTCAGACAGGCAACATGTCATCTGCAGGAAAGCTAGTGTCATCTATTTAGATTTTACTATTATTTACTTCTTTTTCTTTAAGTCAGTGTCTCAAGTGTACCTTGAATCCGAGATCCACGAGGTCATGACGTTTAAGAGCTGCATGTGTACACGTCATAGCAATGATCTTGGCCTCCTTCACAAGAAGATACTTTGATCGATCCAGTCCACTGCGCAACAACTCAAAAGCACGAAACTCCTGAAGAAGTAATAAAATAGTCTCCTTTATCGTAACCTGCATGTGCTTCACAACAGTCATTGTATCATTTCTGCTCTACTGGAAAGATGAACCTGTTGAAGAACCGTATGCTAAAACAGCAACGTATTTCGACCGCCCCTGCAATTATTAGTCTAGCCGTGTGCTCAGGGCGGGCGGGAGGGCCGGCAGCCCGCCAGCCCCATAGACCTTCATTATTCTCGGCACGTATACGCCGTGAATAATTGACATGTCACTTCTGCCATGTCATAGTTCTCTATGACAACTGTGGATTACCATAATGACGGGGACGTATTTCAGCCCGTAATTCGCACAGTACGGCGCAAATTACGGGCTGAAATACGTCCCAGAATAAGCCGTGTGAACATAGCCTAAGTGTCATGATTTTTAACTCAAACTATCGATAGCTCCAATCATTGATATTTATGTTGCCAACACATACCAGCTCAGGTCCCCACCTGCACTAGTGCATTAAATGTCATGAGAATGGGAGGTGGAGTTTCTCAACTACATCAAATATGCAAGCTATTAAAACAAAGCAGATTTTTTTAATTGATCTATATTTTACTTGCGTTCAAAATTAGAAGTAAAAAAAACACTTGGATTAAAATAAACCCATGCAGATTTTTACAAATATGCATTTTTTGGGGGTAAAAGTGATTTACATACAGTTGAGAAGTGCTTGCAGTAATATAACATGTGAACCCAGCCTAAAAAGAGGTCTATTCAGCCCCACAAGCTGAAATGAAGCAATTATGTACAATGCTACAGATTGTGAAAGACGACATTACACAGAGTGCCCTCAATACAGGACAATACTCACCTCCAGCTGAGTGAATATTTTTTTAATGTGCCGGAAACAACCTCAGCTGATTTTCGTGCCTCACTGATAGGAAATACCTATTAAAATATAGGTTGGGGTGCGTTGGAGAAGTATTGGTGGAAAGGAAAATATTTGGCAATGTCCCCAACATCAGGGGCTTGGGATGACTTGGCTTTCACTTTGCTCTGGTAAGCCTCCCATCGGGACATTATCTGCAGGGATTAAATCATTTAAAAAAATTTCAACAAAATTTTGGAAAGAAGTGGATTGTCTCGTGAAGATCAAACGTACTGTAAGACTGTCCATGTTATTAAAGAGCTGGTCTCCGTTGGAGCTCATAAAGGCAAGTCCCGAGCAGGGCCCCTTTATGACATCCATTTACCCAAATAGGACAAATTGTCATAGTTGTCTTCCTGACGCAATAAGACAACCCTGTGCTACAAATTCTATTGGGAGATACACAGGTCATACAGAGGTTTACCTACCTACCTGGGACATAGCTGCTAGACTTCCTTCCACTCTGGCAAATAAACTATCATTTGGATAGTTGCATTTTAATACTATTTTTTTTGCTAATCATATCTTGTTTGCATAAACCTGTTCACCAATTTATTTTATTCCACATAAACCTAGTTTTCACCTGGTACAAAAAGAAGTGGCCCGCCGTCTCGCATGTATAGGACACATCTCCAGGAACCCCCAGACTTTCCTGCAGACGTCCCACTTCATTGAGTAACTCCAGTCTCCTTGCCAGCACATAATTCACTCGCCCATATCTGTAAAGATCAGAATATATTAGATATTAACAGTTAAGACATTCAACAAATCATATGAATGCCCTGAGGCCCTTCATGCAGTTCTAAACTATAAATGTATTCCAGCTAAAAACAGTCCACATTAGTGATCTCTATCCCACTCTTCACAGTCAGTAGAGTTCTGCGCAGTATAGATACCCACAGAATTTCGTTTTCCCCCCTTTAAATTAGATCTCGCAGTACTCAGTCGTCTATGAGCATCACAGATGCCAACCTCCTTTTCTTTTACTTATTTGCATATCAATCCATTCCGTTTTGTCCAAACTTACAAAGAGACACTGCGCACATATACATAATGCACTGAAGATGTAATAGAGGCTCTCTATATGGCTGTAATACGGTTCATTATGGCAGCCATTTATTGGGCGCAAAAAATGGGTTCGAATCTTAGGCTATGTTCACACGGCTTATTCACGGCGTAATTGTGGGAACACTTTTTTTTTCGCACCGCAGATAATAGCCAAAGTGCTCGGGAGCGTGGGGGGAGGGGGTGGCAGCCCGCCAGCCAAATAGACATGCATTATTCTCTGTGCGTATACGCCAGAAAAAATTCACGTCACTTATCTCCCCTGCGGCGTATTGTGAGAGCGGGGAGAGGAGAGGTAATCCATAGTTCTCTATGAGAACTGTGGATTACCGTAATGACTGGCAAGTATGTCGCCCGTATTTGAGGGCAGTACGGCGCAAATTAAGGGCTGAAATACGTCCCAGTCATTGCCGTGTGAACATAGCCTTACGAGGGAAAAGCAGGGAAATATTGCCTCACATATTAACTGGAGCAATGTTGAAGGAACGCTTATGATCACTGCTTTTACCACTATGGTCAATGAGTCTATAACTGAACTTTGAGAAAACCTTTGGGTCTGAACAGTCAACACATCCGACAGTCTGGAAGCTATCATCTAGCCGACCATCAGGAAAACTGCTCAGCGCTGGTAACACAGGAATTTACATTTCAAATATTTTAGTGTTCACAACCATAACATCCTTCCTTATGTTCTGTGTAGTAGAGATTCCAGCAGTGAACAAGTTACTGCTCCTCCATGAGCCTCACCTGCTGAAGTCCTTCTCCGTCTCCAGCTCCTCCTCTCCATGCCCCAGACGCAGGAGGTGCCTCTCGTCAATATCAAGGGCCATAATTTTCTCAAACAGCTGGTTGAGCGCCTGCAGATTGATAGGAACAGGAGGAGAGAAGTATTTAGAAACAGTATGTTGACGTTCTAGGAACAAGGGGGAAGGGTGAGCAAGTACAGAGTCGAAACACTGAGCTGCACAGGTCCTGAAGTCATCAGCTAGGTAACATGCAACAGACGACAGCGCAACAATAATGAACCATGAAATAGAGGAAGCGAAGATCCACAACACTAAAAAATCTAAGTAGCAAAAAGTTAACATTTTATTTTCTTAAGGGTTGTCCCTCACTACATCGATTCAACTTACCTCAGTCCTTATATCTTGGTTTAATTTTGAATTCAGGGGTGTGTTTACTGTTCCATATACAAGGCTGCAGTAGAATCCAGGTCTTAGCTATACAACCAGTGCTGGCAGCCTAATCAGGAGAGATTGAACAGGTCCTGTACTATAGCAACTAGTGCAAGTAGCCATCAGGAGAGTATTTGTGAACTGTGTCTTTAGCTATAGCAAATCTGAGTACAGATGCAGCCCATACAAAAGGGATATCTCGGGAAATAGTTGAATGACACTTTTAAATGACATATAATGCAATAGTGACTTGTTTTTGCAAGATCTTTAAACAAAAAAAGCAATCTTTTAGTGTGAGACAACCCTTTAATATACCTAAGTAATAAAGAATTAAACCAGAACGTTATTGATGATTGCCAAAAATGACAATAAGTTGAGGATACGTAGGCTATATACTTTTTGAGGACTTCTACTGTACAGCATTGATTGACCTATCACAGCTCCTATTTTTAGCCGAGCCTGTTAGAGGCACATTGCTAACAGAAGGGTTTAAACAGCAGGGCAAGTGGCTACAAAGCTCTACAGGGATAACACTTGTCAGAAACTGAAAATAGCTCCTGTGCTGCGGATATAGAAAGTCGAGGGTGACTTAGGGGACAGTAATCTAAGGAAGCTTAGATATAAAAGCAGAAGATAACTGGCTCTGAAAAGACGCAACATCAGAACAGCTATGTATTTGGTAACAGTCATTTTTCTCTGCCCACATATTTAAAGCTATTTACTGACATGGAAAAAAAACCTTCCACAAATGTCGTGGATGTTAACATCCCTGTTAGTCTGCTGCAAACCGGCTTTAACTACAGGTTTTACAATTTGGTGTGGATTTGCCACTGGGCTTTACATACAGAGAAGATGCTGATTTTCTGCTGCAAAAAATACACACCATTTCCATCCCATGTGAACATACCCTTCTGGTAAGGCCACACAACGTGGATGCATTGTGGTATGTATCCGACACGCACTAACATTTCTTTATTTCTTAATGACTGAACAATGACACATTCAGGATTCCTTACATCATGTTCCTGCATTGGCCACGCAATTTAATTAGTTCTTCTGCATGCAAAGCTGGCCTACGGTGTTAAGGAGTTAATCGGGAAATGAAAACTGCAAATGGTAAAGCCTCGCTTTTGTTTAAGCAATACAAAATGAAGATACCAAATGCCAATGGCAAAAGTCATCAAAAAGCAAAATGGCTAAAGTGACCAAGAGAAAAGGGACAGCTGTAAAATGCTTTGGACCCCAAGTACTTCACTTTTCAAATGTGTTATGCCGCACGTGGGGTTCTCTCTCAACCACGCTGTCTGGCCTCACTCTAAACAACAAGAGCCATCCAACCAGGAACCTCTGAGCAAACTATTTGACAAGCATGTCTTCCATTAGGAGCATTACAGGCACGGTCTTCCTGCATTTCCTACTTTCAGGCCTTGCTCACAATCCACACACATTCTGACCACTATTTGTAACACATCTGTGTCATCGTTCCAACAGCACTAACTTTCCCTTGTAGTGATTTGAAACATACAGCGCAGAAAAAAATTGCTGGCCTCTTATTTGAGGTCATTTCTATGCTCAAGTTGTATCGGATAATCAAGATGCACGTTAGCCACATTTAATGGGGATAATTCACATCCCCGACAGTGGCAAAAAAACAAAACTAAATGCTCCAAATCTCTGCTGCGTGGACTCCGTGGTGGATATCTATACATAGATATCCTGCTAAATCAAATAAGTCTTCTCCAAGTAAAGTCAGAATCCTATTCTGTCCTTAAAGGGGTTTTGCCACGATGTAATGTTGACGTGGAATCCTCCAAAATGGGTTTTTAATCACTTTTCTAAATATATGTCATTAAAAATATTTCAGTCAGAGATGCCATTTTCATGCCCCTTGGGTTTCTTCAAAGAGCTATTTAAAAGGGGCCCACAAGACTGGAGGGGGGTTGAGCAAGAGCTTTTATTAGAACTGAGCTGCAGAAGTTTTTTTAAAGGGAAGGGGAGAATATGTTTTCTTTTTAAAGAATAAAAATGTTTGAGAGTGATTAGATAAAACCGCTTTTTGGACAGGAACATAAGAACATCAACTTGGAAGAAAGGGGTTTTTCTTTTGTATATAGAATCCCCAAAATTTTAAATTTTTTTTTTTTCGTGTACATGTACAAATCCCTTATGCAGCCCGGCTCTCCACTGTGCTCTCTCTCTTTCAGTCCGGATTTTTTTACATTTCTTAATCTTACAAAAGGCTAATTTCCCGTCTAGGGTTTTCTTGCTGTATTTTAAATCCACTCTTGTACTGTTTATTATTCACTTAAAATTTTGGATCTCCCCTTGGGTTCCTCACCCCCTCCCTCTTCCCCCCGCCTTCATGACTCAGGGATTTGTTTACATTCTCCTGTCTAACAAGAAGGGTTAAAACTTTTTCTCTCGCAAATCCCCTTTAAAAAGGGTTTTGCCATAGGTTCCTTACCAACAGGCTGATTTCTCCCCCCTTTTGGGCTTGAAAAAGGGAGTTTGTTCCCTTTTAAAAAAAAAAAAAAAAAAAAAAAAAAAAAAGGCCTCCCTTGATGTCATTTAAAAAACCACCATGCACACGTCGATAGCTCTGTAGTTAAGTAAACATTTTTTGGCTTAAAACAAAAAGGGGAAACTTATTGTGCACAGGAAAAAGAAAGCTCCTAGAGGCAGGTTCTTTCATTTTTGCTCAAAACTGATGCAGGGGGGGGGAGGGCTGGCGGGAGTGTCTGCATGTTTTCCAAATAATTACATTTCAAAACCCTGGATTCTCTATACAAAAGACACAGGATCTTTTCTCCCAAGTCCCTTCAAAGCTCCTTCATGTTCCCTGCCATCAGATAAGTGCAAACCATGCCTGGCCAGATCAGCTCCTGGTCATGTCTAATGTAAACTGTCAGGAAACTAAGGGCCTGTAAGGAAGGCTGTAGATCTCACAGGCTTCACTTTTTTTAATAACATATATTTTGAAAAGTGATTAAATACCCATTTAGGAGGATCCCACGTCAACATTAGATTGTGGCAAAACCCCTTTAACACTACATATGCAGGTTGTGTGGAGCATTAACAGTCATGAGTATAAGCAATTAAAAGGTACATGTTAGAATAATTTTGAACACATCTTCTCAACCTAGACACATGGCAGAAGATTAAAAGCACTACAAATATTCTTCCATGTTATCCTGCGATGTTGCTCATACGGGTCCTGCCAACTGCCTGAGCAGAGGAGATCTATCGGAGTCATACTGCGTTGTTATTATTATAAAGGAGGTTGTGTATGTATAAATATATTCTTTTCCTATGGCGTCTTTACTTTTTAAATATCCTTTGAACCTATAATCATTTTACGATTTTGATGGACTGTGCAAAACTATCAGAAGGGCAGCCTTTTGGTCAACCCAAGGGGTAATTATAGACAAAATATAAATGGATCTGAAACGCTTGGAAAGAGGCGGCAACAATCCCCTATTTGTTTGCTTTACTTGATGACAATTATGGATGCAAGTCACTCCAATGACACTACCATCTGTATTGATCTGAGGTGGTAAATTCCCTAGATTAATCTCATTGCCCTGTGCCGAAGCCATCACCAGAATGTATATATATCCTGCAATGCAGGAAATTAGTGCTTGTTGAGTGAATAGAAGCAGTGTGTCCAATTAGACTGAAATATTTTTTTCCTTTTCCTTTTTATTCTTACACTCCAGGCTGCCATAGTGAATAGGTTACACCCCCTGCACCTTCAGCATATGACAGCCATGTATCCACTCACTGCCATATGCAGTCACTTACAGCTTCCTCGATCCTTGCAGAAGAGATCAGGCACTGCTCCAGCATAAAGGAAGCATAACGCTGCAGTCATACTGAGAGTCGGGGGACCTGCTCTGAGTACTGAGGAAGTGAGGGCTGTATTGAACATTTTCAAAAATTCATTTACAAAAAGACTTCCTGCAAAACCACATGTATTTAATGTAGTTTCCTCTAGTGAACAGTAGTGCAGCTCTACTGTACCATGTGAATGCGCCATGACTTAAAGGGGTTTTGCCACAAAGCGAGTTCCTTACCTCTTATCTGCACAGTCAAGAATATAAGCAAAGCATGCCGAGTCATGAACGGCTACAGGGGTGAGGGAGGGGGGCCAGCAGAGAATGAGGAAGAAGGGAGCGTCTGCAATGTTTACTCACATAATTACGTTACAACCAGTGGATTCTCAATACAGCAGACATCTTCATACACTGCACTTTCTCCCCTGCCCCTTGCAGCTCCTTCATGATCCCTGTCATCAGATAAGAAGTGCAAACATGCAAATGTGGCCAGATGAGCTCCCGTCAGTGTCCTGGTCGTGTCTAATGCAAACTTTCAGGAAACTAAGGGGGACTGAGCAATGCTGTAGCTCTCACAGGCTGCACTTTTTGTAATCGCATATATTTAGAAAAGCGAGTAAATACCCATTTTGGAGGATCCCACGTCAACATTACATCAGGGCAAAACCCCTTTAAAGAGAAGGGGGCTGTATTGTGTATGCTACAGGCCCATAACCTCAAGTGACACGTAAAAACTAGCTTGCCCATTCCTAGGTGGCAGTTTGGACCCCCCCTATACAGTGCAATGTTGCTGACTCCGAACTTATATCTGGTTAGAAATTGTTTAGACCCGTCATACCCCATTTATCTTTTATAAAATTACAAGCTTCCCAAGTCTAAAGTAGTGTAGCATATAAAGTTTAGTGTTAATATGAAATCTATTGCAACATCATATACATTACATACAAATGCATATAAAATATTGAACACACAAATGAGTAATACTGCACAGGTTTTTTTTTATTTTTTTTGGTTTAGACTGCAGGACACATACTGCTGAACTCTTGTAGGACTATTTAAACCTCTTCTGGACAAAGACAAGCAGATAAAACACAAGTATGTCTATTATTGGGAAGAGCAGGAGAACTGCTGTGTGGGCTGAGACGAAACAATATCTTAGCAGCGAATAGCATTCAAGATGCCATACACAGAAGATCTACACAAACGGGGAGGGAACGCTGTAATGCATGAAGATCAGATGACGGAAGAGGGCTCTGCAGCAACATCCCTTCACTGTAGAAAGCATTTACTCCAAGGCACATGCATGGAAGATTTCTAAATATAGCTTTTACCTTCTAACAAGGAATTGTGCTGACGGACAGACATGTGCACAACAAAACACAATACACAGTTCAGCATCGAAGGCAAGCGCTGGCTGACATCTCTGTGGCATGAAGGTCACGAAAACCACCTTGTGACCTACACACCGTTTGCGGGCGCTCAGCTTTTACTTTATTTGAAAGGTGACAAAACTTTGTGCAACAATGCACCACAGCTTTAGTTGTGACCCACATGGAGGGCTGCAGAGAGACTTACAAAACCACTGACAGACTGGGTTCACACGGCTTATTTGCGGGGCGCAATTACTCCGTGTGGACGGGGGCGGGGCGGGAGCGGGGGGCCGGCACCTCCACGGCCCATAGTTTATCATTACCAGCGGCACGTATACGCCGCTGGTAATTCACCTGTCACTTATCTCCCCCCGCGGCGGATTCGGCGAGCAGGGAGAGGAGACGTAATCCATAGTTTTCTATGAGAGCTGTGCATTACCGTAATGACTGGGATGTATTCCAGCCGTAAGTCGCGCACTACGGCGTGTAATTACGGACTGAAATATGGCCCATTTTAAGCCGTGTGAACATAGCCTACGTTCAATAAAAAAAAGCCCAAAAAAAAAACCCCACACACACAAACTTTACCTGGTTAGAATGAGTGACAATTAGAGTCCTCTGCTCAGGAAAATTATGATAAAGATTGGAAATAATCTGCACTGCAACATCTGTTTTGCCTGTCCCGGGTGGTCCAACAACCTTGTATAAAAGTGAAAAGGATTAGACATTCTTTTAAATTCATTTTCCTAAACATATATACTACAGAGCTGTTAACTGCAGGCACAGAAAACTAAAAGAAAAAAAAAAATACTCAACAATGACATTTAACCATTAGTACATCGCGTTCTGCACATTTATGTGTTACATTGTGGTAACCAAAAATATTTTCCTTTTTTCCCCGTCTCAACCACGCTGCCACATACGCGTGCTATGCATCTGTTGTTATATTACTCCCCCTAATGGCTCAGTGGGAACTACATTCTCGATTACATCCCAGACGAGACTTCCCTCCGCTGGCAGCAGCGGCTGAGCTGCACCTGTTTTTATAAGTCACAGTGAAGAGAAACAGAGCCAACAGCTGGAGCTATAACCCCAGTGTGAAATAAAACATAGCAGGGGCACGGCTACTGTGCTACCACTAAGTATTATGTGGCAAATAGGAAGTATAACAGAAATAAAGGATCATACAACAGAAGAGTCAGTGTTGTTCACTGCAACCAGTCAGATCACGCACTTAAAGGGGTTGTCTTGCTACAAAGAATAGCTTTCAAAATGTAGGGAACACTAGATGAAGACATTTTCCAAATATATTGCTTTGTTCATCTTTTTTTGTTAAGGAGCTACAAGTGATTTTAACACCTCCCTGGCTCTTTCTGTTCCCTCAGTGACTGACCTGTGTATATCTCTCCCCCCTGCTGTTTGTTCTATGTGATAGCAGTGAGTGAGGTCATCACACAGGTCGTGGCAGCTCTGTGCTGGCCGGCAGTAAAAAGCTTGTCTTTATCTGATCTTTCAGACAAAAGCTTGGAATTACTGCTGTTTACTTTAGACCTCCTGCTAGCAGTTTCAGAGAAGTTTCTAAGCTAATTAGCATACTGAAAACACAGAGTTGAATACACGGAGTGAATGCATGGAGCTCATATGCTAATTACAGACAGTCTGACCAGGAAGTGACAGGATGCATCTATGAAACTCTGACGAGAGACAACCCCTTAAAGTGTCCATCCTTCTCTTTGAAAATAAAATCTGGCATCTGATCACACAGAGTTAGAACATGAGGGACGTACCAGTGGCTGCTGCGATACTTAAAGTTAATTGACCCCAATATTTTTTACACTTAAAACAGATACTGATACATATTCTTTTCTTAGTTAAATGCAGAAAACAGAAACACATCTACAATCTCAAAATAATAAACAGCTATGGAGGAAACAATCTTTCTCAAGCCACTTGTAACAGCATTTAGAGAGATGTTTTACTGCATCTACATGGGCATAGGAGCCTGTGAACAGGAGCAGACCCATAGACTACAATAGTAGAGTTTGCTAGGCATGATCTGTGACCTGGGAAGAAATAACGATGTAGGAAGTGGGAGCTGCAACTATCTCCTATTGTGAACGGTGGCTCCTGTGTTATCTGTACACATTGGCGTCTTTCAATGTAATACTGCCTGTGCTTATAATGAGGAGACTGCTGAAAAGTTCCCTACAGAACAGGAAGCGTCACACTATTATTACGCTTCATGGCCAAATGTGAAAACTGAAAATGTGAGAAGGAAAAAAACAACCCCCCCCCCCCCCAAAAAAAAAAAATTGCCTAACATTAAAGCATGACAAACAATTGGTCATTATATGGTGACAAATTCCCTTTCACAATTATGGGATTGAGGGAAAGAGGCCATTGAATGGAGCTCTACATATTGCATCATTGCTCAAAGTAGACATTACACTTGGGATTTTGCAATAAAAAAATAGGTATGCGCCTAAAGAGAATACGCCACTAAAATAGAATGGATGCCCTCCCTGAGGGGGTATCCCCATCCGATTGCAATAGCATATCCTATAGATAGGTGATAAAAGTCTAATAAGTGTGGCTCCCACTTCTGGGACCTACAATCCTCTCCAGAACACAGTCCTCTGAATCGCTCATTCAAACAGGAAAGGAAGCGGTTCATGAATGCGACTGTCTCCATGCTATTTTATGGCCGTTATGGAAACATTTTAGGACATTAGGTGAAAACCAGTTGAGCCAAAATATTATTAGAGCCTCAAGAAGACATTAAAGGGGTTTTCTCACTAGGAAGATTAGCTTTCAACACAGAGGTTTCTATGGCAATCTGCATACTTGTTATCTGATTAGCTGAGAGCAGGAATGATATCATCCCAGGGATGGACTGATGGGACTGAGCTGTGAGTGAACTAATTAGATTAAACAAGATTATCTAATGTAAATAAAGTATACAAGTGTTGTGAGCCCTCAGAACAATGGAGTGATCTATAACGGTGTTAAAGATAATCTCCTGCTATGTCAGAACAACGGCCAGAGTGTGAATGCAAAACTGGCAGTGATTTAGCGTACTGAGAAAACCCCCTTTAAAGGGAACCTGTTACATAGGTTGTGCCCCCCTTGCTGAGGGCAGCACAAGCTAGTGTCAGACCTGCTGTTTCCAGCGCTGTGCCCCTTATTCTGTAAGATGCTGGAGTTTTAGAGCATTTACCCCTTAAATCTTATTCATGAGCAGGTGTTAACTCCACCCACCAAAGGCTAGCTCCGCCCACTGACAGTTATTCACATGTTTCTGCCTATTCAAAGTAATAGGTTTGTCAGTTGAGGTGGGTGGGGCTAGACTCAGGTGGGCGGGGTTTGAAAAAAACTGACACTCTGAAGGACTCTTCGAATGACTCTTCTGGCTGAAAACTGCAGATTTGAGCACTAAATACATGAAAACTACAGCATCTTACAGAATAAGGGACACAGCGCTGGAAACAGCAGGTCTGACACTAGCTTGTGCTGCCCTCAGCAAAGGGGCAAAAACTATGTGACAGGTTCCCTTTAAGCCTCACTTCCAGCCAATAGGATGCCCAAAGATGATATAAGTGGCTTTACTGTATGACTCGAATTTCATATAATGGTACACAGATTCAGTATTAATCAAAAATCACAAATGTGGCATATTCCATCATATGGAAATTGAACACTACTCTCCCCTAAAAGCATTGTACATATAGCACCTGAATGACCACATGGGATGCATAACACCTAAGTACTGCAGCTCTTAAGACAAAAGTTTTAATTTGTATATCTCCATATGGCAAATGTTATTCCTTACCATGGTAAGTCCAGGTTGCATTCCTGCACGAATAGCTTCTGTCTGTGTTGCAGTGAACTGAATGGTATTCCTAGACATAGAACATATTGATATAGCTCACGCATCAGTAGGAAGAGCAAACCCACAGCATTTTTTTAAAACAAATAAATTTGATTAAATCTGTTTTGTACACAACAAACAGCATGAAGATCATTTAGATCATTTGCAAGTTACGGATTAAACCAGAGCCCTTAATAAGCTTTCTTTTCCAGTGCCATAGTGCTCAGTGGGCACAAGTAGTGGTGTTATTCAGAATGAACTATGGAATAAAAGTACTGTACCGGTAAATAAGGCCAATGCACTGAACCCAAAGAAGAAAAAAAAAAGGACAACCTCAACATCAAAATTGTTGACTTTTGGTCATCTCGCCTCCCAGAAAGACATCACTAGCCTCAAAAATGGCCATGCAAAGCAATTTTTGTCCCAGTCGGAAAATAAAAATATATAAACTTTGATTTGTCAGATCCGTACGGACCTACAGAACACAGATGGCATGTCATATATAATTCACACAAATGAAACCCCCACAAAAATGGAGCAATTGCAATTCAGATAAAAAGTCTACCTCACAAAAGACTTTTTCGTCAATTTCCAAGTACATTATATGTAGCTGTCAATGATACATTGAAAAGTACATCTCGTCTCTCAAAAACAAGCCCTCAGTCATCTATGTAGGTGAGAAAGTGATGACCAGGGCTGTGGAGTCGGAGTCGGAGCCTATTTTGCAGAAGTCGGAGTCGTCATAAAATGGACCGACTCCAACAAGATATAAGTTGGTCCAGTTAGTTTGATGCAGTGCAAAGAACAAGAGGAATTGGGTCCGGCCAAGGCAGTTCAGAGTTGGAGCCCATTTTGCAGTCGGAGCCGTCATAAAATGGACTGACTCCTATTCCCAAAATATATAATAAATTGGTCCAGTTATTTAAATGCCATGCCAAGAGGAATTGGGTGCGGCCGGTGCTACTTCTCCCATATCTTCAGCCTCATCACATGAGGAGTATAATTGATGACATGGAGCAGGCAAAGCGCTGCCACAGGGGAAAAGATTCTGCTCCCATAGCAAACAGATTTCAGCAAAATTTTTCACCTGCTTTCAAAGAAGTAGAAGAGTCCAACCATTCATCAAAACTGACTGTGGCAATTCCGTTATAATTTACAAAAAAAAAAACATACAAAAAAGGGGACATTACTCAAATAACACTGCAAATTTTGGAGCCTATTCACAGCTCAATGGCTGGACTAGACTGAACCACTGAACCACGTAGCAGGCAGCTCTAACCTATACGCTACCTGGGAAAAGTTAACAGGTGCAGTTAATTGCTGAGAAGCATTTCACATACTCCACTGCAAGGGGAACCTGCTACTTGGTTCAGTCTAGTCCAGCCATTGAGCTGTGAATGTGTGTTTTTTGAGTAAGTAATGTCCCATTTTTGTGTGTGGTTTTTCTGTAAATTGTTAGTGTAGGGACTCGCAAGACATGAGGACGGTTGAAGGCGGCTGCGAGCTTGCTTATTGGGGCCCCTGTACCAACTAATACCTCATATTTAACATTTTTCCAGTATGTCATATTTTTTTTTATCTGCCCAACAGTGCTGGGGAGTGGAGGGTGTCTGTGTTTTGTGTTGGACACCCAGAAAGTGCTGTGCAGCCCGCCTGATCTAATAGTATGGGTGTCACTAATAGGTTGTAACCCAGCATGGTGCACCACACGTATCTGTATTTATGGCACCCTTCTGTATCGCCTTATTTATATGCAACTGTAGTACCAGCAACCTCCCCCCTCATGCATGGAGGGCATGTTAGTGGTTGTTTTATTGGTATTTTTGCTTTTGTGCAATCTTCTCATGCATTATACTGTGGCTTTTCTGAATGCTGGTGTGAACAGGGATTAAACTAATGTGCAGTTTTGTATCATCTAATTGTTTCCCTAGCAGTGGGGAATGTGAAATGCTTCTCAGCAATTAACTGCACCTGTTAATTTTTCCCAGGTAGTATATAGGCTAGAGCTGTCTGCTACTTGGTTCAGTCTAGTCCTGCCATTGAGCTGTGAATATGCCCCAAAAATTGCAGTGCTATTCATTTATACCCTGACATTGTTAGAAATGTTGCCACTGTGGTCCCCGCTTTGCCCCCAAGTTATTGTAGAGAGGCTGATCTCTAGCTTGGAGATAATGAGATCAGGGGCCACATGTAGGAAAACAGTCTAGGTCTAAAATTCACTTTGTTGCCCATAACAACCAATCAGAGGGCCCCTTTTCATTTTCCCAGAGCTTTATATGCAATGAACGGGGAGCTCTAATTGGTTACTATGGACAACAAAGTGAGTTTTAGACATAAACAGTTTTCATACATGTGGCCCCAGATGTGAGGTCATGTATGCAGGATCTGATGGCAATACTATTTCTCAGAACAAATTTAGAGACTTCCCAAATGTTCCTGCAGTGTTTTGCATATTTACAATTTTTTGTGTTCTAAAGTCATATCCTATAAATATATTTTACACTGACAAGCAAAATGGTAACAATGTTTTGAACTTGTGACTTTCAGGCTCTATATCTCACTATCCCCTACAGCTTTGTACATGAGGCTACTGTAATTTTATACACCGTCATCTAACCTATCTTATACATACATCTGACTTGCAGGTATTTAGCATCTGCTTAATTCTTCAGATTCTTTCCTGTAACTGCATTGTTACTGTTTTGCTCCTAAAAATCAAAATGTTAATTTGTATTATTTTGCTAGTATTTGGTAAATCCACCTTTGGTTTTCAATACTGCCTGAATCCTTCTGGGTTCTGAATCAGATTCAATCATATCTTGACCAAAATCTGATCCCAGGTCTCTTCTACACATTCCCAATGTTGCTGCAGACTGGACGTGGATTCAAATACAGCTTTTTCTTCAACTCTGCCTACAAGTGTTCAAAAGATCAAAACATTGTTACCCTTTTGCTTGTCAGTGTCTGTTCTACCTAAATAGCTTGATTGTTGTATCATAAGGTGATAAAAAGCCTGATTTTAATGCAGTAACGTTATCACTTAAACATGCGCCATGTTTGATGGAGTCAGGAGTCGGGGGTTTGGGAAATTGAGGAGTCGGAGCTTTGGCTTGCCAACTCCACAGCCCTGGTGATGACTTTTGAAAGGTGAGGGGTAGGGAACTAAAAATACAAATCCCAAAATAGCTGCATCCTCAAAGGGGTTGTCTCACTTCAGATGGTGATGTTCTGAACGGAGATCAGGCCGTGACTCTCCAATAGACTCGAATGGGAGTTCCAAGTTTAGCCGAGTGGCAATGCTTGGCTGTAATGGGAACTCTCATTTCTGTCTATATGAGAGCCCGGAGGCTTCGGGGCTCGTTTAGAAAACTGGTGTGGGTCCTAGAGATGGAATCTGGACCCATATGACAATGATGGCATATCCTAGTGATATGCTATCATTGTCAAAAATGAAACAAGCCTTTTAAGGCGTTCAAGCTAAATCAATGAGATGAGAATATGTTAAGGCCATTCACACACACACACAAAAAATACAAAAATATAAAATCTCTGCTGTTACCGCTTAGGCTGGTTATAGGGGTAGGGCCCACGGGTGGGACTAACATGGGGCTCCACAATCAGTGTGGGTGGCTCATCTTGTAGGGTTTCTTCTTTATCATCGTCTTTTTGTTTCTTGCCCTTCCCTCCGTAAACTGGGAAGGTAATCCTAGAATAAAACAAAACTGGTTATAACATGATTTACAAAATATAAGAATATAAAGAAAGCTCAAACCATCCCACACATGTCCTTATTTAGTTACCTGAAAGGTGCTTTGTGCAAGGAGGGGTCTTCCACAGTGAACTTGACCTGATACCCAGGAAAACATGTCTTCAGATGGTCCAAGCTCAGAAAAGTGTCATTGAAGTCCAGTGTTGGGATCTGGTTTGGCATTTTTGAGTAGTGGGCACTTCCAGGATCACCATACCCCAATATAATATCATGAAGCCAGTCAGGCACCACACAATCCGTATTCATAAGTTTCCTGATGGTTTCCAACACCGCCTGTGAAGGTACGCAACATTGAATTGTCAGAATTACCTGTGCATTACAGGATTAGAATTATCTGCGTTTTTATGGCTCTGTCCACATTACTTTAATGGCTTCATTACATAAAGAAGCTGTGACGGCAGTTTCTATCAAATCCAAATAAATTCGGATGGACGTCACGAACGTACAAGAGAATACGTCACTTTACCTTAGGATTCTAGCATTTTTGAAGGACAAGTCGCTCTGCACACTTCAGTAGGTTTATTCTCGTCACAAAAACACCAGAAACACAACCAAAAGCTACAATGATAAATATGAACAAAGCCCAACCTCAACATTAGTGCTGGAGTAATAATAGAGGTGGATGAGAATCATTAGTTAGTACTATGTAAGGAAAACAATGATTAAAGAAATTCTTCAGACTGTACACAGCAACCATGAAGATTACTTAACAAAAAGATACACACACTACCTCACGAGTACAGCCCTCACAGTTCTGGTAAATACAGGCAGTCCCCGGGCTACGAACAGGATAGGGACAGTAGGTTTGTTCTTAAGTTGAATCTGTATGCAAGTCGGAACCAATATATTTAGTATATGTATGGTGTATATGTATGGTGTGTATGCTGTGTAATTATAGGCAGGTACATGTCCCCCATAGCAGGTACATGTCCCCATAGCAGGTATATGACAACCATAGCAGCTAATAGGCAGGTACATGTCCCCCACAGCAGGTACTAGGCAGGTACATGTCCCCCACAGCAGCTAATAGGCAGGTACATGTGCCCCACAGCAGCTAATAGGCAGGTACATGTGCCCCACAGCAGCTAATAGGCAGGTACATGTCCCCCATAGCAGGTACATGTCCCCCATAGCAGCTAATAGGCCGGTACATGTCCCCCATAGCAGGTACATGTCCCCCATAGCAGGTATATGACAACCATAGCAGCTAATAGGCAGGTACATGTCCCCCACGGCAGGTACATGTCCCCCACGGCAGGTACATGTCCCCCACGGCAGCTAATAGGCAGGTACATGTCCCCCACGGCAGCTAATAGGCAGGTACATGTCCCCCACAGCAGGTAATAGGCAGGTACATGTGCCCCACAGCAGCTAATAGGCAGGTACATGTGCCCCACAGCAGCTAATAGGCAGGTACATGTGCCCCACAGCAGCTAATAGGGAGGTACATGTCCCCCACGGCAGCTAATAGGCAGGTACATGTCCCCCACGGCAGCTAATAGGCAGGTACATGTCCCCCACGGCAGCTAATAGGCAGGTACATGTCCCCCACGGCAGGTACATGTCCCCCCCGGCAGGTACATGTCCCCCCCGGCAGGTACATGTCCCCCACGGCAGGTACATGTCCCCCACGGCAGGTACATGTCCCCCACGGCAGGTACATGTCCCCCACGGCAGGTACATGTCCCCCACGGCAGGTACATGTCCCCCACGGCAGGTACATGTCCCCCACGGCAGGTACATGTCCCCCACGGCAGGTACATGTCCCCCACTGCTGGGCCATGTCCCCCACGGCAGGTACATGTCCCCCCACGGCAGGTACATGTCCCCCACGGCAGGTACATGTCCCCCACGGCAGGTACATGTCCCCCACGGCAGGCATATGTCCCCCATAGCAGGTAATAGGCAGGTATATGTCCCCCATAGCAGGTAATAGGCAGGTATATGACCACCATAGCAGGTAATAGGCAGGTATATGCCCCCCCATAGCAGGTATAGGTCCCATCATAGGAAGGTATAGGCAGGGCTTACTACAAAAAAAACCAAATACAAATCCTCACCTTGCTCCCCCGCTGCTCCGAGGCTTACCTCCGACTCCTGGTCTTCTGGTACAGGCTGGTGATGTCATCAGGCCACACAGGCAGCGTATGACATCGTGAGCTGCCTGTGCCGGAGACTCCGGAAGGTCCGCAATCTGCTTGCAGCCCCCCGGGGTTTTTATTTGCGGAGTTGGGGAGAGTCTGATGTTTTGGTGTTAAGGAGTTCCAGAGAATGTGTGAAACACGAGTGAAGTCTTGGAACGTTATGTGAGGGGCTGATGAAAGGGGGGCAGAGGAGGAGAAGGTCCAGTTAGGAGCAAGGTTGTGTAAGGGAGGTATCTGGAGATTAGAGCAGAGATATAATGGAGGAGATAAAGGTTATGGAGAGCCTTGTAGGTCATGTTATCAGTATAAAAGACACCTGTCCCCAACCTCAAACAGTTGCACTCCAAACTCCACTATGGTGAAGAACAAAGCGCTGTCGAAGTGCACCAGAAACAAAATTGTAGCCCTGCCCCAGGCTGGGAAGACTGAATCTGCAATAGACAAGCAACTTGGAGTGAAGAAATCAACTGTGGGAGCAATAATTAGAAATGGAAGACATACAAGACCACTGATAATCTCCCTCCATCTGGGGTTCCCGCAAGATCTCCCCCCGTGGGGGCAAAGTGATCACAAGAACGGTGAGCAAAAATCCTAGAACCACACGGGGGAGGGGGGGGAGGGGGAATCTAGTGAATGACCTGCAGAGAGCTGCTGGGAACAACGTAACAAAGGCTATCATCAGTAACACACTACGCCGCCAGGGACTCAGATCCTGCAGTGCCAGACGTGTCCCCCTGCTTAAGCCAGTACATGTTCGGCCCCATCTGAAGTTTGCTAGAGAACATTTGGATGATCCAGAAGAGTATTGGGAGAATGAAACCAAAGTATAACTGATTGGTAGAAGCACACCTCGTCGTGTTTGGAGGGGAGAGAATGTTGAGTTGCATCCAAAAAACACCATACCTACTGTGAAGCATGGGGGTGGCAACATTATGCTTTATGGCTGTTTTTCTGCAAAGGGACCAGGACGACTGATCCGTGTACATGAAAGAATGAATGGGGCCACGTACTGTGAGATTTTGAGTGTAAACCTCCTTCCATCAGCAAGGGCATTGAAGATGAAACGTGGCTGGGTCTTTCAGCATGACAATGATCCCAAGCAGACCGCCGGGGCAATGAAGGAGTGGCATTGTAAGAAGCATTTCAAGTCCTGGAGTGCCTAACCATCTCCAGATCTCAAACCCAATAAAAAAACCTTTGGAGGGAGTTGAAAGTCTGTGTTGCCCAGCAACAGCCCCAAAACATCACAGCTCTAGAGGAGATCTGCATGGAGGAATGGGCCAACATACCAGCAACAGTGTGTGCCAACCTTGTGAAGACTTACAGAAAACATATCACCTCTGTCATTACCAACAAAGGAGATAGAAGAAAGTATTGAGATGAACTTTGTTGTTGACCAAATACTTATTTTCCACCATAATTTGCAAAAAACTTCTTTCAAAATCAGACAATGTGATTTTCGGGATTTGTTTTCTCATTTTGTCTCTCATAGTTGAGGTCGACCTATGATGTCAATTACAGGACTCTCATCTTTTTAAGTGGGAGAACTTGCACAATTGGCGGCTGACTAAATACTTTATTTCCCCCATCCTCCCATATATACACCCCCAAAACACACCCACCCACACATCACCCTATGTATACACATCCCCACCAATATAAATATGCAGAGGATGCCTTATTTTTCCACAAAGGCACAGGACGTACATTTTTTTTTTATTTCTTGCCTTCAAATAAGGTAAAGCTCCGAGACATCACTGTAAAAACGATTTACACCAAAAACCTCAGGTTCACACATTCACACCTATACAATGCGAGTGTGGATGAGGTTTTCTTTTACAAAAGGATGTGGAGCATTAAACAGGGTTCTACTAACATGACTGCGGCATAATCAGCTTGTCAAACATCCTCCAGCCACATACACGGAACAGCTGAGTACTGTAAACCATGGTGGCAAAGAATTTTTACTATGATTAATAAAGCAGACAACTCTCTAGGCATTGTGGAAATATTCCAAGGTGCCATCCAGCATAGAAGCAGGTCTCCACCTCTGATGTCAGATTTGGAAGGAGATCAGAATATGAGGGACACTAACTGACCGCCATGAAACCGTCACATTATGGAGACTGCATGGTTCATTTTATTGGACAGGGAGCCTGGTCAGGTGGTTTATGCTGCCCAATCTGAGAGCAAGATGTGATATAGGGAAAAAAAAAGCTGAACTCCGTGATCGAGGTCTATATTATTCCTGGACTCCTTAAAGCAGCGTTCCCATGAGCCCATGTCTATGAGAGCTGCAAATAAAGCCGAGCACACTCATCCTGCTTTATTCAGAACCCGCCATCCTCCTCATTCTATAACATGGTCTGCTTGTAGCTAGCTATAAACTGAACCGCAACACGAACTGGGGTCATAGGAACCCTGCTTTAAGGAGTTCTGCTCTAAATCATATAACCCTATATAAAAATCACAGAGCTCAGCTTCTCTCCTCTATTATATAACCCTTTTATATCACAGAGCTCAGCTTCTCTCCCTCTATCAATAACCCTATATATCACAGAGCTCAGCTTCTTCTCCCTCTAAACATATAACCCTATATATCACAGAGCTCAGCTTCTCTCCTCTATCATATAACCCTATATGTCACAGAGCTCAGCTTCTCTCCTCTATCATATAACTCTATATATCACAGAGCTCAGCTCCTCTCCCTCTATCATATAACCCTATCACAGAGCTCAGCTCCTCTCCCTCCATCATATAACCCTATATATCACAGCGCTCAGCTTCTCTCTTTTATCATATAACCCTATATATCACAGAGCTCAGCTCCTCTCCCTCTATCATATAATCATATATATCACAGAGCACAGCTTCTCTCCCTCTATCATATAACTCTATATATCCCAGAGCTGAGCTTCTCTCCCTCTATCATATAACCATATATATCACAGAGCTCAGCTTCTCTCCCTCTATAATATAACCCTATATATCACAGAGCTCAGCTCCTCTCCTCTATATATAGCCCTATATATCACAGAGCTCAGCTACCTCTCCTCTATCATATAACCCTATATATCACAGAGCTCAGCTCCTCTCCCTCTATCCTATAACCCTATATATCACAGAGCTCAGCTCCTCTCCCGCTATACTATAACCCTAAATAACACAGAGCTCAGCTTCTCTCCCTCTATTATATATATATCACAGAGCTCAGCTCCTCTCCCTCTATCATATAACCCTATATATCCCAGAAATCAGCTTCTCTCCTCTATTATATAACCCTATATATCACAGAGCTCAGCTTCTCTCATATAACCCTATATATCACAGAGCTCCACTCCTCTCCCTCTATCATATAACCCTATATATCACAGAGCTCAGCTTCTCTCCTTATCATATAACTCTATATATCACAGAGCCAGTTTCTCTCCCTCTATCATATAACCCTATATATCACAGAGCTCAACTTCTCTCCCTCTATCATATAACCCTATATATCACAGAGCTCAGCTTCTCTCCTTTATCATATAACCCTATATATCACAGAGCTCAGCTTCTCTCCCTCTATCATATAACCCTATATATCACAGAGCTCAGCTTCTCTCCTCTATTATATAGCCCTATATATCACAGAGCTCAGCTCCTCTCCTCTATCATATAACCCTATATATCACAGAGCTCAGCTTCTCTCCCTCTATCATATAACCCTATATATCACAGAGCTCAGCTTCTCTCCCTCTATCATATAACCCTATATATCACAGAGCTCAGCTCCTCTCTTCTATCATATAACCCTATATATCACAGAGCTCAGCTTCTCTCCCTCTATCATATAACCCTATATATCACAGAGCTCAGCTTCTCTCCCTCTATCATATAACCATATATATCCTAAAGCTCAGCTTCACTGCCTCTATTACCTCCTGCTCTCAGATAGAATCACAGAAAAAAATTCCCTCCGGAACAATTAATATCTATATGGATTTGGAACAACAAACCATTCACTGAAAAAAAATCCTAAACAAATACAAACTCTAAAATATAACTTTTAATATATACCCATAAAAATACGCTTACTGACCTAAAGTCTATCTCAATTTTTATATATATACAGATACACACTGTCCCTATCTATTTTCCCTACACTTATCCTCAAATAGACCAAGTAATCATCCCGATAAGGACGGCCTAGTCTTTGTAGGCTCACCCTATTAAATCACTTTGTGTCCCTATCAACCACCAGAAACATTCACATATATATATATTTCTGTGCAATGTTTAAAGAGATATCAGTTCAAAATCCAAACACAGTTATCGCTATTCCTGTAGAGTCCCAAATAAAGTACTCAAAGGCTCACAGTCCACTGATATGAACACTGCAATTTTTCTCTTTCAATTATAGGGTAAATATCTATATATATCATCCGTGTAGGGAACATAAGATACATTTATATATCAGCATATCGAGGAGACTACTATCTTGAGTCAGTGTGACGTCCCCTAGGAGATCCTCCTGATGAACCCTGTAACATGGAGGGGGGAAACGCGTCGAGGATAAGGTTTGATGTATCTTGAAATGATGTTGGATAAATGTATCTTATGTTCCCTACACGGACGATATATATAGATATTTACCCTATAATTGAAAGAGAAAATTGCAGTGTTCATATCAGTGGACTGTGAGGCTTTGAGTACTTTATTTGGGACTCTACAGGAATAGCGATAACTGTGTTTGGATTTTGAACTGATATATCTTTAAACATTGCACAGAAATATATATATGTTAATGTTTCTGGTGGTTGATAGGGACACAAAGTAATTTAATAGGGTGAGCCTACAAAGACTAGGCCGTCCTTATCGGGACGATTACTTAGTCTATTTGAGGATAAGTGTAGGGAAAATAGATAGGGACAGTGTGTATCTGATGCTCTCAGATAGGGCAGCATAAATCACTTGAAAAGCTTTCCTCTAAGGCCATGTTCACACGGCTTAAAATGGGCCGTATTTCGGTCCGTAATTACGCGCCGGAGTGCGCCAATTACGGGCCGAAAAAACGGCCCATTCATTACGGTAATTCACAGTTCTCATAGAGAACTATGGATTACGTCTCCTCTCCCCACCCGGCGGCTTCGGGGAGAGGAGACGGTCACTTGACAGGTCACTTTCTAGCGGCGTATACGCGCCGCTAGCAGTGATTGTCTATGGGCCGGCGAAGTGCCGGCCCACCGCTCACTCCCCCGCTCCCGCCCCGCCGGCGTAATTGCGGGGCGAAATTACACCCCGCAGTTAAGCCGTGTGAACATAGCCTCCAAGTCTCCAAGAGAATTTCCTGTTTTATACAACTAAAGCTTTTTTCAATGTATAGATGAAAAGTTTTACAACTTCCTAATACACTGTTTCACTTTAATCACCATTTTCAACATATTTGATTGTCAGCAGTAAACGAGAACACTACTACATTTATGGGCTGCTAACGGGTACGTATCTAGCCAGCTTTCAGCTAAGAATGCAGACGAATTCAGTCCAGGTAACGCCGTTAAGAGATTAGTGTAGTCACTTCTGTTTTTAACATAGAGACTAAGAATCCTACAAGTTAGGTATGGAGGATCTTGTGTCACTTTTTAACAATTTTAAGGTGGTACATTAAAATTGTATGAAAGATTTAGGAGTTTCAGCTCCTTAACATGTGTCACCCTGCTTTTAAAGGGACTATAAGTAATTCGTTAATTGACTCAAAGACTGTTTCATGGGCAGGTGTGGGCAATTCCTTCATTAGGTCATTCCCAATTAAGCAGATGCCATATTTTTCGGACTATAAGACGCACCGGACCATAATACGCACCTAGGTTTTAGAGGGAGAAAATAGGGAAAAAATTTTTTTACCAAAAAGTATGAACTGAAGTGTAGTTTTTATTGGTACCGTTTTGGGATAGATGCGACTTTTTGATCACTTTTTATTCACATTTTTGGGGGATATGAAATGACCCCCAAAAAACACAATTTTGGGGTTTGGATTTCTTTTCTTTCTATATCTGTACAGCATACAGGACAAATGACGTTATATTTTAATAGCTTTAATTTTTACAGACGTGGTGATAACAATTGTGTAACCGATTTTTTTTTAATTTGTAAAATGGTGGGGGGGGGGGGGGGATTTTAAGCTTTTTTTTTTTACCACTTTTATGCTTAGTCCCCTAGAGCACTTGACCACTAAGGGCACACTTCCTTGTTCTATGTACAGGGTGTAATAGGTGTACATAGAGTGCATGGCAGCTGTGGAAGCCTATGCTTAGCTCTGCAGATTCTTGTCAAATAACTGCATAGTTACTGTTTTGCTCCTGATAGTGGGACAATCTTTTTCTTCTTCTTACTACAAATTACAACCTGTTCTCACATTCCTTAATAGCTCAGTGTGTTATTAGGCTGATTCACAAGCAAAAAGTCACTGGTTCGAGCAGCCATGAAAAAGATTTCCCAAGAAAAGAGAAAACGCATCATCCAGCTCATTGATAGCAATGTCTCGGCCAAGAAAATTGACAGCTGGAAGAATATGAAATGAAGTCCATCCATCCATAAGCCAAGAGGTGGCCGTCCAGACAAAATATCAGAAGTGATAGACTTTGTGATGAACCAACTTGTTGGCTCTAACATGAAATATACAGCAGTGGAGGCGGCTCGTAGGCTTCCTAAGAGTGAGATCACAGACATCTATGCAAGCACCACGCATTACACAGGTCTGGAATGATGGTCCAGAAAAAGGTGAAGAAGCTCCGACTTCAATCTCGTCATAAGAAGCATCGACTCGAGTTTGTAAAAAAGCATGAAAAATGGAAGAATGGAAATGGGTGATTTGGAGCAAAGAGATTAAAGTCAATAGACTGGGCTCTGATGGGGGCAAATGGGTTTAAAAGAATCAAGGTAAAAAGCAAATAATGGATCGGGAAATTGAAGGAATTGTCAAGTTTGGTGGAGGAAGCCTGATGACATGGGGATGTTTCACAGCCAAAGATGTTGGATACTTGACCAGGATCGATGTTAATCTCAACCTTGAGCTGCATGTGGGTATCCTACAAGATGAGGTACTTCATACACTCGAGTAATATGGGTATGAAAAGGACGACCGTGTTCCAGCAGGACAACGACCTGATGTGTGCATCAAAGTTGGAGAAGGGATGGTTCTATGACAAAGCAGAGTTGCTGTATTGGTCTCCACAGTCCCTAGACCTCAACCCAATTGAACACTTGTGTACGAATATAGCCTTTTCTTCAACTCTACCCACAAGTCGAGTCTGCACAAACACAGGGAACGTGTAGAAGAGACCGGGAATCAGATTTTGGTCAAGACATGCTTGAACCTAAATCCAGAACATGCCCATAAGGACTCAGGCAGTGCTGAAAGCCAAAGGTGGATATACCAAATACTATCAAAATAAAATAAAAATTCAAGATTTTTAGGAGCAAAACAGTAATGCAGTTACATGACCAGAATTTGCTGAACTAAGCAGATGCTAAATACTTGCAAATGTATGTATAAGATAGCTGATTGTCTATAAAAAGACTGTAGTCTCCTGTTCAAATGCATGTAGTGCAGGGGTGTCAAACTGCGGCCTCCCAGCTGTTGGGGAAACTACAACTCCCATCATGCCCACTGTTATTAGATTATACAAATGCATGATGGGAGTTGTAGTTTCCCAACAGCTGGAGGGCGCAGTTTGACACCCCTGCACTACAAACTTTTTAAAAAGGAGACTACAGTCTTTTTATAGACAATCAGCTATATAATAAATAAAATATTTAAGACTAAAAAACCAATATACAACGTATGATTGTATAGAGAATATTTTGGAAGCACAGAGACTTGGTAACATACAGGGAGAATTTATTTACCTGCCTCTCACATTATTGCATATCAGCATCAACCGGCTGTCACATCCAATTCTTGGACATGGAAAGAAGCGTCTAAGTTCTCAAGCCCAGGAGGGCAGCATTGTGGGGACGAAGCGGCAGCTGTCTTCTTTCTGATCACTCTACATTAACCCCATTATTGGGAGAGAACAGTTCAGGCCCAATTTGCACTCACTTTAACAAGAGCTGGTCAATGAGTAGTGCAATGCTCCATGAATATTTCCTAGTGCAGTAACGATGATGCTGTTTATAGCCCATGTTAAAACTACACATACAAAAAGAACTTTATACTAATCCTAATCTAAGCAAAGAAAACGCAATAGTCAAGGACTATACATTTCGGATACTGAGTTACTACTGGGGAACGTGTCAATTGCTAACACAGGAGGTCCCATAACCATGCATCTTGCAAAATAAGCAACTAACCATTTTAAAGGGAACCTGTCCATTGTGCTGGGAGGGCAGCAGAAGCTAGTACAAACCATATGTTTTCAGCAGTGTGCTCTTAACTAGATGCCAACTGCCTGTTGACTTTAAATGTCCAGGTAATCCAGAAAAATCATCATTAAGGGTGGCAACGTATCCAGAAAAAGGCATTTTTATGTTGTACTCGTGTAAATTAAAGATCCTTTTTTTTGGATTTTGCTGCCATCCCATTGATAATTTTTCTGGATTGTCTTAAAGGGGTTGTCTCGCTACAAAGTTTAGCTTTCAAAATGTGGGGGAACACTAAATGAAGACGTTTTCCCCCAAAAATTTTGTTTGTTCCTTTTGTAAAGGAGAAAAAATGCTTTTATCAGTTCTAAGGCTTTTTGTTTTCCCTTTTGGGCCCGACCTGTGTACTCCCCCAACCCTGCGGTTGGTCTATTTTATAGCGGGAGTGAGGTCATCCCCGGGTTGGACCAGCGGTGAGAGCTTGTGTTTTGATCTTTCAGACAAAAAGACAGTAATTATCTATGTTTACTTAGGGGAGAAGCTTCTCTGGACCTCAGAGAAGATAATTTATCTAATTAGACTAATAAACTAAAAAACAGAGAAGTCTGATACAGGGGTTATACGCTAATTACAGACACTGGCCAGGAAGTGACAGAGCAAAACGTTATTTCTTTTATGATCCCATAAAATTTTTGGGTGAGCAACCCCTTAAGTTGAAAAGGAACCAAAATCCTAGGGAGTGCTTTTGCTTTGGGAAAAATTTTCCGGGGTTATTCTGCGCTGTACCCACCACGTTTTTGCTGGTTAGAAACATCCAATTGGTTAACATCTTACTCTACTTGGGTGTTCTGAAATGTTTGTGCAGAGTGTGAGCTAAGTGGGTGGAAAGTTGTCTGTTAGCGTTAACTAGCTCTCCACTGAGAAGGCAGGGATGGATTATCATTGTCACCCTGCTTTCCCAGTCACGTTTACTGCGCTCATTAGCTTGTATACCGATGGGGAAGAAAGCCTCCGGCTTCTTGGGTGGTGGTCATGTGCGTGGGTCCCCAAAATTGTAAGAGTAGTTCCCCGGGCTTACGTACGCCATGTGTTTTGGAAGGCGTGCTGATCGCGTGTACTTCCAGGCGGGGGCGGGCCCCCATTCCCTCTTCATCAGCGGCGCGAAAGTGCCGCGAAAAATGACCTTAAACTTCTTCCCCGGGCGAAACATTCTCTTTTGTACGCCAGGTGAGACCATGTGAAATTTCATAGTTCTTATGGACCCACGAATTACCGTAATTGCGGCCGTGTGTAAAATAGCCTAAGAGCTGTTGGATCTTATGGGGATGTACACACTGCTTATTTCAGGGCATATTCCGGGCATAATTGTGCTGCAACGCACCCCAAAATACGTCCTGTAACTAAGGTAATCAAGACCTGCCGTCCTCCCCGCCGCGTATTGAACTTCGGCAGAAAGAAGTGATATGAAGTGACAGGAATAATCACAATGAATAGGGCTGGCCGGTACGAGCTGCAAGACCCCGTGTGAACAAACCCTTACCCAAACAATAGTTATGCAAAATCAGAGAAGTCTAAAGAGGCAAAACAGACTACATCATGAAGAAAATGCACATTATTAGCAAAAGTTCAGCAACAATTATTAATCAGAAGAGGATTCATGTGAAAATTCTGAACTATCGGCAATCCGAAGTACAATACATGAGAAGATTTTCTGATGCAGACTTTCAAACACAGAGCAAGGGATGATATAGACACCACCTAATGAATCAGAACTCGGCTAAGTGGCTTCCTGTACATTCTTTACTCTTATGAAACAGCACCTAAGTATTCCTGGCTGCTTCTTACAAGCAGAACAATCTACTCCTAAATGGACCCAAATCCAAGTGCATGAAAAGAACGTTAAGAAAACCTGCCATTAATCGATCCGAGTCCTGCTAAATGGAGCATGCATCCATTCTTCACCAGCCGTTTTGCTGGATGGAGTTCATGCGCATCTGATGAACGGGTCATGTATGAAAAGGGTACTGGTAAGAAAGGGCTTATGTAAGGATTTTAATAAAACAAGGCAGTCTGTGTCCGGGATAAAGGAAATCCTAATCTGGAAAAAGTAACTACAAAAACCCCACTAGACTGCAGGTTCTCCCTTACTGAGGCTCATTTGTCTGGATACTTAGCCATGACCTCTTAGTTGTCTAGTTTTTGGGGAGGTTTAGTCACTAGTAGATTAAAGGGGTATTCCTATTTCAGTAATTAGCTTTAAATATGTAGGCAGGCGTCAATAAAGATCACCACCAAATAAATTGCTGCTCCAATTTTGCTTCTGTTTAGAGTTAGGAGCAGATCGTATCTCCTGCTTTTGTAGACAAGCTTCTCTAGTTACCAGCCACTTCTTTCTGCTCTAGCTGTTTCTTATCTACAAGGCAGAACTCGCTTACATTTCTTACGGACAAACTTTAACCCTTTACAGCTCTATAGCTTTGTGCACTGCTGTTTATTAACTTCCAGGACCAATGTCGCACAAAGACTCAGCTGGGAAAAGCAGAGCGAATATGCCAATTGCTGCTATTTACCACCGCAGCCTAACCTGGGAGCAGATTGCCATCCTGTACCAGGCCAATAAGTAAACAGGAGATTGAGCGCACCAATCGACTCCTCCATAGGTCTCTTACCAGAAATGAAAGCAAAAAGCTACAAACAGAAGCAGGGAACAGGCTGTACGCAGCGTCCTGCCATCAGAAGGCACATCAAGGTAGCTTGACAGAGCATAGCATAAGGGTTACTGCAGTAGTTGAATGGGCAAGAGGATGGGGTCTACCATAACCACCACCAATACAATGAGGCGGATGTCACTACTGGAAAAGGGGTGGACTGGCTCATTAAAGGGGCATTACAAGATGCTGAACTCACTAACCGGCCCAAAATGTGAGGTTTAAAGCTTGCGGACAAAGGATACAACCTGTAGTTCTGTTTCAGCTTTCTAGTCAGACAAGCCCAGCACTAGAACCAAAAACTAAAACAGGGGAAGAACAATAACAAGGGAGCACAATATGAGATGCACAAGACTTCCTGTGGTTTTCAGGGGAATAAAAGAGAACAGCCTGGAATAGATATCAGCAATCCATGATGGGAACTATAGCTTGTTATTCACATAAGCTGCTGCTGAAGCCACGCTCACCCCTGCTGCGCTGAGGAGGAGAATATAGGGGGCAGCAGTGTGACAAAATGTCAATTATGCATGTTAAGGATATAGTCTCACAGAAAGAATAAATCCACAGAAAGGGAATAGCCAAAAACTGCTCACAGAAAAAAATATCCCTACTTAATAAAACCACAAATTTTATTGATATGCATTAAAAATAAATCTCACATATGCAGTATATTTAATCAAAACCATCCTAACCGGCTAATTGCCTATATAGAAATAGGGTAAAGATATCAACAAATATTATTGATACCCAAACTGTACATAAATGTCAAATGACCACAAAAAGTATGGAAAGATAATGTATTCACTACTCACGGTTCTGTAGACTGCAATAATATCTCTATATCCGTAAGAATGAATATTAATCACGATTAACCCGCTGTAGGAGTGTATATATTCATACAAAAAAATAAAACTACACTGTGCCTAATCAAGGAGCAGCACTCACCCCAAAAAGGGCGACCCCGCCTATCCGATAACTACCCCGATTTCTAAACTTGATATATACACCAAAATAACCACCAACATATCAAGTAATGAGGGAAAAGAAATGACCACCCCTCACTACTCACTGGACATACAGTTTCAGAGCATTTAATGCTCAAATCTTGCAGTTTGCAGCCTGTTCCGCCAGAGAAGAGTTCAGGTTATCCACGAGCAGGTGTGAGCTCAGCCCACCTGTGGCTAGCCCCAGCCACTCAGGGCTGATTCAACCTTTGACTTTGAACAGCAGATGGGCAGGCTAACACCTGCTCATGAATAAGCTGGACACTTCTCTGGCAGAACAGGCTGCAAGCTGCAAGATTTGAGCATTAAATGCTCTGAAACTGCTGCGTCTTACAGAAAAAGGAGGACGTGCGCTCCCTTAGTACAATATGCTGGAAATTATATCTCCAATTGCTTCTAACAGAAAATATTAAATGTTCTCTCACCTTGGTTTGTTGTGCTTTGGCCGGTACAACTCTCCATAGAACGTGTTCCGGGATCAGCAGTGAGTAACGTCAAAGGTTGCGACCGGTTCACAGGTCAAACACCGCGTGGAGCGAGACAATTCAGAAGTAAGAGTTAAAAACTAAACAAACGTCCACTATGGCCGTCTTAGACAGACATTAGAGGTAGTTTTAGTGCAAACTTTAATCAAATCCCAAAAATAATTTCATATAGAACGACATGTTTCATCTACAACTGATTTCCAGATGACGAACCTGAGGAAGTCTGTTATAGACAAAGTGCGTTCTGTATGACAAACTATTTTTGGAAATGAATTAAGGTTTGCGCTGAAACTATTTCTAACGCCTGTTTGACTAAGACGGCCACAGCGGACATTTATTTCGTTTTCAACTAAACTCATTTACTTCTGAATCTTGGAGAATAAGGGACACAGTGCTGGAAACAGCAGGTCTGACACTAGCTTGTGCTGCCCTCAGCAAAGGGGGCATAATCTATGTGACAGGTTCTCTTTAAGCACTAGTCGAGTGGGATCACTATTGAATTACATAGATTGTAATTGTAATCCTCAGACAGTAATAAGTTGCATTTTACAGTTATACTCATTAACAAAGAGGGTATTTGTTACCTTTTTATAAATAGGGTTTAAGAAAACATTCTATTCTGCCACTTATTGGGACCATTTCTCGAGAGTTACTAATACAAAATATGCATTAAAAAATATGTGAACCAAGCCTAACCAGTAGGGCTAGGAACAGAAGGTAACAGCTCAATTGTGAGATTACGCTGTAGAACCACCCACAGCCTGCAAAGGAAGTGGAAGCAGCATTGAGGGGTTTTAGAGTAGGTTATGTGAAAACACTTAAAGTAGTCAAATCACCCAAAATTGTTTACTCAGTAAAATAAGATACTAATGCAATATTCTTAGTTTAATTTTCTGATTGTAGATTTTATTTTTATTATTTCTGTTGTAGGTCTATGATTATGGAGGCAGCCATCTTGCCGGAGCAGCTTTTAACTGTATTTAGAGAGATGCTTTACAGCAAGTCCATGGACATAGGAGCCTGTGACTATCTCCTATTGTGAATGGTGGGTCCTGTGTTATCTATGCACACTGGTGATGCCTTTCAGTGTAATGCTGTCTGTGCTGATAATGAGGAGACTGCTTAAAAGTTCGACAAAGTGTCAGATTATTAGACCTAGTGGCCAACATGAAAAGTCCAGGATAGTGAGATGGAAAATTACACAAATTAAATGCTTTAAAAAAAAACAAAAAAAACGATACGTCAAATTTTGGATTACATATTCCCTTCAAAACCAAAATCAATGAAATGTTAATACCCCTTTAATATCTAATTTAGCCTGCATGTATAACTGCAGTGAAACATAGCAGGTGAACATGGTCTTAAGTCATTGATGTATTCGTATAAAAAACTATGTTCACACCCAAAACAGCGCCAGTCACAGATTTCCCCCATCTACTCCCACCTCAAGCCATGCCCCAATTAGAATTCTTCTACTCCGTCACTGTCCTTCGACAGTAAGGCCTCGTTCACACGGCTTATTTCGCCGCGTATTTGCCGACGGATTGACGATCGTCAATCCGTCGGCAAATCAGTCAGAAACAAGTCACAGCCTATTTTCTATTGATTTCAATAGAAAATACGGCTCGTCGTTCACACACGACGCGTAGTTCCGTTCCGGATTGCCGCCGCGGATTGACGACGGCAATCCGGACGGAAAAACAATGTGCATGTCAATTATTTACGGACGGATTCACCACCTACAATGAATGGGGATGGTGAATCCGTCGGGAAATCAGTTACAAATACTTCCCACACTTAGTGGCACGTATTTGCAACTGATTTTCAACTGATTTCAGAACGTATTTACATCGGCAATCCGATGTAAATACGTTCTGAAATAAGCCGTGTGAACGAGGCCTAACACCGGAAGATACATGTGAATGGATTGGCTACACTCATATCTTCCTGTTCCTTGCTGCTGTTAATTGATGACAGCCCCATTCAGTCGTTAGTGCAGGACCCAGAGGTCCAGCAGCTGTCAGTGGATATATCTACAGCTGCCGTTGGCCGCACAAGTTTGCTAGAGAAATATCACCGTTTCACTAGCAAGCTCTTGCAGCCATTGGTAGCCGCTTGTAGGTTTGGTCCATGGAGACCCTAGCTCAAAGTAATGGCGGTCACCAGTGCTGGAATGTAAAGCAGCTGTCATTCATTAATGGTGCTCCAATATGTAGGAGCAGAAAAATCGAGGCGAGTGACCTGGATGCGTACATTTCTCTGATCAGCATGGACCCGACAGCCAGGACTTCTATGATCCCAGGAAAAGCCAGCTTTAGCTTTAGTCCGGTCACCCTTTGCAGAAACTCCTATCTTGCCCAGTCTTGCCCCACTGAATTGAGTATTATAAAAACCAGTCAGCACTTGGCAGTTCCCATAAGACTAGAATACGAATCAGTAGAGTAACACATGTAATGGCAAAAATTGGATCGGATACAGTTATGAATCAGAAACTTATTATGCTTGTCCAAATGAGATGCATGTGTGGCCTGCTGTGCCACTGAGAATACAACTCAAACCTACCTGATCATGAAGGGTTTAGCCGTCAGCCACCACCAATTCATTCTCACAGCAAGTTAATTCAGATGCATTTTGCACAGGAAGTAAAATCTTGCAGCTTATTACCTTGCAACCTCATACATGTAAATTGCAATGGAAGCTCTGTAAAATCCAACTACTACTCCGCTTACTAGAAAGAATAGTTAGTCTAATCCCGTTTACGCCGTTCATAGTTTCATAGTTTGTAAGGCAGAAAAAAGACAAGGCGTCCATCTAGTTCAGGCTGTTGTGCTAAGGTGTTGATCCAGAGGAAGGCAAAAATCCCCCATGAGGAAGAAGCCAATTGTCCTCAATTTAGGGGAAAAATTCCTTCCCGACTCCAATCTGGCAATCGGAAAAATCCCTGGATCATTGACCCCTCTCCAGAATCCTAGTCACTAACTTGTTATATTATTACATCTAGAAATGTATCCAGACCCTTCTCCAGAACCCTAGACACTATAACTTGTTAGATTATTACGCTCCAGAAATGCATCCAAACCCTTTTTGAACTCTGTTATTGAATTCACCATGACAAATTCCTCTGGCAGAGAGTTCCATAGTCTCACTGCTCTTACAGTAAAGAATCCCTTTCTATGTTTATGTAGAAACTTTCGTTCCTCAAGACGTAGAGGATGCCCCCTTGTGCTACATGCAGCCCTGGGTATAAATAAATCTTGGGAGAGATCTCTATATTGACCTTTATGATTTAAACATATTTATTATGTCCCCCGAAGCCGTCTTTTTCTCTAAACTAAATAACCCTAATCTTGCTAATCTTTCTGTGTACTGTAGTCCACCCAGTCCTTTTAAATTTTTTTTGTTGCCCCCTTTGTACCTGTTCAAGCTCTACAATGTCTTTCCTGTGCACTGGTGCCCAAAACTGTACACAATATTCCATGTGTGGTCTAACCAGTGACTTTATAATGGGAGAATAAGGGTTTTCATCATGTGCCTCTATGCCCTTTCTAATGCACCCCATGATCCTATTTGCCTTGGCAGCTGCTGCCTGACACTGGCTGCTACAGTTAAGTTTACTGTCCACCAGGATTCCCAAGTCCTTCTCCATGTCACTTTTACCCAGTGTTTTTCCATTTAACATGTAATCATGTAATGGATTTTTCCTCCCCATGTGCATAACCTTGCGTTTATCTGTGTTAAACCTCATCTGCCATTTCCCTGCCCAGGCCTCCAACTTATCCAGATCCCTTTGTAATAACACATTATCCTCTATTGTGTTGATCACTTTACAGAGCTTACCAGTTCAATACTGGTAGTAAAAATTTGAAGGACAAAAGGAAATAAGAATCCCTATGGCAAGCATCATGGACCTACCTTAAAATTGTTCTCTTTAGGCTTTCTCCTCATGATTACATTGAAGGTTTCATAGACATCCTCAGCCCCATTCTGAATGGTGTTCGTCATGTCTTGCTGATACTGATTGGGGTCAAGAAACACCCTGAATGTTCTTGTATCTCCTTTAAGTTTGGGTTTAGGTTCAGGTCCTATATACATAAAAAAAAAAAAAAAACTATTATTAATAAATTATAATTTTCCAACTAGATCAGCAAAGGTTTTTTTCTCTTTTCCAGACTACCTTCCTGAAGTCTTCTCCCAGGTATGGTTGTATGATATAGATCACAATAACATGGAAATATTACATATCTTTAAAGATTAGTAAGTTTACATATTCTGAACCATTATATATACACCATTGTATATACAGCTCAATGTACAATGCTCCTACAATCATTTACCTTCCTCTATGACTCGCCCCTTTTCGTCCAGCATGCCTTGGATCTCACAACCTCGGACATACATCAGACCAGTCTGCTCCACAATAGACTGTCTTCTATCAATCTTCGTGCCATATAGTAACATGGGCCGCAGAGTGATCAAGAAACAGACATCATGTTTCCGGAGACCTAAAATTTTAAAGACACGTTATATACTGTCTGGGTATTGCACCTTTGAAATAAGACAGGACAATTCAGTCCCTAGAAAAATAATCCTGAGGGCAGCATTGAACTATGTAGAATTTAAATGGTCACTAACCTTTTCAACAAACTTTTAATGATACGAGATGATGTGTGTACATGAGCGGGAGCACCATCTCAGTCCATTATAGAAATACTAGATCCCCTTGCCTGCTAGGAGTAGTACTAAGTAGGTGGAAAATAGCTGCTAAGATCACGTGGGGAGATGGGCACCCCTCTCCAATACACCAGCAGCAGTAGTACTGAATAGTGTAAACCGTGAATGAGAACCTGGGGTACACTTTGGGTCAGTCCACATGGCGAGGTTTTTTGGTCAGATTTTCAGACCGTTTTCGGATTTGAACACTGTATGAAAACAGACCAGCAACCATCCCAAAAGACTAATAGAAAATCCGTTTAGCAGTCCACACTGAACAGATTTTCTGCCAGACTGTTTTATACACTGCTGGCGGTCCAAAAAACTTTCAACATACACAATCTTCTGCCTGGTTTTCAGGCACATGATGTGCATTTGACTGGTTGAGGGGGACAACGAATCTGCAAACCGCGGACAGAACCATCCCCCAAAACCATCTAATAGAGGACAAAATACCATCCGGATTCTTAAAGGTGTTGTCTCACTACAAGGATTGCTTTTAATGTGAAAGATCTTGCAAAAACAAGTCACTTGGCAATATATGTCCATTACCAGTGTCCTACCTATTCCTAGATATTCCCTCTTGTATGGGCTGCACCAGCTCCTCAGGTCGCTATAGCTACAAACCTGTTTGATCTCTCCTGATAGGCTTCCAGCACTGGTTGCTATAGTTCCAGACCTGGCTTCTACTGCAGTCTAGTAGAAGCCAGTAAACACACCCCTGAATTCAAAATGAAACAAGAAAACAGGACTGAGGTCAGATGAATCAATGTAGTGAGACAACCCCTTTAAGACAGAATCCGACCTATATTTTGTCCCTGCCGTGTGGACACACCCTTACTAGAGCTTTCAGCAGTGTATGTTTGCCTTAGGGTGCGTTCCCACGACACAGGACAAATACCGGTCGGTTTATCCGACCTGTATTTGTCCAGTTTTGCAGCCGTCCCCACGACCGCGCGTGGGGAAAGGGGGGGTGAAGGGGGGGAGAGGGGAGGGGGTGCGGATTTTCTCCGTGATGAGCCCTCCCCCTTCACATTGGCTAGCACAGATTGTGCTTGCACAATGTCTTGCGACCGGACCGCGGGCCTGCTGCACGGGTTTTCCATAGAGCACCATTGTGCTCATTTTTGGCCGGCAAACCGGCTGAAAAACCCGCCCAAAAATACCCGTTGCCTGGGGGAATGCCTAAGTTTCACTTCACTGATGTCTCAAGACTCATTTGAACTTTTTTCCTTCCCCAGAGTAAAAGGAAAGAAACCCAACAGGTGGGGAAAGTAGTATTTCCCCAAGTATACATTACAAAATTTCTTTTCACGTGTTCTATTCCTTTATGCAAACTATTTGTTAAAAGTTTTATGGCCATTGAAGTCACTATCCACATTAACTTTTATATGACAACATATTGGCTGAGGATGTAGACATTGATATTGATCCAAAAACAACTATAGGACAAAGCTGAAATCTCAACAGAAACAAGAGTTTTAGTCAAAGGAACGGCTCAAGACAAGCTGCAAGCGTCGAATAAGTTACCAGAGAGAACAGCGACCTATATTAATAGTCCAAGGTTATAATTAACAATTGGCTTAATGAATACAATCTTAATAGCACTTAAACTGGGTTGTCTCACTGTGAAGATAAGCTTTCAATATGTAGGGAACAGTAAACTAAGACTTTTCCAAATACAAGACTCTCAAAAATTTAGGGACATTTGGCTTCCGGTTGAAATTTCAGGATGAACATAAAATTTCTTGAGACCATCTGAACTTTAGAACACAAATGCCCAACTGTTCAATGTTTCAGTACTTTGTGCGTAATGAAGAAATTCATAACAGGTGTCTGATCCCTGAATCGCCCAACACATTTCAGGGATCAATTTGAAATGGGATTTAAACAGTCCTCCTCATCTTGATGTTCACAATCACATCATGAGACCAAGGCGACACCTTACAATTGATCAACAGTACCTCGTCACTGCGAGGCTTAAAGCAGGATGCTCTCAGACGGAAGTGGCCACTGAGCTTTGTGTCACCAGCAGGTTGTGTCCGAGATAGAGAGAGACTGGAAGAGTCACAAAGGTAAAGAAGTAGACATCCTTTGGCTCCATCACACACTGATGACCGCTTCATTGTAATCAATGCTCTGCAGAACCAGATAATGAATGTCACACAACTCAAGGCACATTTAAGGGAGGCGAGAGGCAACCAAGTCACATCAGACCATCCGTAACCATTTACATCAGCGTGGTCTGTGCGCTAGATGACCTGACTACACCATCAGGCACAGGAATCGTCTTGCATGGGCCTGGGAGCATCTACACTGGATTAGGGACCAGTGGTCCTCAGTGTTGTTCAGTGATGAAAGTCAATTCACTGAGCAAAAACAATGGCTGTCAACAATGCTGGAGACGTCTAGGAGAGCGTTATGCATCAGCCACTGTTGTCACCAGACGAGCCTTTGGTGGTGGAGTTACAGTGCAGGCAGGTGTGTCTGGTCAATACAGAACTGCCCTACACTTTGTGATTGGTACAGTGACACCTCTACTACATGAATAACATCATTAACCTGATCATTGTGCCTCTAAATGACCAGCACAGGACTAATTTCATCTTCATGGATGACAATGCTCCAGCTCATCGAGGCCACGTCATTAGGGAACGGCTGTTGGAGACTGGGGCACCTCAGATGGTGTGGCTGCCCTTTCTCCAGACTTGAACCCCCTAGAAAACCTGTGGGATCAGCTGAGTTGCCATATAGATGCTCATAACTCTGTACCCCTGAACCTCAATGACCTGAGGGGCGCCCTACAAGAACAGTGGGAAGCCTCAGAAGTCAATAATTCATCTTGGGAACAGCAGGAGATGTCGTTGTCGAGCTGTAATTGATGCTCAAGGCCACATGACACGTTATGGAGACACTGACAGTTTTGGTGGTGGATACCCTGCACTGCTGTTGGCTTTTGTTTCATTAATTTGATATGAGAAAATCAACATTCTATGATTTAACGGGCAACTTTAAGGATAAAATATCACCGAGCGGGAAATGGTTACATTTTACATACATTACACCCGAAAGGCAAATATCCCTCTCTTTGTGAGTAGTGTATATTGCTTTATTTTTTGGTTTTGTTGAAGAGATCAGAGAAATTTTATCTGCTCTGAGTGCACACAGGTTTCTCTGGTTACTGATCTGTTCTCCCCTTCCCTCTCTGCCCTTTGCGGACTTGTTTTTTATATCACTCCCTGCTCTCACATACAGAGACTGCTAACAGCTTGAGAACAGTGTGTTATCCCTAACAAAGGAGATTTCTTTTGTTTACTTCAGAGGAAAAAGCTTCAGAGCGCATATCAATGCAATCAGAAGATTGCCTCAAGACAAGGAAATGAGGCTCAGTAGTGTGTGGCCTCCATGTGCCTGTATGACCTCCCTACAACACCTGGGCATGCTCCTGAAGAGCGGGCGGATGTTCTTCTTAGGGGTCTCCTCCCAGACCTGGATTAAAGTATCAGTAAATTCCTGGACCGTCTGTGGTGCAGCGTGGTGTTGGTGGATGGAACTGTACCCGACTGGATTCAGGTCTGGGGGACGGGCAGACCAGTCCATGGCATCAATGCCTTCATCATGCAGGAACTGCTGACACACTCCAGCCACATGAGGCCTAGCATTAGAAGGAGCCCAGGGTCCACTGTACCTGCATATGGTCTCGCAATTTGTCTGAGGATGTGCTGACCCAGTACCAAACCGGTCATGTTTGAGGATGTTGCAGGCAGCAGAATGTTCTCCACGGCATCTCCAGACTGTCACATGTGCTCAGTGTGAACCTGCTCTCGACCATTAAGAGCACAAGACACCAACGTCTAATCTGCCAATTTTAGTGTTCTCTGGCAAATTCCAATCTTCCTGCACGGTGTTGTGGACGTCAGGCCCTCAGAGTCTGTTTCGGACAGTTTGAGTAGATACAGGGATAGAAGTGACCTGCTGGAGGTAATTTTGCAGGGCTCTGACACTTCCCCTCCTTGCACACAGGAGGAGGTAGTGGTCCTGCTGCTGGGTTTTTGCCCTCCTATGCCCCCCCCCCCCATGTCTCCTGGTATAGTGGCATCTGCCCCATGTTCTGGACACTGTGCTGACAGACACAGCTACCCTTCTTGCCACAGCTCGCACTAATGTCCCATTCTGGATGAGCTGCACTATCTGAGCAGCTTCTGTGGGTTGTAGACACCGCCTCATGCTACCTGTAGGGGTGAGAGCAATGACAAAATGCAAAATAACCATAACAACCAATAACGATGAGATCAGAGAAATGGTCTGTGCTCACCCCGTACAGAACTCCTTTCTATGGGTTGTCTTGCTAATTGCCTATCATTTCTACCTTTTGTCTGTTCCATTTGCAAAACAGCAGGAGAAATTGGTTCACAATCAGTTTTGCTTCATAACTGAACAGGTTGATTTCACAGAAGTGTGGTTGACTTGGAGATACATTGTGTCATTTAAGTGTACCCTTTAGGCCATGTTCCCACGGCTTAAAATGAGACGTATTTCGGCCCGTATTTCGTGCCGTACTGCGCTAAATATGGGGCGAGATACGTCCCAGTCATTACGGTAATCCACAGCTCTCAGAGAACTATGGATTACGCCTCCTCTCCCCAGGCGTACAATACGCCGCGGGGGGAAATAAGCGACATGTCAATTACTAGCGGCAAATAAGCGCCGCTAGTAATGAATGTCTATGGGGTCGGCCGTCCCTCCCCCCCTCCCCGAGAGTTGCCGCAAGCTCCCGTAGTAATTACGCCCTGCAACTATGCCGTGTGAACATAGTCTTATTTGTTTGTGCAGCATATATAATAATCCAGGTTCCACTATTTATAAAATAGGCAATGGTCACTGTCCCCCTCCTCTCCCTTCATGGACTATTGACTAAGTCAGCTAAAGCAAAGAAAACCGGACTGCCTCCATACTCATGTGCAGAAAAACTATAATCTGTTCGGTATTTATTAATTTTGTTTATTCTATCATAGAGTGAAACCCAATGGACCTCAGAGGACGGCAGGGGTCAGCCAGCCAGCAGAACTGGCACTCTGTTAATTTAGTTTTCCTACTCGGTTATAGGAGCACAATAAACCGATATAGGTATGTGCGTGTGAATCCAGCCTTATACTAGCCACTGAACCCTCACAACAGACTGACCCTTTCAGTGACTTTTCAGCTGGTGCTGGGTACCCTTCGTGCAGTCATTTCATCACCAACATAGTCCGTCTTACAATAAAAAGATTACACCTTCCGATCCCATTAGGCACAGACCTATTTTGTGCAACATATGCAAACACAATGCAAAAACGGGATGTTAACAAAAAAAAATTTGTTTTAACCTTCCCTACTTTAAAGGGGTTGTCTCGCTACAAAAAATAGCTTTCAAAATGTAGGGAACACTGAATGAAGACGTTTTCAAAATATACTGCGTTGTTCGTTTTCTTTGTTAAGGAGCTACAAGTGATTTTATCCCCTTCTGTGCGCTCTCTAGTTCCCCTAGTGCCCAACCTGTGTACTGTTTCCTCCCCAGCTGTTTGTTTTATCTGATAGCAGGGAGTGATGTCATCACACAGGTCACAGCAGGCAGTGAGAGCTTGTTTGTTATCTGATCTTTCAGACAAAAGACTAATTACTCTACTGTTTACATTAGCTGAGAAGCTTCTCTGGACCTCAGAGAAGGTAATTTAGCTCATCTAGACTGATAAACATAATAAACAGAGAAGACTGAATACACAGAGCTCATATGCTAATTACAGACAGCTTGACCAGGAAGTGACAGAGCAAAGCAGCATTATTTCATTCATGCATCCTATGAATCCTTGAGATGAGACAACCCCTTTAACTTCTGTCAGTCCTTCACATTCGTGCCTTCTCTATGTTCATGACTTTTACATAATACAAGCAGAAAGTTGCTTTGGGCTGGTTTTCATTTATGCTTAAAGATAATCGCTCATTACAAATCCACAGATTGAAAACAAATTCCAGACAGATCTCCAATTCTATTAAACACTTTAGACGACCTTCAACACAGTCTTGCTTGGTAATCCTGCCAGACATCTGGAGATGGAGTGGGGCAAACATACTGCCCAGCTGTTGGCATGGCTCACTCAGTAGCGGTCAATACACTAAAGTCACTTTCTGTGCCAGCAGAGGTCACTTGAAGTGTGATGCTCCAGCCAGATGACCTCTGGGGAGATGTTATTCTGCTCTGTGCCAGCTGGCAGCATCCTGCACACTACTAGCAGGAGCTTCTACATATAAATTACATATTGCCCTATCAGCAGCACTGGCTTCCCATATCCTAAAACATGCTTATTTTTAGAGTGCAAAGGAAAGACCTCTTGGAACAGATACACAAATCTTTCATCATGTTCATTAGAAAGCAGGAAGCAGACTGACCTATTATGCAGGGTAGAATACGTCCCTTACCTCACTGATAAACCAACAATGGTGCCCGTCCATGGCAAGTACCTAATTCACATGCATTGGGCCTCATTTATAAAAAAAAGTCTAACAACAAGGCTGTCTGTTTTGCCCATAGCAACCATTCAGCTTAACTTCTAATTATTCCAAAGCAGTTTGCAAAATGAAAGATTGGTTGTTATGGGCAACAAAGTCTTACTCTTAGCCAGTTTTGATAAATGAGGTCCTTCACGCTACCAAATTACTTAAAGGGGCTTGGCCACAATGTAATGTTGACGTGGGATCCTCCAAAATGGCTATTTAATCACTTTTCTAAATATATGTGTTTACAAAAAGTGAAGCCTCAGAGCTACAGCCTTAATCAGATGCCCTTAGTTTCCTGAAAGTGTACATTAGACACGACTAGGACACTGACAGGAGCTGACCTGGCCGCATTTGTGTGTTTGCTATCTGATGACAGGGAACATGAAGGAGCTTGCAAGGGGCTGGGGAGAAAAGTGCAGTGTATGAGGCTGTCTGCTGTATAGAGAATCCACTGGTTGTAAAGTTATTAATTGAGTAAACATTAAAGACGCTCCCTGGCTTTGCTCAACCCCCTCCTTCTCCCTCCTGCAGCCATTATGCTTTATCTTCTCTCCTGAGCAGATAAGAGGTAAGGAACTTCACTTCTTGGCAAAACCCCTTTAAGCAATGCAACTTTTCCTAAATCATCCTGTGTAGAGGGAAAACTGTCAATCCCTGTATATGGGCAGAATAAGCAGGACTCCGACTGTCTCTTGTAGGAGTCCTCTCAGGATTTACTCTGCCTTTTACTCAGAAACCCTACTTTAACCTGAAGGATTGGTTTGCTGCAGAAGAGTGTGGAAGAAAGGGTTTGAAACTAGACAGAAAACACTCTTGCAAGCTCATACACTCGCTCTTTCAATTTAAAGTGTTTTTGACTTTAGTGTGGAAGGGGTTGTCTCACTACATCTTTTCATCTGACCTCAGTCCTGTTTTCTTTGTTTCACTTTGAATTCAGGGGCGGGTTTACTGGCTTCCACTAGGCTGCAGTAGAAGCCAACCAGTGCTGACAGCCTATCAGGAGAGATCAAACAGGTCTGTAGCTATAGTGACCTGAGGAGCTGATGCAGCCCATACAAGAGGGGAAATCTCAGAATAGGTAGGACACTGTTAATGGACATATATTGCAAAGTGACTTGTTTTTGCAAGATCTTTAACATAAAAAAGTAATCCTTGTAGTGAGACAACCCCTTTAAGGTTGAGAAACTTAGAAAGGACAGTATTATACGGTATTTTCTGTGTCTCTCTCTTTTGTAATATCCCCATGAGTTCCATGACTGACAATGCTGTCCAGTTCACATCCTGCGCAATGTATGCAATCCTTGAGCATCTGTTCGAGGGGGCATACTGCTGTGTGAGATGTGTGCACACTGCACATTTAGAAGTCTGGATCCTCGCTCTAAATCCAACACAAATCCACTGTCAACTTGGAAGAGAGTCTGCTGCTCACTGAGCACTCACTCGCAGGTGTAGATGCTGGGGAGGGTGGCAGCATGGAGGTGCAGGGACATGAGGCAACTAGCTGGGTACCCTCAGAAAGAAGGGTAGAGGGAGAAGTGTCAGGGAGGCTAGTCCTGATCTGGTACACCCCAACAAAATTTGCAAGATTGGGAGATGAGGGGATTTCAGCTCAGAAATAATAGCACTGCTGCAGCAAGACACTACCCCTGTCTGCTCCAGTAAGGTGGGATATAGGAGTGCAGGTCAGGCTAGACAGGTGCTCGTAGTTGGGGACTCCATTATTAGGGGAACAGACAGAGCAATCTGCCACAAAGACCGGGATTGTCAAACGGTATCGTGTTTACCTGGGGCCCAAGTTCGATATATCGCGGATCGGGCTGACAGATTGCTGGGTGGGGCTGGTGAACATCCAGCTGTCATGGTGCACATTGGCGCCAATGACAAAGTTAGAGGTAGGTGGAGTGTCCTTAAAAACGATTTCAGTGAATTAGGCGGAGTTCTTCAAAAACAGGAGAGGAGTCGGTCTGAGATCACTAATCTATACAACTAACGACACACGGAAAGAACAGGTGTCCTCGATAGGTGAGGTCTGCCTGCTTGCCCTTAGAGCATACAGCGAGAGACATTACCTGCTGCAGTATGGCAGTATGTACAGTCTGAATGCCATCCATTTACATACATCACAATTGTTATATACAACAGCAAGTAGGAAAATACAATCAATAAGTTATTGTAGCAGTTTAGAGATCTGCTGCATAACAGAATTACAGAAAAAAAACTAAGTTTATAAAATATTGTTGATACAGCAGCCACAAAGCCATCTGTCAGAAACGGTGCAGGCACAACGCCATGAAAGTCTCCAAAGAATAAAATTTGCGTGTCAGTTAACAGAAATAGTGAACCTCATAAAAAGCCTTCACCTCCTCCATCACTGCAAACTTGCACTGCAGCACAATGGGGTTTTCCAAAGGATTGGGTGTTAAACTGCCACATTAGGGCATGTCCCCACGGCCGGTTTTTCAGCCGGTTTGCGGTCTTTCAGACCGCCTGAAAATGAGCACAATTGTGCTCTATGGAAAACCCGTACAGCAGTCCCCACTATTTGTATTTGTCCTATGCCGTGTGAACGCGCCCTTAGTGTCTATTGCATGGTGGGCTCTGCTCTCCTCCACTAGAGCAGCGTTCAGACATGAGGTTGAGATGAGTATGCACTGAACAAAAAAAAACCCGTGTCCAGAAGGTGGTTTTGAAGGATGGTCCTGCAGGGTTTTATTCATCATTATTAGGAAGGGAAAAATTCCCCCAAAGACCGGATTCCGGTTGGCCCTGGAAGTCATATATCTAAGATTTTCTAAAGCTTTGGGTAAGGGCCAATAAAAGTTGGGTAATAAAAAAAATTTCCCGTGAATGGGGGAAAATGGGAGTCTTTGAGCTAATAACCTGGCTCACGAAAGAAACAAAGGGTTAATTAAGGTTTCCCTTTTCAGACATAAACGCGACTTTGTGGGGTACCAATGTCAGTGGGCCCCATCCTTTAAACTTTTCCAAATGTTTTACAACGCGGAATACAATAAAAAAGATTTGAGCATTAAGTCGGGTAAAGAAAACAAATAAAAAAAAATTTTTTAAAAATGGATACGGAAAAGTTGGGGGCCGGGCAGGGAAACAATGAAAGTCCCAAGATAAATTTGCAGGTTATTCAAAATGGAAAAAAAGATCCTTACATAAAATTCATGAAAGGGGGGAAAAGATTGGGTAAAATGACATGAGAAGGCTTTTGGGTTTCCGGTGACCGTAAACTTATTTGTTAAAAAGCCATTCAGCAGCAAAGCAGCCAAACCCCACAATAGGGGACCCCCCAATGGGGTGCATTAAAAGGGGCATTGGTTGAAACCTGGGATGGAAATTTTCTCCCTTTAAACAAAGCCCACTGGGTTAGGACCACCCCCATGGAATTATTTGTACAAGTTTTGGGAAACGTGCCCGAGAGGATCACATAAGGAAAGACCATTGTGAGCTGAACAGAAAAAGGCGGGAAACAAAAATAAAAAAACTGGTTGCTTACAGTACACGGGGGAAGTTGGCACGGATTAGGGAATGGGGTTTAGAGAAAAGGGGGGAAGGTTCGGGGGAACATAATAAATTTAATGTATAAATTTTCACCAAAAGGCTTAAAAAATCCCCCAAGAAAAAATTGTATTATATACACACTTTTTATTTCTAGAAAAGGGGGCATTTTTTTACCGTTTTGGAGGAAAGGGAAAGGTTTCTTATCAACAATGGGGAAATTCTTCGGGTACGAAAGGAAGCAGTGGGATTATGGAAAATTCTTTGCCCAAGGGCTGTCAATTGGGTAATTCCAAAATAAAACCTAGTTAAAAAGGTTTGGAGTGCATTTCGGAGCTTATTAATTAAAAAATTAAGGGGGCTTAGTCAGGGAGGTAAATTTAACCAGGATTTTTTGATTGCCCAAAAAAATTAAAGCAAAAGGAAAATTTTCCCTAAAATTTAGGAAAAAAACCAAATTGGGTTCTACCTTTTGGGGGGGTTTTTGTCCTTCCCCCCGGAAAAACAGCCTATAACAAAAACCCAAAAAAAAAGGCTAAACCTATTAAGAAAAAGTTTTTTTTAAAAAAAAAAAAAAAAAAAGTAAGAAAACTAAAAATAGCGCACGTGAGGAAATTAAAAAAATTAACTAGACCGACAACCTTATACTTTAGATAGTGGTGCGTTTCAGAAAGAAACTTGTCAATGAAGCAAGATTTAAAGAAAAGTATAAGGGCAAAAAGAGGAAGAAGGGATGGAGGCGACAGAAGGAGAGGCGGGTTTTACTCCTGCTGACCCAACGGAAGAATTGCCCCAGGAAGAATTGTCCTAGACAGCAGGATTCCCGCACAACAAATCGCGCCCTCGAAGTCTGTTGAAAATGTGAGTGGGGACGATTTCGGGGACGCTTTTCCCGCAGAAAGGGAAAGGTGAAGCAGAGGAGGTCAAAGCTGCCTGCCGACGGGATGACTCGACGGGTGTTAGGGCCCATCCCGAGTACATGTCACTCCAGCAACAACTAGTGTTATTGGAGGAGAGTCTGGGGATGAACGAAGAGAGGCAAGTTGGGTATCTCAGTGTAATAGCCTGGAAGATGGCCTAGAGTTAGATCTCGACCCGTGCCCCATAGGAAAAAACACATTCAATAAAGCTGGTCCAGGAGAGAATATGGGTTCAAGTGGTGCGAAAGAGGGGATGGGGGAGCGAATGGCAGAATAAATGGGAATATAAATGATGGAATGAGCAACAGGGTGAATGACAGGGTAAATGATGGGACTAAAGCCAGTCAAAGACTAAAAGCTGGAACAAATGTTGGTACAATTGTAGGTGCAAATGAAGTGGGACATATGGAACTGGCGAGTTGAATGGTAAGGTGATGCATGAGGTTCCGGTAGGGAAAGAAGGCAAGAATGGTGGGTTGGAAACAAAGTATAAGAGTAATAATGTAAATAGAGAAGGGGAGGGTATAGGCCCAGCTGCCCCTCTGGCCACGGCAGGACCATCATGTGAAGCAGAGGGTGTGGTGTGCAACTATGCGACTGTAGTGGCCAGGGAAGGTGGGTAAATAGGTCTTCCAGACCCCACGGGTTGCCAGCAGCGAAGAGGATCAGCACCGTTTCTTGGAGGCTCTTCAAAGAAGCGAGGGAAGGAAAATACCGGTGTCCTTTTGGACAGAGAGGAATGGGCTCCCTGCCTTCCAGGAGGAGAAAATAACCGACAACCTCCTGCAACCTGGCAGGGAGCCCAGGGGAATTACCACCAAGGGGATGGCGATGAAGCAAACAGAAAAGTAGGAAGCTCCTATTACGATGATTCAGGCAGTGACATCTAGAAAGGATACACATTTTGGGGTCCCCCAAAGGACTCAGCTTCAGGTCGAGGGTCTTACACCTTTTGGTCCCATTATGAACTCAAACAGCCATTGCCCGAGTGGTGGGGTTTATTGCCCAAGCGATATCCCATCAATATAAATGTTGACAGTGACCGTTTTAACAAGTAACGAGTCGCTCTCTTACATAGACACAAGCCCCGGGCTAACAATACGGGTTTTTTTAATTCTGTTTTAAAAACAGAGATAATTTGGGAAAACGGGTCGGGCATGGACCCTTATGTCAATTTAAAAATGTACGAAAAACCTCATAACCACCTCCCTTTCCCGGGCAAAGAGAATCCTGGTCTTTTACCAGGGGTACGAAGCCCTCATAGGTGTGGCACCCCACACTTTTTAGTCCCATGAAGGGCACAGATGGGGTTTGGGGGGGCGTAGGTATCTACCAAAACCCTTTCCCCCCTTCCATGTTACTGAATCCGTAGTTTTGGAGAGGGATTTCGGGAAATAACGCTCACGCAACCTCTACAGATATTGCAGATTATTAGTGGAATTTAAGATGGTGACTGGTGTAAACGCTAGTACAGGAACTCTGAAAAGGTCCATATCAGAGATTGTTAGGTCCTTCTACTCGCAGCTTTTGGGGGAAAAAGGGAAGTAATCGAGAAAATTAAACTTTCCCCTGGCTGAAACATTCCTGATTAGAGAGTAATCCTTTCTTTTTTTATAAACCGACAATTTATTGGAGAGGTAGTTTAGCGGGCGATTGACAGCTTAGCTCTCAAGACTACCCCGGGACCGGACGGCTTACTCGAATTTTTTACAAACCTTCGGGGGCATTTTGGCCTTGATGGAAAAAAAAAAGGGTACCCCGGAAAACTTCCCAAAAGAAAGGGGGGGTTAACCTGATCATCTTGTAAAAGGGAAAAGACCCACCCAAATTAAAAATTTTCCCTCCCATAAGGCTAAAATGGGGACAAAAAAATTCTGGCAAAAAAGTGTTTTTAAAAGGCTATAAAATCTGCCTCGCATTTCTTTTCACCAGCCAACACTGCCCATCCGGGTCTTGGGACGGTTACGCGCCCTGGTGTCAAAAAGGCGTGGAGGGGGGCAAGGCGGGTCCTGAAGGGGTTTCACACTGTCAGGGGATCGAGAAACGACATTTTTTTGGTTAAATCACGAATCCTCGGGTCCACTTTTCCCAATTATGGACTGCCAGGTGGTTCGTAAAAGGGGCTGAAAATTTTTGTAAAAATGGCTGAACTTTTCCGGTGGTGAACATTGGGTTTATGAAAACCCTTTTCGGGGCGTTGTCTGGTGAGTTCAGGTTTCCTCAAATCCCTGCTTTTCACTTTGCAATTGACCCCTTCCTGCGAAGGTTAGATTGTGGACTGTTGGTGGGGGTGAGGATGGCCTCCCGGACATTGGCACCTGCCTTGGGGGTAACAGCTTACGCCGACAATGTCACAGTCCGTCTACTCCTGAGGGGATGGGGGATTCCAAAATAATGCTACGGGAAACCTCTGGTCCAAAGGAAAGGTATCCAAATTATCTCCGAACCTCTCGCTACCCCCCAGGAAACAATTCAAATCCCAGGCATTTAATTTTGCCAGAAAAATACCAAAAAAAAAACTGGACACAGGGAAATAGCGCTCAGAAGGTGGACTGTTGGAAGGGTTAGTTGCTAACCCCCAGAGAAAGTTTACTTGATCAAAACGTACCTGTTCCGGTTATTTATCTATCTGTGCAGCTTATGACTTTTGCCGGAATTTCTCTGGACGCGGGTTTACAGTCCGTTTTTGAACATGTTGTGGGGAAACAGAATGAACCTAATCAAGAGAGAAGTGACATACCGCACAAGGTGGTTAGGGGGTTTAGGTATAGTTAACCCTGTGGTATTCTTATCGAATACTTTTATTAAAATCAACATAGCATGCATGTGGCACGGAGCCCTCCTTTGTGGGTAATCTCCTGTTGAAAATGGTGTCAGCCTTACTTCCAGGAATGGGAGTTGGGGGGGGGGTTTCGAATGAAGATCTTTTGCAGGTCACATGAGTATTTTCTGGCTTATGTTGTCCCTGACCCTGAAGATCATCCGCCGATGGGGTCTTGAGATAGTGAAGAACTCTAACCAGGAGACTCCTGGACAGGAGGGTGTTGTCGAAACATTTTCATAGCCCATTGGCAATAAGGATTGCCCAGCTCAGGATTTGAGGGCGGGGTTACATTTGTTGAATTTGCATAGGATCCTTTTAAAGGTTTGGGATGTGGCCTGGCGTTTATATGTAAGTGGCAATGTGAAGTTCAGACATCCTGATGATAGGGGGTTGCACCAGTGAGTGATGCACCAATGCGTTAGAGAGCATCTAGCATTTCCTGCTTCACTGTCCATACAATATAGAGGTCTACAAACTGATGGGAGCTTTCGTAGGTTGCCCAAGACTGGAGAATCTCTCCTATGCTGAGTGGGAGTAGGGAACGTTAAAAAACCTGGGTAACAGGTACCCGTGCACTTTATTCATCGTTAGTGCACTGGTCAGTTATCACACACCGTCTGCTCATTGTTTAGTTTCGAAGTAGCAAAAAACCCTTTCAGTGGTGGCACATCTTGGATTGGAACCTTGTGAAGGTACGTCCAAGATGTGCCACCACCACTAGGGCATCCACTCTATGGAGGGGTTGGTCTTCTGGGGTAACCTGATTTTGCGGTCTTCACCTTTTGTAGCGAGCGGCGCCGCGCTCCGCCCCGGGCCGCGGGCCAGCCGTGCCTCCTCTCGGGGGTCCCTGCCCAGAACGGGTGGCGCTGCTAGCCGCGGGGGCTTGTTTCCAATCACTCCCCTGACCTCGCCTCCCTTTCGCGCCCTCGGGCCCAGGCGCGTGTGCCCTTCTCTCCCCCGCGCGCTAACTTGGAATTTTAAAAAAGGGCCAGCCGCCGAAATTGCTGCGGGCCCCAGGTGCGGGGCCCCTTTTTTTATTGGGTGACTCAGGGGGTTCTTTGCGGGATCTATTTTGCCCCCCGACCTTAAGAAAGCGTCCAAAAAATTTATTCTCGTCTTACCCGTGTACCAACCCCTGCTACTTTCTCGACTCCGAACCCTGCCGCCTCCCCTTTCCTTCCTGCCTGTCCACACCACAACCATTGCCGCCTGCCCGACCTTACGCCTGCCCAAGACAAAGATTCTTGACTACATTCGTCCCCTCGCTGCACCTCCCCCGCCATCCAAGCAACACGTCGGGGGTAATGACCTGGACCTCACCCACAGCAACCATCCCGCTATGCGGCGGGCCGTGTAAAACCCGGGGGGCTATTTAATTCCGGCCCGGCGTGGCTAACATCTCGCTTGGGGGGGTCCAGAATCCCACCCACCCTTACATTAGATCCAGCCTGGATCCCCCAAGGGCCCCCCCCCAAGTCAGGGCGGATCCATACATTGTCGCTAAACATCGCAGCAGAGCCCCAACAAGCACCGCAATTGGGTCAGCTGTCCGCCATGATGCCCAAATTTTTCCGGGCCCCAGCAGCCGCAACCCCCTTTTCGCCACGATTCCTACCCCCCCGGGCCCCCCGCTGGCAATCTGGGCCCGAACTTCGCCTTCCTCTACCCCCCAAATTTGACGGGACCGAACTTTGCAGGGGTTTAAACACGCAGTGCTCCATGCACTGGACTAAAGGCCTCATTTCCTACCGAAAGGTCGAAGTGGCGTTCGGGGGGAGCCGTTACCCGGGGAAGGCCTTGGCCTGGGGACCCCCTTTGGGACCGGAAGACCCTTTTTACCGCAGACCACACCTTCCCCCAAAAACCCGCGCGTTTTTCGAGAGCCTGCGCGGCGTTTCTGCGGGACAGCGCTATTGACCACGCCAGGGGACCTTCCGAGGAATACCGTCCAATTTCCGCACCTTACCCCGACTTCAGGGAAGACCCGCTCTCTGCGCCACATTCAAAAGGGGCCGAAAGCAAGAAAAGGGATCCTGGCAGAAAGGGGATCCCCTCTTCATTGAGCAGTTTACCCTGGCCAACGGATTGACTGCGTTTTGCAGAAAGACACAGGACTCCGCCGGAGGGTATTTCCGGCAAAACCCGCCGTCACCTCGTCGGGCCCTGTTTCCAGAGATTTTCGCTGCCCCCCTTATTTTTTCCACCGAAAACCCAAGCAGGGGAGGGGCTCACTTGCAGAGTCTGACGCCCGCCGCCAATGGAAAACCTTTGCCTCTACGCGCCATCCGACCATTTCCGAAAGGGGGTTGCCAACGTCCCACGGTCGGGAAACGCTCGACTTTTGGAGCCGTGGGAAGGCGTCCCTATCTCATCCTCCCTCCCACGTGTTGCCAGTGGGGGTAACGAGGGATGCTGGCCTACCCTTTCGGGTCCCTCCCTTTCCGGGACTCCAGCTCCCCGGGGAACTTTTTTCATCCCCCCGGGTGGCTCACTATCGCTTCCAGCACCCCCCGGAAAAGCCTTGCTTATCTCACCTCAGTGGGACTTCTCATGCCCCTCCTTTCAGACATCCCCGCCGTTACCCCCTTGGGGGGCCTACACCAAAGACTCCTTCGGCCCTCCCCTCGCCTTCCCCTCCGTTGGGGACCCGGCGCAAAAACACCCCCCTACCTAATTTGGGAAGACAGGGAAGTCCGCCTGGGGATGGGAGTGCCAGGACTCGGTTTTGGGGGCACCACCCGCCCGGTGTCCATCCTTCCCTCCAATTGCCCCCAAGCCCTCAGGTCGCCAGCGAGTCCCCGATTTGGAGATGTGTTCTGGGAGAAACAGCTGAAAAGCTCCCACCCCCATCACCATGTACGTCCCATAACCTCCTTCCCCCGAACCTCCCCCCCGGGGGTAGGGTCTACCCTTTGTCCACCCAGCCATTGCCATGTGGGCCTACAACGGGAGAATTTGGCGAAGGGGTTTTCATACGCAACCTCCTCCCCCCGGACTGGCTTCTTTTTTCGCAGAAAAAAGATGGGGCCCTTCGGCCCCGTGTATCGTTTTACAGGGGGCTAAACAAACCCACGGAAAGAATCGCTACCCTTTACCCCGAATCTGAGCCTTTGATCATTTTCGGGGGAGCCAAGGGTTTACTAAATTGGACCTCCCGGGGTCCCTTAACCTCGTCAAAACGTGAGGGGGACGAGTGAAAACGGCTTTAAACATCGGGACGGTCTTTTTTGAGTATCTCGGATGCCTTTTGGGCTTAAAAAACGCTCCAGCCGAATTTCCGAAATTTATCAATGACGTATTCAAAACTTGCTGTACACCTGCGTCATAGTTTACTGGGGCGTATTCTGATTTTTTCTCCACATACAACCATCGGGTGAAGTACCCAGTCCTGCGACGTCTGCGGAACAACGACGATGCCAAAAGGAGAATGCCGGTTCCACCAGGGCCGCCTTCCTTTTTTTGGACTATCTCCATCGTGGTCCAGATGGACCCGCTAAAATTTCCGCGATCCACAGTGGGCCCCGCCTGTCGGGGTTCGGGCGATTCAACGCTTCCTGGATTCGCCAACACACCCGGGAGTTTATTTTCCCCACTTCTCTTCGCGGTAACCCCCTCGTGGGCCCCAAACCCGGGAAAAACGCCAATCCGAAATGTTTTCCTCCTCCTGCTGAGGAAGCATTCTCTCAACGAAGTCAGCGTTTTCCTCACACCTATCCTGTTCGTCCCTTTCCCGATAACCATTTAAACCAGAGGGGGATGCCCCTTCTGTGGGGGCAGGGGGGGTCCTGACCCAAAGGGGCTAAAGGCAAAACGGTCCACTTGCGGGTTTTTTTTTTCCCGGACCTTCTCCGGCTAACGAACTAACCCAAAGGGGAACGGGGGAAATTTTGGCCATCAAATTGGGTCTGGGAAGGCGACATTTGCTAGGGGCCCATCATCCACACATCTTTACGGACCACAAAACTTCAGTACCTCCAAAGGGGGCCCCCGTTTTGAATCCTCCCCTGGCCAGTGGGCACGCTTTTTCTCTCGGTTTGACTTCAGGGTACACTTCCGCCGCGAAAAGAACTCAAGGGGATGCCCCTCCCCAAACTGACTTACCGGGAAGAAAACCTGTGTCTCGCACATTATTGCTCCCGAACGCTGATCCTGCCTCCCTTTGGGTCTTCGGAAGTACCACCGGCAAGAACATGTTTTGTCCACCTCAGGCGGAGAAAATTTTGGAGTGGGGGCAATTCCTTTTTTTCCGGTCCCCCGGATAAAAAAAACCCATCCCTCATCTCCCGCTCGGGGGCCAAAACCCCGCCCCAGACACAAGGGCTTTGTTCTCCCTGTTCCGTTGCCCGGAACAAGGTTCACGCCCTAGGCCCCTCGGGGCCATTTTCCCTCTGCCCGCCCAGATCTCCATGAAACAAAGGCATGGGCTCCATCACGACCTCCCCCCTTCGGGGAATTTTGTCATCTGGGTGGTCCGGACCATTTTTAAAAAAGTCCCACTTTGTGCCACTTCCTGGGGTTCCCTCGCTCCACAACGGGGGGGACATTTTTTCCAGCATATTTTTTTTTCTCATGGATTACCCTCGCATATCGTTCGGGTCGGGCGCCAAATTTTTTCTCCAAATTTTGGCGGGCCCGTGTTCTGCTTTCAATTAAGTTGGATTTTCTTCTGCTTCCATCCCCAAACTATGGTCAAAAAGGAGAGGTAAACAATAGGGCGAAAACCTTCTCATTTTTGTGTCATCGTCGGACAAAATGGCCGAGCTCTTTCCCTGGGGTAGTTCTCCTATAACCATCGGGGCCTGATTTTACAGGGGTTTCTCCATTCCGGGGGTCCTACGTCCACCCACCCCTCCCCCCCCGGCCACGACTTCCGAGGGTTTCCCCCCCCGTTGGGCAACCATGCAGGGCATCAAGGGCCCTTTGTGGAGACCCCCTTCCTTACTCCGGCCCCCTGCCCATGAAGACCCAGGGCCCAACAAGAGAGGGGCCCCCCCACATTCCGCCAGGGGTAAGTGTAGTTTTTTTTCCAATACTACGCCCCAAGTCCCCAGCTAAAATTGGGTCCGCGTTTTTGGGGCCTTTCAGGTCTCCTCACTTAATCCGTGCCACAAGCCGCCTACCCCCCATCCTCTGGATTCCTAACGCCTTCCAATCCCCTCCCCAAACCCCTGGAAGAACCATTTTCTCGAAAAGGCCCTCCTTCCCCCCGTGGGAAGGGGCCCCGATGTTTTAGGTTTAAGGGCATCTTGGCCATGAAGACCACAGGGGGAAACTGTTTTTCCGTTGATTTAGGGGCTTTGGTCCCGAAGAGAGGTCCGGGAACCGAACAATATCTTCCAATCTTGTTTCCAGGTTCCTTTGGGCCCAAAAGAGGGGAACCTGGAGGGGGAGGGGGTACTTTTACGCGGGGGGCCGCGCTCCGGCCCCGGGGCCCACGCACCCGTGCCTCCTCTCCGGGGCCCTGCCCGAGACGGTGGCGCTGCTGGTCGCGGGGCGGCCGGGGGGCACCGTTTTTAATCACTCACCTGACCTCGTTCCTGCCTGTCCCGGCCCCCCCCCCGGGCCGGGCGCGCGGCCCATTCTCTAGGGGCCGCCGTCGTCCTTTTTGAATTTAAAGGGCCACCGCCGATAATTGCTGCGGCCAGGTGCTGCCCCTATTATTGTAGCAGCGGACTTCCTTGCTGGATCATTTTCCCCAGCCTAGAGAAAGCTTCCTAAAGTATATTCCGCCTTACCGTGTACCAAAACCCCCGCTAAAGTTCTTGATCCGAACCTCTGCCGCCGCCCTTAACCCTTTCCCGCCTGCCACGACCCCGGGGAAACCCTTCCGCCGCCCTACCTTACCCTACCCACACAGATTCGTACCTCGCTGCACCCCAGCCGCCACGCAAGCAAGTCACGGCAGGGTTTAACGACCTGGAGCCTCACGCCGCAGCAGTCATCCCGTTTTGCGGGGGGCCCGGGGAAAACCGGGGGCACTAAGATTTCCCCTTTCCCCGGCGTGGCTTAAAAATCATCGCTTGCGGGGGTCCAAGGATCCACTACCCCGCCATTACACCTTTCCCCGGTGATGGGCTAAATGTCTTACACAAAGCTTTTTTTTTTTTTTTTTTTTTTTTTTTTTTTTTTAACAGTAAGATGGAGAAAAGCTTACAGATACTGAACTAGAGCCTTTAGATTCAGGTAGGTTGTTTTTGATTCCATTGTGTTTAAGATAAATATTTAGGGGGCGCATTTAGCATGCAAATTCATGTATAAATAAATATATTAAATATAATATTTATAATATTAATATATATATAATAAAAAAAAAATATATTATAAATTATATATATATATTACCATAATATATATTAATAATTTTATATTAATATTTAAAAAATAATTTTTTAAAAATATTATAATAAATAAATATACACACACAATTTTTTTTTAATTTCCCTTTTTTACAAAAGCTACTGTCACAAGGCCACAAAAGGCTCGAAACGTAACGTTGTAGCGGTTTTTTGGGTACCAAATTTTATGCCCTGTTTTGCTTTAACAGCGATAAAGTTTTACTTTTAGTGGCGCTGGACCCGAATTTTCTACAAACCCGGGGGCAAGCGCCTACCAGGGCACAGGACCCTTTCCCTATCTGCATTGTTTGCTATACCGTGAAAGTTGACACTTTCACGGTGGGTCTGTGACACTGCTATGTCTATATGCTGACACGGAGAAGGACAGGTCACAGCAAGACTATGAATGCCTGGAGGGTGAACCAAACCTTTATATTTACATTTTTGATGTCATGCTTAGCCCTATTTATTTATCCTATAAATTCATTGAACAAGCCTCCAACACAAGGTATGTCGGCGGAATTTTAAATGCATGTATATTAGAAAATGTAATTATTTGCTATTCATTAAATGAATAAAATACAGAAAAAGCCTCTCTCTATCCAGTACATTTTGCATCCATGCTACTAATGCCTCTCAGGTTAAACTGCGGATACAGCTTCGCTTTACAAAAAGACCAGGACTGGGGATCTACCCTGAGAGAGGGCAGGTTGTAGTGGAAGTTGCATATACTTACAGTACTCACAATAGCCTTTGCTATGGGAGAAGTAAGAGGCTGCGAGATGAGAGCAGACGGGCAGCAGAGACTGAAGGAGGATGTATGATCATTTTTCTTTTCCACAAAAAGCAGTTTATTGCCGCCACGGTATAACCACACACAGACTTTATTAAAGTTTAGACCTTTTATCTTTACAAACTGGACGTTATATATATATATATATATATATATATATATATATATATATATATTTTTTTTATTATTATTTTTTTATTTTTTTAACTAAAGTACTGTACATGCTTATTACATGTGAATTTAGATGCATTTTCCAGATCTGGTTTTACTGGCAGTTTGCAGTCAGAAACAGTCCAATTCATGCTTATTTTTTTGAGACACAAATCCACATGCAATATACGTGTTTTGGCTGCTTATTGTTTGAGGATTTTAACCATCCCATTGACCTCAATAGTAAATTTCCACACGTTTCACATGGAATACGACCAAAGAATGAGCATATTCAAAGTTTTTTCAAACCGTGGGCCGAAAACATGTCGTATGAACTACTATTCCTATTTTCTACAGAGGTCAATAGGAATCGCTTTGTTTCCGTTTTCTAGTAGGATTTCAAGACTGAATCTGATTTATAATCCTTGCGAGATTATATCCTAAGAATTGTAACTAGATCAGAAAATGTCTTTTCTGACTGTTTTAATACATTTCAGACCAGATTTCCACCTACTGCTGCCAAAAAAGATCATTTTCTAATAACTGTCAACAGATTGCACAAGTTACCAAAGTCCTTAAACAATACTCCACCATTCGCAGCATGAGCTACACAATAAATTGTGTCACTGATGAATATTTTACACGTTGTTAATTTGTGTTTTAACATTCCTGGCAATGCAGCCGTCACTCATTGACAGTAACACATGAACTGTGTGTTTATGTATGTTATATTTACTATGGGTGTAGAAGATTGCATACACACAAATATATATATATATATATATATATTTTATGCACAACCTATTTTCAGTTACATGAAAGTGGACATTGCTTTTAGCAGCGAAGACAAAGACAACTGCAATAAATCAGAGTAGAGATTTCCTGAAAAGCAGCAATGAAGGTCTAATGGTGTGCTTTATCCATACCTTCCCATTCATCTTTTATCTGGTCTCTGACATTCAAGTTGATTGTGACGTCCGCTCGAACTCTGGTCGGCCAATTCTCTCCAATATTTGGCTTTGACACTTCCACCACTGAGAAAGCAACAATGGGCTGGGCCATGCGAGCCCATCCACCAAAAACCACACCACCATATTCAGATTGCCTGTGTGAAAAATCATGCAGAATTACAATACAGGTGAAGTTAATTGGGTGTTCTGGGGGGAAAAAAAGGCCTGTTAGTTTGTCGTGCACACGGCTGCTGTGGCCTGTGATTGATTGCAGTGGTCACGTGAACGATGAACATTCACCTCTTCGTGAGGATGAACGGACCGACTGAATGGGAAGGGAGTACGATTCCCGGCTTCTATTTTTTAATCACGCCCCGACAAACTAATGAACTAAACTCCCGGAACACCACTTTAAATATTAGTTATATCAACCATAATTTGTTGGGAGGTGGGCAAAACATTTATATATATATATATATATAATATATATAATATATATATATATATATATATATATATATATAGTATATATAAATATATTTATAATATATATATATTATATATAATAAAGACACCTTACAATTAAAAATAGAATAAAAAGAAAATTGTTTCACGACTCTGGTTATTAAGACAACAAGAGGAACAATATTTAGGTATCCACCTAACACCACCGGGTTGGAGTAATGTCAGCTCTGGAGGTGGACAAGCATGCCTGCTTGCTTAGAATAGCAGATCGGAGCTGTGAAAGTATAAAAGATCAAAAGACAAGCAAGCTCAGCGCCCAGAAATAGCCATGTAACATAACACAGCAGCCATGGCTCCAGTTCCAGGAGTCGTTCCTCCACATTGTCCAGGGCCACTGAGGGGATTTGCAGGACTGCATGCCAGGGAGTGAAGAACATGTAATTAACTATTCCATGTTCAAGATCAGGAGCCTGAAGGACTCCAAATGCAGACAGACAGACTCCTCATCATAGGCCGTTTTGATCAGTATAAAAGTGGAAGTTCTCAAAATCCACTAAAAATACAAAAATGTTCCTGCACCCAAAAATTGGCTGTAATATCATATAGCGAGCTAGGGATTGCCTCATCTCCTCCTTGAACAGTCGACATTCACAGATCAGTACGAACTTCGTTTTCTTAGGGCTGACGTTAAAATGGCAAAGTCACTTGGTAGTTATTATGTAAGCCTTCATAATCCCTGCATCAAACACATGTTGTTGAACTAGGCAGAAAGCCATAACCATCTATCACTCACTCCTTAAAGGATAACTCTATTCGTCTGGCTGCCCAGAGAGGAGGCAGCTAAGCCACAAACACATCAGTGCAAATCCCCTATTTGAATTCAACGATGGGAAGACCAGGGGAAAGTGTCCGATAACGCGTGGAGCAGATCAAACACCAGCTCAGATTTTCCAGCTTTTGTCACATCTGCAATGACAATTTGCTGTTCATTTATGGTCGAAAAAATAAAGAAAATGATGGTATGCCGACAGCAATGGAGCCAGACCGCGCCAGTGCCATACTCGATGGAAAGAATAATGGATGTTGCCACCAAACCTAGCAGTCCCCATTATGACAATCTCCAATGGAGACTCTGATATAGATGTGAACAATGCCTTTACTAGCAAGGTAAGTTCACATGGCTAATTTTGACACTGTTTTCGAAACGTTTTCTCGCCCATAACAGCGTCAAAAAAAGCCTCTAAAACACTGTAAGTTAATTTTCATTGATTCCTTTGTAAAAAAAAAAAAAAAAAGCATTGTAGTTCACATACAACAAGGTTTTTTTTAACGTATGGTTTCAGCACTGCTTTGGACACTATTTTGAGCTCTGAAAAAACGATCATGTCAATTCTTGGAGCGTTTTCAATGCTGAAAATCCCCACAACAAATCAGTGGATCATTTTAAAACCTTGTCCTTGACCTGTCACTGGCTATTAATTTGTATAGGTATTTCAGAAAGAAAACCTGGTCAAAATCTCGTCCGAAAACTGCTGCATTGAGGCTCTTTTCAGATGAGGTTTTGATGCTGAAAATTCAGTGTCCAAATCAGGAGTGTGAACACTCCCTCAGGCCAGGTCCACACAGCAATGTCCAAAATCCGACGGCATTAACATTGCTCTACCACGGCTGGATGTTGGTTTTTGGTACAGACTTGTGCTAAAAACCACGGTCGTTTTTCAGAATTGTCGTTGGCCCTGTACACTGAATGTGCAGGAATTCGACGGCAATCCCACAGAATATGCAACAGGTTTTGAAATCCGGTGGATTTTAAAACCAATTGTAAAAAATCTGTGCTGTGTAGACCACAGTGTAGATTTTTTTTTTTTTTTTATTGTTTTCTATGATGTGGAACGTTCGATTTTAGGTGGATTATAGATACTGAATCTGCAGAAAATCCAACGGCTATTTTGACATATCATTAAACTTCATGGGACAATCTGTCAAATCTATATTTGGTTTCAAACGCATTATATTTTGCGGATCTGTCATACACATCAGATTGGGTAGGATCATAGAAAGAGGACTTCTACCTATTCATCAGAAGCTGGATCCAGGCAGACAAACACACACAAAGGTGGCTATTCTACTAAATTACTTAACCTTGCCTATCGGAAATGGTGCACAACCCCCCCCCCTTAAGCCAAGTGCACACAGCATAGGACAAACTACATAGGAAAACCGATGGCATTTTGTCCTATGCAGAACTGAGGTTTTTGGCACCAATTTTTGCAAAAACCGCAGTCCACGGTTATAGATTATACAAATGCATGATGGGAGTTGTAGTTTCCCAACAGCTGGAGGGCCGCAGTTTGACACCTGTGGGCTACAGCATGGGTTTTTCATTGTGGTCTATGCAACACAGTGTACAGACTGTAATCCTGTGCAGTGTAGACATAGCCTGAAAAGTAACTGACCAAAGACTATCCAGAGTCAGACAACTTACTGATAACAAATGGAACCACAGAATCAAATCCAAAAAATAACTTATTTTCCTTATCTCTTCCTACATGTTTGTTTCGGAACCAAACCGGTCCCTTCATTAAGCACATGGTATTCACAATACAGTTCTACTGGCTTGGCCAAGACAAAAAGTATAGCATTTGGACCAATGAGGCAGATTTTTACAAATTGGTACTCTGGAGTGTGGTGTGTGGTGGGGGGGGGGTGGGGGGGATACGTAGCAAAAATGTTTGGTTTGAGATATTGAATGGCTTGTACACTGATTTTCAACCTGATCTCAAAAACTAACTTTTCATTTCCCAAAACAAAGAATATGTCCAACGGGGCTGCTTACCGGGGGCTTAAACCGGCAAACAATGTCTTCAATTTTCCTGCCAAAATTCTTTACTTTAAAACTCCAAGGGGAAAAAGGGGTTTGAAATTGCGAAGAAGGGAGTCATGCAGAGTCAGAAACTGCAGATTTAACTTTGGCAATGCCAGACACCCTAAAAAAGAAAGGTAAAAGGAAAAAAAAATTACATTTTTTAAAGTTTCTCAAAGGGGAAAAAAAAACATCGGGGAAGGGGATGCCATTTAACTTTAAAAGGGTTTTTAATTTAGAATAGACTAAAAATTTTTTGTTTTAAATTTTTTTCCAAAATTGGGAGGGAACACCCAAAATTTACTTACGCAAGTAACAAAAATGGGGAAAAACAAGGTTTCTCCCTAAAAAAACCCCGCCCAATATAAAACCAAAACCAAACAACTTTTTTAATTAAAAACCCTTTTTAAAAATTAAATCTGGAAACCCCCACGGCCCCGAGGTTTTTTCAATGGGAAAATCCCCCGGGGAAAACCCGCCCTTAAAATTTTCACGCAAAAACAGAACGTAAATCCTCCCCATTGCCCTCAAAAAGAAAAAAAAACCTTTTTTGTACTTCTGCAAAAATGAATTGTTTTTGGCCCTTTTTTTAAGAGTTTAAAAAAAAAAAAAAAAACCCCAAAAACCACTCGAACATGGTCATTTTTCCCCAACGTTTTCCCCAGGGAAAAATAAAGGGAAAAATTTTAAACTAAATCGGTCAAGGGGGGATGGTTAAAATACTTATGTAAAAAGACTTAAAAAAACATACAAACTTTTTTTTTTTTTTCTGGGTGAAACGTAGGTCCGCATCCAAAAACCCATAGAAATAAATGGGAATCAATTCTTAACTGTAAATCTGCGGGAAACCCCCAAGGGAAAAAAAAAAAACCCAAAACCCAAAATGAAACCACTCCTTAAAACCTTACTGTTGAATGGGGGAAAACCCGAGGGAGTAAATTTTACTAATTGTGGGGAATTTTCCCTTACAGGCTTAAAGGGGGTTTTCTCATTGGGTGTTTCAGACTGTTTCTTAACAGCCAGTTTAACTTTTTTTCTGTTCAGGTTTGTGGGTTTGGTTCTAAAGAAATGCCCAACCCATTTCAGCTCTCCCCCTTTTTTTAAAGAGAAACCTGGGGACATGAATTAGGGCCCCCCTGGATGAGGACAGCAAAAGGGCAAGTTTTAAAACCCTGCTTTTTCCCCCAGCATTTGTGTCCCTTTTTCCCTGAAAGATGCTGAGTTTTGGGAGTTTTTAAATTTGCTAAAATCTGGATTTTTTCACCCCAAAAAAAGAGCCAAATTTTCCTTTTTTTTAAAAACCCCCCCCCATCAAAAGGGCTAGCCCCGCCCTTTTTAAAAATTAAAAAACCTATTACTTTAAAATAGGTAGAAAAAATTGAATAACTCCCAAGTGGGTGGGGCTAGCCCTTTGCGGGCGGGGGCCAACACCTTCTCATGAAAAAGGTTTTGGGGGGTTTTAAATGCTCAAAAACTCCAGCATCTTACAGAATAAGGGACCCAGTGTTGGAAACAGAAAGGCCCTGCACTAGTTTGGGTGCTGCCCTCAGAAAGGGGGAAATAACCAAATGTAAACGGGTTTTCCCCTTTAACTGAGCCTGTTAGAGGGAAAATTGTTAATAAGTAAGTTTTAAAACACGGGGCACAAGGCACAGGGTTTTTAAAAGGGGGTTTAGATTTTTGTCAGTATGAAACAACCTCTCATGCTGGGATGAAAATACCCAAGCGAGTGGGGACCCCCATCCCAACCAGGGCGGGACAGAAAAAAAGTTTTGTAAACCTGGGGGAAGTTTGGGACCCAACAAGTAAAAGAAACAAACCCCTTTGGCTCTAAATTTAAGCAAAATCCACGAAATTTGGTTTTTTGGGGTTTATCTGCCTACATGTACTCTGATAAATGTTATTAGAATACCCCTTTGCATTTATTTTTAAATAAAATTCCCACCCGCCCAAAACGGCGTAATTGCGGGGGGCGTAATTACCCCCGAAAATTTCCGGTTGAACCTAGCCTAAGACCTACAACCTGCGTTGCTTGGAGCGTAAACAAACATTAACACTGAAATTTCCAAAAGTCTGATAAACTAAAGCTTTTAAAGTTTTAAAAGTCCCGGGAAAAGTCCCAGAAGTCACATCCGTGTAAGCTGTTCCAGGCAGCATGGGTAAAACGAGATTCCCATTTCAAACCCTTTGAGTTATTTTGGGGGGTTTTTCCCACGATATTAGAGCTTTTTTAAATTTGGAAAATCAAAACGAGGCTCGAATATCAGTTTCAGCCTCACCTTCCCCAAAAATTTAATTCTGGGGGGAACTATGTTCTCACCCCTTTTTGATCTTTCTTGGGATACAAGGGGCATCTGGTTAGCTGCTGGATTTAAAGAAAGTCGCTCAGGGAGGGGGTTTCCTGGAAGAATAAAAACCCCGTTCATTTATGGAAAACATCTAAAAAAACCCGGGTTCTTTTAAATTTTGGAAAACAGACACAGAAATTTTGTCTAGAGAACAATAAAAAGTAGTAAATTCCCGGAAGCCCTTTCCTTTTCTTGAGCAGCAATTACGCAACAGATATTTTTCGGACATTGCTTCTCTTTTTTTAGAGGTTTTTAAATTTTTTTTTTCCCCCTTTTTTTCCATTAAATTTTCAATTAAAATTGCACTGTTTTTTTTTATCCAAACCCTATTGCAATCAAACACAATGCGGTCTTTTTCAGTTGTACAATAGCAGTGTGTTTAAGGTGCATTTTTGGATTAAATTTAAAAAATTTTCCCCCTTTTTTGGGGGCAAAATTTTTTTTTAAACCAAAATTGCAAAATATAAATTTTTTCCAACCCTTTTTGGCATGTTTGTTCGTTATGGATTTACCAGGGAAAATCCTCTTTTTAACGTAAGGAAAAAACCAACAAATGGATATGCGGGAAATTTTACAATTTCCCAAATCTGGGGACCCTTACAAAAATTTCCCAGCTCTTCTTCCCCAAAGAGGTCATGGAGGGGTATTTTAGAGGAGGTCATGGTATTTTTAAAAACGGGCACCCCCACGCGCATTTTGGGGTTTAATATGAAAGGGCTGGGGCCCTAAAAAAATTTTCATGTTTATTCACAAGATTTTGAAGGTGGGGGGTTCCCTGTGATAAAAAAAAACCCCAATCCCTAGAACTGGTAAACAAAAAGTTGTGGGGTTTTTAAATATTCGGGTTTCATTGGGAAAATTCCAAAAAAAATTTGGCTAAAGGGGAGGGACTACAACCCGGGGCCCAAAAATATGCCAGCCCATCTTAGATTTAAAGGGGTTTTGCCACAAAGTAATGTTGACGTGGGACCCTCCAAAATTGGTTTTTTTAAATTTAAAATTTTTCTAAATATAGTGGATTACAAAAATTGCATTTTTAAGAGTTCCGGCTGCCTTACCTGCCCTTGGGTTTCCCTTTAAAGCTTTTTATTAGATAAAACCCTGAAAGAGTGCTGGCCGGTTTTCCAGGAAAAACCCCCTTTTAAACTGTTTGGGGAACTTGGTTTCAAAAAGTTTTTAAAGGGCCCACCGGGTTGGGAAATATGTTGTCTTTTGTATCAGAAACCACTAGTTTTTATTGATTATCTGAGTTTGACTCCCTGCTTTAACTAGGGGAACAGGGGAACATGAAAAGGGGCTTTCAAGCGGGTTTGTGGAGAAAGCTGTTGTTTTTTTGTATACAAAAACCCACTATTTATTTTGGGATTATTTGAGTAAACATTTAAACACGATCCCTTATGCAGGTTTCTGTGCTCGGGGCTGTGTCTCTCCCCCTCTCAGCTCCGTGGTTTGGGTTTTCCATTTTCTTTTAGCAGATAAGGCACTCCTGGCAAAACCCCTTTAACGTTCTCACAAAAAACCACCCTCAAAAAAACAGAAACTTTTTGAAAAAAATTGATACCCTTACTTCAAGAAATAACCCAACCCCCCCGGAAACCCTTTTCCCAAAATTTCATTAGTTGCCCAAGGGAAAAAATTTTAAACAAAGCCGCCCCCCCAGCATGCTTGCAAAATGTCAAAATTTTTAAAAATTTTTTCCCTCAGCAACATTCCGGCCAAAAAGGGGAAACTTTCTACCTTTATGATGTATCTCCCGGGGGAAAAACAGATTTTAAATTGGGAAAACCCCGGGGCTAAACAAAAAGGGGGTTTTCCCTCACTACAAAGCCATTTTCTGTAATAGGGGGAAACAAAAAAAATTAAGGGAAACTTTTGAAATTTGGGTTTTGGGGTATTACCTAAATCACAAAGTTATCAGATATAAGCTAATTTTATTTTTCAAACACAAAAAAACTGCAGCTTGGGGGGAGGGGAAAGGGTTTTGTCGGGGGCCACCCTTTCTTTTCTGTGTTTTGGCGCCTAATATTTAATTCGCCTGTTGTGACAAAAACCCTTTTCTGTGATTTTGGGTTTGCCTGCACTCGTGCTTACTCCCGTGGGATGGGGGAAAATGAAATTGACACGGGGGTGCCCCCGGGCCTTTTATAAAGGAAAAGTTTTTTATAAAGGTCCTCAGCTTCCTCTATGATCATGTCCCGCCTCCCTTTAAAGGATCTAGGCAATTACTCAGTCTTTATTTTCAAGTTTTCATCTCCCCCATATAATACACCCTTACACAGCCCCCTGTCCTCCTCTACCCCCTGCCGTAACAAAGGGGAGAAGCTGGTTGCAAGCTCACTTTTTTTTCCAAAAATTCCAAGGCCCTGTATGTAAAACGTTTACCCCAAAACAGGGTTTTTTTTTACAAGTAGTTTGTGGAGGAAGGTGACAGTTCTGCAGAACAAGGAAGGACCACTACGGGAGGTCTGCGACTGTAAAAAATTCCAAACCCCCCCCCAATTGCTCAAAACGGGAATGGGGGGTCACCATTTTTCAGTGAGGGAAAAAGCCCCCATTTGGGGTGTGAACCCGTAAGGGCTTGCCCCCATGGCGGGGGTTTTTTCGGAGGATTTTGGGCAGTTTGCGGGTTTTTTCATACCCCCGGAAAAACCGGCCGAAAATGAGCACAAGGTGCTCTAGGGAAAAACCCCGGCAGCGGGTTCCCCCCACTGCAGGGGTTTTTCCCCGACCGGCGGGTTTTTCTGCCCCCTCAAATAACCATTACATTTCTTTTCTTCCGTCCGGTTCCAAAGGGAAAAATATGAACACCTCAATGGGGGGAGCTGTTCCCCGCTCATTGCAGGGGAAAAAGCCGTCCCCCCCTGGGGCCGTGGGTACGGGCCCCCCAAAACCGGAAAAAATAAAGGCCGGATAAAAACCCCCCCCGGTATTTTTCCCTTCGGTATGAACCCCCAAACCCTAAGGGGCCTTCCCAAAAGGGGGCTTACCCCGTGACGTTTCCCAGCCGGGAATTGCGCTTCCCCGTATTTCCCGGCTGCATTTTACGGCTGGTTTTGGGCCCAGTTTTAACGGAAAAGCCCACAGTTTTTTAAATAGAAAAAATATGGATTCGTCTTTTTCCCCACAGGGGGAAAACGCGAGGGGGAAAAAGTGCCCATGAAACATTTTTTAAACGGCGTTGTACCGCCGTGAATAATGAGTTTTCTAGGGGCCGGGCGAGCTGCCAGCTCCCCGGGCCCCCCCCCGGGGCTGCACCGGGCCAAAAAATTTTGCAGGACGAAACCCTTTTTCCCCGCAAAAAGTCAAATTTAAGCCATGTAAAACTTGCCCTTTACAGCTCAACAGCCAAAAAGTTGCAAAAGCCAGGATGGGGGAAACCCCCCCTTTAAAATCCTTTGGCAGATGACCCAAAGGGACGAACTACAACGACCCAGCCCTAGCCAAAGTGCACTTCCTCCGAGACAACTCTGTTCAAACGGATAAATGAATTTTTTTCTTATACCCCAAGACTAAATTTTTTTAATTTTTTTTTTTTTTTGCGTTTTCCCCAAATCTGCTTGTTGCATTTAATTTTCTAATGTTGTAAATTTTAAAAAAGGGCCCAAAAATTTCATAAAAACGACCCTATTTTCAAAAAACTCACTTTTTTGGGCCCATAAAAACCAGTAAAAGGGCCCCTTTTTAAATTTCATAAAAGTTCTCGGGAAAAATGACGGGGCTCTCCCCCCGATTGGTTTGAAAGGGGGGTTAACAAAGTGAGTTTTGGGACCGAGGAAAAAATTTTCTTACATGTGCCCAAAGCCCTTTGTTCACTTTGGCTTTTTAAAAACAGAAAAATATTTGGGGTTTTAAATTGGCGAAATTTCCCGCCCGAAATATATTATGTAATTCCCGGTAATTTTGCTCTCATAAAAGACTTTTTTTTTAAATGCCATTTTCCCCCCGCCACCGTATTGAACCCAGAAAGAAAGTTTACGTCACTCCTTTCTGGCGAGTAGGCCGAGTAGTGCATTCTTTCAAAAACCGGGCAGGTGCAGAGGTATGCCCCAAAAAGAAAACCGGGGGTTAAAACCAACCCCAAGTTTCTTTTAGTTCTCCTCCACTCCCCTCTGAGGACACATGGGCTGCCTCTTCCCGATTTTCTGCCAGCTCTGCTTGCTCACCGGGACCCACTGACTGGTTCTCCTGAGAATTCCCCTCCTAAGGTTTTTTTTTTTTCTCCAAGGCATGGGGTAGGATGAGCAGCACACCTGACAGTACTTCATGAGATGTGGCAGGTCTAAACAATTCAGGTCATTGAAAGAGGATTGTAACGCACCTTTAACGCTGTTGACCGACATATTTGTTTATCTCCCCCCAACAATGGGTTTTCCCCTAAAAAAAACTTAAAAAGCCCGGGGGATATCCATTGTATTCCCCCAAAACCCTCCGAAATTCTTGTGGGGCTATTATTTTCAGCACTTCTTCGAGATACCGTATTCTTGAAGAACACGCTGACTCGGGAGGATCAATTTTTATACATGTCCGTCCAAATCAATAATACCTTGAACACACTTTTGAATATTTATGCCCCTAAGGCCATGTTCACACGGCTTATTTTGGAGCACATTTCGCCGCGTATTTCGTGACGTACTGTGCTTAATACGCGGGGAAATGCGCCCCATAATTACGGTAATCCATAGCTCTCATAGAAAACTATGGATTACCCTTGCCCCCCCCCCCCCCCCGCAGTCAATACGTGTATTCTTGTGCGGGGAGAAAAAAGTGACTGGTTAAATTATTTGGCTTGAGTAATGCGTGTCTATGGGGCTGGCGGGCTTCCGGCTCCCCACCCCCGCTCCGTGGGAGTACGCGCTCCCGAAACACATGATGTATTGCGGCATGTACCGCAATACATTGCATGAACATATCCTAATACACCCAAAGTCAGTTTCTTTTCAGAAATTTTTCAATTCCTACTGTCTAAAAAAACACTAACACTAACTTAATTATCGGTGGAAATTTTAATGCTATGCTCTACCAATCTTTGGATAGGTCGTCCTCTTCCACTCATGATAAGACTTTGCAGAACATCTTACACCTGATGCAGCAAGCTAATTTAAATGATCAATGGCAGGTCCAGCACACAGAGAGGGATTTCACATGCTTCTTTAGTCCATCAGTTCACCATACACCTTCTCGTACTGATCTAGTCCTAGTTTCTGATACTTTATATTGAACAAAATCCTCATACATTGAAGAAATCAAAATCTTAGACCAATGCCCCTTTGGTTACGCAATCGTTAACCCTGGGGGAAAAGCGAAATTGCCAGATTCCCTTGATTTGGCACAAATCGGAGTTTTTTTTTTTTTTTTTCTAGACCAAAACCAATTGGGCCAATTTTTGTATGAAACCCGTGCCCCCAGGTAGAACCACATTATGTTAAACTTAAGGCCATTTGAAAAAGGCCCAAATTTTTTAGCGTTGTTCCCAAAGTTATGGAAACGTGGCAAACCGACATATACCACTCTCCGTAATGACCGATTGGAAGACCACAGAAAGTTCTTGGAATAACTTTAAGGGGCCGTTCTTGGTATTTTGGCCCAGTTGGGCGTATGGGCCGGATTGCGCTGGTACGGCTCCAATCCGTTGCCCGTAAATTTCGGTAATCCACAGTTTTATAGAGAACAGTGGATTTCGTGCTCCTGCCCGCTCGGGAATCCCCCGGGCGGGGAGAAGTGACATGGGACTTATCCCGGCGCAAAACCGCCGGGATAATGCAAGTTTTATGGGGTCGGGAGCAGCGCCCCCGCCCCGCCCCCTTTTTCAAGCCGAAAAATTTCGGGGCGCAAACCGCTTCAAATTTAAAGGCTTGAATAAGCCGTGTGAACACGGGGCTAAAGGTGTGTTCACATGACATAATTGTGGGGCGTAATTATGCCCCAAAAATTGCGGGAATTTGGGCCGCCGGCCCCCTGGACTTCACTCTAGCGGCGGTATCGCGTGTAATGGACTGTCATTATTCCCCGCGCAGGTATTGCCGAGCGGGGGAGGAGGCGTAATCCATAGTTCTCAAAGGAACTGTGGATTACCCTAATGATTGGCGTATCTCGCCGTATTTTGGGCAGTAGGGGCGAAATACATCCACTCTAAGGTGTGAACATGCCCTTGTGCCAACCCCACCCCAAAGCCACTGGCAAAATTTAATACACCCCCTCCAAAAAAAAAAAAAACCCAAAAAAAAAAAAAAAAAAATAAAAAAAAAACCAAACACATTTGTTTTTGTTTTTTTAATTGGTTTTGGAAATTGGGAAATTCCTGGCCTATCTGACTAGACCATATGTGCCAAAGAAATTTGTCCATCGGATCAGTCACCCAACAACAGGTCTGATGTTGACAAAACATATCTTCTAGGCATTTACCTTATTTTACACTAACCTTTACAAAGAGCACACATACAATTCCAAAACTACGAGGGATTTTTTCCGCGGTCAAACCCCCTAAGTTAATGAGGAAAAATTTTTAAAAAGGCCCACTTATTGGAAAGGAAGATGCACTAAAATCTGTTCCCAATGACAAAGCTAATGGGGGGCCCCATTTTTTGTCACCCGAATTTTTCGAAAACCCCTAAAAAGGCTTTCGTTGCATTTACTGAAGTTTTGAAGAGGCTTTTTGGGGTGGGGGGGTACTGCCACCCTCTATGTGTGAGGCAGTGATTGGGTATTATTTTGAGGTCTACAGGTAGTAATGATATAGGCCTATATGAGACTGGGGATGTTGGATCATTTCCTGGCATTAACACTTGGCGAAAGGGGTGTCATGCAAATGGGGCATGGCTTAACATGCGCCAAAAATGTGCTAGAATGTGCTAGTTAATAGTGGTACAAAGTTAGACTGGACAGTTCTAACCTGCGACAGATTTAACACCAAGATACATGTGGCGAATTGTAAGACTGTTTGGTCGAACTTAAAATGGTCTTACAGTTATACACTATCGTTAAATGTGCCCCATTGTGCTTTAACTTAGTAAGACATTTTGGTCCATACAATCCAACTAGCATCTACCATATGTCTACTGTAGGTTGGCAACATTTTTAAAATGTATTTTTCTTTACATTAACCCTTTAATCCCTCCAAAGGGGAAAAAAAAATTACTCTTCATTTTTCTCCTCCTTGCCTTCCAAAAGCCATAACGTTTTTATTTTTCCACCTACATAGACTTATGAGGGCTTTTATTTTGCGGGACAAGATTTACTTTCGAACGGGGACATTTGTTGTACCATAGAATATACTGGGAAACCGCCAAAAAATGTGGGGCAAAATGTGAAAATAAATGTACTTGCGTCATGTCTGCGGGACTTTTGTTTTTGCGGCGTTCAATCTTTGGTAAAAGTGATGCGTTATCTGTATTCTACAGGTTGATACGCATCCAGCAATACCAAACATGTAGGGTTTCCGTTATGTTTTGGTGGCGTAAAAAAAATTCCAAACATTTTCTAATTTTGAAAATTTGTACCGCAGCGCCATTTTGTGCAACCAATAACGTTTTCTTCTACGGTGTTCAGTGCATGGGATAAGTGATGTTATATGTTAATAGATGGGACCTTTTCGGACACGGCAACATCAAATTTGTGTAACTTTTTTATTATTTTACTTCTTTTATTTGTAAAATGGTGAAAGGGGGGTGATTTGAACTAATTATATATATATTTATATTTATATATAATATATATTATATATATTTATATTATATATATATATTTATATTTTTTTTATTTTTTTATTACTTTAAAGGGGCTGTCTCCCCTCAGTTTCATAGATGCATCCTGTCACTTCCTGGTCAGACTGTCTGTAGTTAGCATACGAGCTCCGTGCATTCACTCTGTCTATTCAACTCCGTGTTTTCCGTCTGCTAATTAGTTTAGATTAGCTTAGAAGCTTCTCTGAAACTGCTAGCAGGAGATTTAGCTCAAGTAAACAACAGTAATTACTAGCTTTTGTCTGAAAGCTCAGATAACACTCATGCTCTCACTCTGGCTGCAGAGACCTGTGTTGATGTCACTCCCTGCTATCACATAGAACAAACAGCAGGGGAGAAAAGAGTACACAGTTTGGTCACTGGGGGAACCAAATAGAGCCAGGACGGTGATAAAATCATTTGTAGCTCCTTAACAAAAAAGATGAACAAAGCAATGTATTGGAAAATGTCTTCATTTAGTGTTCCCTACATTTTGAAAGCTATTCTTTGTAGAGAGACAACCCCTTTAACTTTAAGTCCCCTTAGGGCACTTCACCACTAGTGGGCGCGATCATTTATACAGCCTAATGCATTACACAGACAATGCACTAGGCTGTACCAAGATGGTGGTTTCCCAACTTCCTGCCTGGGGCCGGAAGTGGGGCAAACGAAAACATGGCAGCGATGGAAACCTTCACAAGGCTTCCCACTGCCATGTTCAGCCATCGGATGCCCACAGTTACGCTCTGGAGGCTCCGATCAGAGTGAATAATGGTGCGCGGCACCGTTTCTCATTCATTTAGATGCCGCGGCGTCTAAGGTGTTAAACAGTGCAGGGGGAAACGACGACGCCCCCCATGCTGTAACCGCCGGGTGTTAGCTGTAATTAGCCGCTAACACCGGGTGACTGTGTAGCGGGATCGCGCTGCGATCCCGCTGCACAACTCCTTAACGCCACCAGGACATACCCATACGTCCAGGTGGGTTAAGGAGTTAAGGGGAGTAGAAATTTAGTAGTCATTTTCAAGAAATTTTGCAACAGATTTTTTAGGGACCAGTCCAGTTCTGACGAGGCTTTGAGGGGATTGAATGTTAGAGACCCCTATAAATGACTCCATCTTAGAAACTACACCCCTTAAAGCATTCAAAACAGCATTAAAGGAGTTGTCTCCCACGGGTTTCAAAAAAATGCATGAAAGGAAAAATTTTCTGTCACTTCCCGGTTCATACTAATTTGCATAAGTCCATGCTTGTACAGCTATGTTGTGCTTTCAGATGCTAATTAGATTGATTGCTTCTCAAACTACTCACAGGGACTCTTATCTGATCCCCCAAAACAAAAGCCCTAATTACAGAGCTGTTTACTTGAGATAAATCAAGCTTTTACCATTGGCGCACGGACACTGACTGACACTGGACTGTGTGATGACTCACTCTATGTTAAACATTGAACAAACAGCCCCAGGAGATTTGTTTACAGGTCAGTTACTGAGGGAACTGAAATTACGCACCAGAGGTAATAAATTCATTGTTATATTTAAGGGAAAACAGAGGAAAAATGCAATTATTTGGAAAATGTCTTTATTTTGTGTTCCCCTAAAACCCTTTGAAAGCTTTCTTTGTAGCGAGACAACCCCTTTAAGGAAGTTTATTAACAAATTAGGTGTTTCACAGAAAGTAAGCCGATGTGGAGGTGAAATATCACTTTTTGTGCAGATTTTCAATTTTTATCCATTATTCACTGGAACATGGAAGATGTGACCAGGGAATCGCAACTCATCTCTTAAAACTGCAGAATTGGGGGAATTGATGTTATCTTATGTGTGGCCTAGTGCGCTATTTGGTTTAAACCATAGCCCCAGTTTAGGAGGAAACACTACGGACTCTGGGGTCTCATTTTCATTACGATTTTCTTTAGGCGCCATTACAGGTTTGGACACCCCAGGTGCTAAAATTTAACACCCCTAAAAAGACCCTATATTGGAAATTACACCCCTAAAGGAAGGGGTGTAGTGAGTATATCGACCCTACATTTCACCAATTTTTTTAGCGTTAGGATGCGAAAATGAATTTTTTGTCCCCCAACAATCTGCAATTTTAGCTAAAAAGATTTAATTTTTACTAGGAATCTGGAGGGTAGCACTCCAAAATTTGTTATGCATTTGTTTCTAAGTCTGGCAATACCCTACATGTGGATGTAAACTGCTGTTTGGGTGCATGGCAGGTCATACACGGGAGCAAGCCCTATTTGGCTTCTGGAACAAGGATTCTGGTGGGTGTTACATCGCATTTACAAATCCCCCAAAGTACCAGAACAGGTAAAACCTTCCAGAAGTCACCCCATTTTGGATTCAACACCCCTCATTCACGGATCTCATCTAGGCTTGTATAGTGCATTATTGGCACATAGTTGTTCCATAGTTTTTTGTGTGTGATTTTTGGGCCCACAGGTGTGTCAAAGTTTTTTTTTTTTGTTTTTTTTTAGAATTGGCCATAAAAATAGGGGGTGAGCGTAGGCAGTTCCACCAATTTTCTTCGCGCTACAATTTTACAGCGTTCATCGTGTGTTATAAATCACATGATAACTTTAGAATGCGGGTCGGTACAATAACAATTCTATAAATTTTATAACTTTATAAATTCTATAATTTTATTACTTTTACACAGTAGAAATGAGTTGATAAATTGTGTTTTTATGTAGTCACAGTCAGACAGGCATAACTTGTGACATACTAGCTTTACTCAGCAGGTTGATATTACAGCGATAGCCAATTATTTTTTTTAACACAATAAAAACTTTTATTCAAAAAGGAAAAACATTTTTGCATCGCCAAGGTCCGATAGCCATTACTTTTTTATTTTTCTGTGTATGGAGCTGTATAGCAGCTTGTTTTTTGCGGGATGAGTTGACGTTTTTATTGGTATCATTTGGAGGTTGGGGGGGGGGGAGGCTTTTTGATCAATTAAATCCGTTATTTTGGAAGGCAGGTTGAAGAAAAGACTGCATTCCTAGTAGTGTCTATTTTTAATAGCACTCACCGTGCAGTATACATGATAAAAGTTAGTTTTACTCTGTGGTTGATACGATTACAGCGACACCCAATTTATATAGCGTATGTTTCGAACTATAAGACACTTTTTTTCCCCCCAAATTAGGGGGGTAAAACAGGACTGCGTCTTATAGTCCGAATATACCATCAGGGCAGGAGGCGGGAGAGGAGCGATGCTGCGGGAAGCCAGAGGCAGTGTTTAAAGGGTTGAACCCTGCCACGGACTTCCCGCAGCATCGCAAGACTGCAGTCTCTTGGCAGCCTGATGGTATATAATGGCTTGTGATGTAATGGATGAAAAACCTATGTACAGCAGTACAATAGCACTGCTGTATATAGGAAAAGGAAGTGTGCCCCCTAGTGGTCTTGTACCCTAGGGAAACAAAAGTATGAAAGTTAAAAAAAAATAATATAAAACAAAAATATTAAGTTTGTCACCCTCTCCTTTGCCATTTTACTAATTAAACAATAAAAAGTCACATTATCACAAGTATCACCAAGTCAGTAAAATTCCAATCTATTAATACATAATTGATCCCATACACTGAACACCGTAGAACAAAGAAAAAAAAAACGCTAAAATTGTGGAGTTTTTTGGTCATTTCACATCCCAAAAAATTGGAATAAAAGTGATCAAAAAGTCGCATCTATTCCAAAATGGTACCAATAAAAACTACTGACTTTTGGCTTCAAATTTTCCTCACTTTTTTTCCCCCTCTAAAACCTAGGTATGTCTTATAGTCCGAAAAATACGGTAGTTCTTTTTGTTTTCGTTCTGTTGAAATGCTTTAAAAAAAAAAATTAAAAAAAAAAAGTGTTTTTATTATGAAAAAAAATTTCTGCATCGCCCTAACTTTAATGTTCCGTATACAGAGCTATGCAAGGGCATTTTTGCGGGGTGAACTGAAGTTTTTTTGTTGTTGGTACCACTCTGCCATTTATATGACTGATCTCGTTTTATTCCATTTTATGGGCTGCGAGAAGGGGCGGGGAGGGAAATCGTAATTCTGTGCCTTTTTTACGCCGTTCACCATGCAGGTTAAATAACGTGACAGATTTATAGGGTAGGCCATCGCGCATGTGGCAAAACCAAATATGTACTTTATCTATCCTTTTTAAGCAATTGGCGTTTGTAAAAGGGAAAGGGTGGTGTAGTGTTTTCATTTTATTTTTTTTGTGTTTTCGTTTTACTTTTTTGGACTTTTATACTTTTCCCCATAGGGGACTTGGATCCGTGATCTTCATAATCACCTGCGGCCAGAGCTCCCTCTGGCCACGGGCAATGTAGCATGGGTTCAGCTGTAATATACAGCCCTGTTTGAGAGCTTACACGATGTCCAGGACGTACCTATACGTCCATTTGCGGGAAGTCACTTTCCTCTAAGACGTATGGGTACGTCCAATGTCGGGAAGGGGTTAAATTTAGATTTTTCAGCTCACACCCCTTTCAGTTTTTTTACAAGCCCAGTATTACAGAATGCAGCATGTGAGACCAAATCACTAAAGATCTCCGAGTGGGATGATGTTCTAATAACGAAAATTAATCACATATCCCAGATCCCTGGGGTTGTATCTAGTTTCTACCTATATGTTCGCTCCTCACTCAAATACAAAGATAGGCCGCCTGCTCTGAGCGTTGGAAGGAAGATATACCAAATACAAAAGTGGAGGATATGCTTGATGCTACTTTGAAAGCATCCAAATACATTTCCAGTGTCTCCTACTGGGAAAGGTCTTTGAAAATACTACACACAGGATCTCTCTCTCCAAACTGTAATGATATGATTGGGGTTGCCCCTTGCCTACCTTTTCTAGATCAGGGGCGAGCACAACTAGTCTTTTCGGTCTTGTCCAGAGAGTCAAACTTTTTGGAGACAAATCCATCAATTTGTCAATTCACACACTAAAATTGATATATCCCTATCCCCTCTATGGTAGTTTACATTACATATCCATGAATCCCATTACACACAAAACGGTAAATTTTTTTATATTACCAAAAAACAAAAAAAAAAAACAAAAAAACAGCCACGGCTAGGAAAACCATCCTTCAAACCTGGATAGGTCTCATGCTGGGATCCTTAGGGCTAGTTCACACGGCTTAAAGCTGACGTAATTGCGGGATGGATTTCGCCCCGCAATTACGCCGGCTGCCGTGCACCGGGGGGGGGGCGGGGGACGGCAGCTCGCCAGCCCCATAGACACTCATTATTCACGGCGCGTACACGCCGTAAATGATGTGCATGTCACTTTCTCCCCCTGCGGCGGATTCGCCGAGCGGGGAGAGGAGACGGAATCCATAGTTCTCTATGAGAACTGTGGATTACCGTAATGACTGGGACGGATTCCAGCCGTACCGCAGTGCAAATACGGCACGTAGTACGGCTGGAATCTGTCCCAGAATAAGCCGTGTGAACGGACCCTTATCTTCCTAGAAAAACTAACATTCTGACAGAGAATGGACTGGGTGGAATTTTCCCTCTAAAAAGCTAGAGTTAAAAAGTTATTTTTGTCCTGCCAACCGATCACTGACATTCTTCCGAATCATGCGAGATCCAATATTCGGTCGTTTTTTGCTCTACAACATGGTACCTTGAGCAATCCATTGGAGAACCATCTCTGAGTCACTCCACTAACAGCTCATAATTCTCTATACTTGTAATTCAGCTCATGGAGCTCCGATATATTTGGGTTCGGTGGCAGACCCACGTGTCCTCAGCGCCCCCCCTTTCATTTTGTTTCCTCCCCCCTTCTTTTTCTCTGAGAACATAACTTTATTTTAACTCAAGTTCAATAGTCAAGTTTCTCCTTTGATTACAAATTTATTAACACTTTCATGGACACCAGCAGCCTGTGGTCGCCATTTATAAAAGCACAGCTTTATCCTTTCTCCATATGCTGGATTGCTGTTGTCCATGGTGTTCTCATCTAGGAAGGTTTCTTGGAATGTACAACCTCCTCATGAACTGCACCTGTTCCTCTCCTCTCCCTCTCTCATGCACCATCCCTTTCCTTATGTTCCCTGCTCGGAAAGTTTGCATGGACATAATTAAAACATTAATTAAAAAAAAGTTATAGAAAGAAAAAAAACAATATGTGGCATTGCCATACGACACCATGAAGCCCTGGCAGTAAGGGCAACAGAGCTGCAGTCAGCAGTAAAGGACGTGCAATAGCCAAGTGCTCAATAAATGCACTGTAGAGGAGAAAACCTCAAGCCACCACCACAGAGACGCGGTTACGTTCATAAGAACGGTGTGCTGCTATTTCAAGAGACAATATGCAAAGTATAAAAAGGTATCATTTGTATTCCACGTGACAAAAATCCATACTGTAAAGTTATTGTCAGAGATAGAAGCACGGTGCTCATGCTCATATGTACTGTACAAGCAGGATGGACTGACACACAGTGGACAGGTTGAAAACTGCACTAATGAGGCGTTTCCAATAAATTTTCAGAATGAATGGGAAAATCTTTATTAAAAAAAAAAAAAAAAAAAAAAACGGGTGTGAGGGGGGGGGGGAGGGAGTGCCCCCATACACGATGATGGTATAGTGGCAAAACACAGAGGTCCAGCCTCTCTAGCTATGCTTACAGTGCTGCTCCCGGCTGAGTACGGTGTCTGCACCTAAACTGCAGTCTCTGTACACTGACCGGTTTGGAAATACACAGCAAACAAAAAATATGGAAGTTTGAAGTTAAATCACTACAGAATGATTTGCTGGCAACAAAAAGTTACACAACTGTGACCTGCTATTTTACATGGACAGCAGGTTTCCTTCAGGTCTCTCCTTTTTTGTCAGAGGAATGGACATGGTTGACTCGATACACTCCTATAAAGCAGGAGGATTATCCGACAGCCGCCAAGTGTATGCTTTCATGACATTTTGAAAGAATCATTTTACTTGTCAAAATACGCCTGATTAGAGGTGCACATGGAAACTTTTTTTTTTTTTTTTTTTATTATAACGGTGTGACAGTAGTAAAATAAATAGAAAAAAACAACACACACACACACCACAACTTTTGAGGTCATGAGCAGAGACATAGCGCCACATGTATGAAATCTGTCTAGATTTAAAACTTTGTTGCCCATAGCAATCAATCAGAGCACCCCTCATTTTTCCAGGGCACTATATGAAATGAAAGGGAGCTCTAATTGGTTGCTATGGGCAACAAAGGAAGTTTTAGATCTAGACCGTTTTCATACATGTGGCCCATACAGTTCACGCCACAACTTTCCCTGGCTCTGGAAAGACACCTATGAGAACACAGGTTACCATGGAGAGAAATCGTGTTATGACCAGCGTTCCACACACCAGTCCCTTCTGAGGCCAGCTCGTAGCTCGCAATAAGCAGGCCTCACAGAACAGAGAGAGGGCGGAGCATGGGAGTTCCAAATACAACCAAGCACACTCGCTTGGCTTTAACAGAGCTGCCACAGAAATGAACGAGAAGAACTGAGCAAACGCAACCATCTCCCTGTTCTGTGTGGCCAACTCGTAGTGAATTACGAGCTGGCCTCAGAAGCCAACCCCTTTAATGAAAATGATTTGAAGTAGGGGGTCCACTTTTCTAAACAAATCTGGCACTTCCGGTTCCGGCGCCAGCATGAAGTAAAACCCCTTCGGAGCTCCGGAGCGGGGGGATAAATATCGGAAAAAAACCGGGGATTTTTTAAATTTCCCCAGCTGGTATTTTGAGATGGAGGGGGGGGGCAGACCCCGGGGGTTGGCCCCCGGGGACAAATCCGGGAAGGGAGCCCCTTTACTGCGGTGATATCGTGAGAGCTGCGCCATGACCCGGGGCCTCCACTCCCAAACGACCGACAGAAGGACGGGACCGGGTGGCCAGGCTGATTCCCGTAACCCGAGCCATAATACCTCCCCAGGCAGGTGCCAATCGGGGGAATAATTTTTGCAGAACGGAAAGTTCTGCCTCCCGGGGAAACCGGATGGAGCTGTGGTGAGACATCGGGGTTCGTACAAGAACGTGAGTACAGGAGACCTCCTTACCCCTGGGGAACACGGGCCATCAAAGTCAGTACGGGGGTCGGACCCCCAAAACTTTTGGACTGCAGAGTACCCCGCATGGGGGAGGGCCTTCAGGGAAACCTTTTTAACCCGCAAAAATAAAAGCCAACATTCCCGCCTTTACACCCCGGGCGCCTTTTGTTGCAGGGCGCGATGCCCATAGGGTATTACCCAGGATTCCAACGGCCACATAGGTATGTAAGTGCGCCTCCGGTAGTCAGCTGCCGGGGGTACCGGGAAAATTAAAATAAAAACGCATTAGGATTTGGTTCTAGCTTTTTTAAAGTAAACAAAGCATTCTGCAAAGGACCTTAAAGCTTCCGCCTTACCATTTTCCCCTGCTCGGGGCCGAATGTTTTTGACACATACACAGGCCCTGACCAAACCTCTGCCTCCGCGACTGAATGAGCGCACCATCCCGGGGAAACTAGTGCAAGAAAAAAGAGACATACCAAAAGAGCCCTCGACCTACTACGGAGTCTGCCCCCCTCACAAGAAATTGGGGAGCCAACGTGGGTTTTTTGGGGGCCAGAAAGGCCCAAACCGCCACCCCAGAAGAAAAACCTTTGCTTGTTAAATAACTCTGGCGCATTTCTTTTTCACTAACCCTTAAAATGCCTCACTTCCCCCCCTAATCTATACTAAAGGGAATTGAGTGCAATCTTCCATAGAAAATTGGTGTCAATCTGGGGAAAATCTAAAAAAAAGGGGGCAAATAAAAAACCCCCAAAAACAGCGGGCCCAAAGGACTTAAAACCCCTTCTGGTGAAAAGGGGATCAGGGAATGGAAAGCTTTTCAACTTCCTTAGCCCCAGTCACACCAAATTGGCCCTTGAATTTTCATTCCCGGAATACATAAAAAGATTGCAATAGAGGTTGTCGTCTAATAGTCCGGTAAGGGCCCTTCCCTCCCTAGCCCACTGTTTGCCCAAATAAAGGGGGGATACGGATCGGGGGGACCGTATGGAAAAAATTAATTTTTAAAGACATCAGGAAATGGACCCCGGCCCTACGGCCCCCACTGAAGGAAGTCCTTTAGACTAAAAAGTGGGAGACAAACTCGAAGACCTCGAAAATGCTCACCCCGGAACTTGGGTTTGTTGGTCTCCCAGAACCCCATTCCCCAGCCGAATTGAAAAATTTTTTGGGGCGGCAATCCCGGGCTTTTGGGGCATACACAATCGGTGCGGGTGGGAGAGCCCATAAGTTGGGGGCCCTAACCTGCGAGGGACGAGGCGCTTCTGAATCGGGGCGGGATAGGGAACGCGCCCCACGGCCAGACGCCACGTCAAATATCTAATTTTTTGCCGAAAATCGGAAATAAAAGGGGGCATTCAAGACGTTTTCAACAGATCTAGCCCCCTGGGCCCAGATACTAATTTTGGGGACTTTCACGGAAGGTGCGAAAGTAGAAGAGCCTTTGCACCAATTCACAACATCTTCCGCGACGGAAAAAATTTTCTCCCCTCTACCCCGCGCCCCCCCCCCGCTTTTCATAAAAAGGAAAACCGCCCAATTCCAAACCCCCAGAAGACCCCCGGCTTATATGTTTGGTCCCAGTCACAAAAACTTCAACACCCCCCCCAGCCCGCATCCAGGGACTTTCGTCCCCCTTTCTTTTAAAAGGATCGTTGGGGGGAATGCAGAAAATTCAAAAGCACTGGCAAGGGGGAAAGCCCCAAGGAACAACGAAAAAACCCCCCATCCCAATTGGAAATGAAAGATCCTTGACTAAAATGCTAGGTTTTGCCGGGGTTCCCCCATTGTTGATTCCCCCTTTGTAATTTGTTATTTGCGCCCTGAACAACGTAAATGTTCACCGCTAGGGTAGAACCCTAATACTTGAGAGTTTGTAAGATTCTCAAGACTATCCTTATCAAAAATTATCTTCCTTTTTTCAACATTCCTCTGAAACCACGCGCTCCCCCGGGAGTCGTCCGAAATCCTTGGCCCAAATCGGGAAAAAAAAGCGAAGTCCATGGGGTCACATTCGGGGGAGCAAGGGGATCATGTTCCCCCGCCGGGTAATAGTTGTAAGGCCATCGATTCTATTGAAATAGGCCTTCTTTGGTTTCAGGCCTGGTCCATTAGTTATGTTTCTGTTGTTGTTTACATACTCGAGATAATGTCTATTATTTTGAACAGAGCCACTGGTTACATGTCTTTCCTCTTGACTCAAGTTGACCCTTTGATATCCTACTACAGCGGTTGGGAGTACAAGTCCGCATGGTTAGGCTTTATAGATATCCGGGAAAATACAAGTCGTCTTTTCCCTCATGATTAACCTAATATCATGGAATTTCGGGGTGGGGTCACCTGGAAGCGCCTTATGGTTTTAAGACACTTAAAAAAAATTTAAGGAGGATATTTCTTCTTGGGAAAAAATTCTGGAGAGGGAGTTTTTTTCGGGATGAAAAAAATGTGGGTAAAAAGGGTATTCGGCTCCCCAGCATAGGGGAAAAAAGGGGGGTTATATATCATCAAAAAAAATTTTAGCTGCACAATTTTTAAAGATGGGAGTTTCCCAACCCCCGACTTTAAAACTTCTCATATCAATTGAAAACACTAACTACAAGTTTAATGTTAGGGGCCCTAATGGAGAAAACAAAAGTTTTTTTAAAGACCTATCGGAACAAGTACTATCCGACACGACTCCTTTTAAAATAATAGGGGGAGACCTGAATGATGTTCATAGCCCCTTGGAGGATAAATCCTCCCAAAAGGGCCAAACACTCACTGCACTGGGGAAATTTCTAGAATTACCCAATTAGGGAAAAAGGGGGAAGATTTCCCAATCCTGGGGTGGGGACTTTACTTTTTTTTCTCCCCCCCCATCAAACTGGTACGTATTGATTTTTTTTTTGTCTCTCCTGCATTTTTACCCCGTTCAGCAAGTCCCCTTTCTGACATGGTTCCAGTAGCCCCCAATTGTGCTGGACGTTCACGATTTTACCCCAAGGGGTAACGAATATATTTGGGGTTTCCTTTTCTATATGAAATGTGACTTTAAGAAATTCTCCGGGATGGTGGCTTGAATATAGTTGTAATTCAGCGCATGAAAAAAACCAAACGCCCCCCCATATTGGGAAAATGAAAAGCCGTTTTGGGGGCAGATTTTATCTATTCTCTCCACGAAAAAAAAAATAACTTGCAAATAGACGGAATTTAACCCCCGGTTTAGGGTACTTCACGACATTTAAACCCCCATTTTGGCCAAAAAAGACAATGGAGGCAATAAAAGTGAATTGAAACACTGGTGTCTTTTTCCGGGGGCAATTAGAAGTCCTTTAAGTGCCAGGGCTCTGTTTGGAACAAGCCAGGAAAATTATTGGCCATTAGTTAGGGGGTAAGATACTAAAACATATCAATTAGAAATGAAACGGGAAGCATTAAGATGGGGCAAAGATAGTAAAGGTTTTTTTAAAAATATTATTTAAATTTCCGCCCCTGGTTTAGGTGGGTGGGCTTCTAGTTTCCTGGACAGGAAACCCCCCCTTCGATGTATCTAAAAATGACAAAAAATATGTGGGGGCACCCCTTACGGGTGAAATTTTATCCAAACAACCGCAAGTTACTAACCCAAAAAGCTCCCGGGCCCCCACGGGGTTACCCGAATTCTTCAAAATTCTTTCCCCAAATTTCCCTACCCCGGTTGGTTTATAAATTTTTTTGGAGGGGGTAAAATCCCTAGAACCCTGAATACGCCCCATACGGGTACCCCAAAACCGAAAGAGACCCTTAACCCCTTTTATGTATACCCATTCCTAATAAAATTGCCCCAAAAGGGGCTCCAAAATTAGGCAGCCCCACTAGCGCCTTTGCCTAAATAATTTCTAGCCCAAAGGTGGGGTTCGTTCGGGCAATCGGCGGTCATAACATCCCCAAGGTCCTGGCGTCTGGTTTTCGTAAAGGTAACCCCAGGCCCCTGGGACACGGGTTATAACAATCGATGGAAAAAGCTTTTTATTGTAAATTGGGCTTGGATTACAAGGTGTGGAGGCATGGGCTTTGGGGGGCCCCCATGCAGTACATTCTTCCCTGTATGCAATCCCCGACCGAATTGCTTACCGGATTTTGTCCCGCGTTTCCACTATGGAGGGACCGCAGGGTTGCCCCCTTCCCCCCCTTTTTTTTTAAACTAGAAAAAGGGCCCCTAAAAGTATTCCAGTCCACGCAGGTTTTTTGGGGGTATAAAATAGGAAAATTTTTTTTTTTAAAAAACGTCTTTTCAGATTTTTTTTTTCTGCGAACACCCAGATAGGGGCGTCCCTTGACCCAAAGGCCCTATCTTGCTTTGGAATGCTTGGATTTAAAAAAACATCCAAAAATCGAATGTTGGATATCTCCCCATCTGGCTTAAGGGCAATAAATCAAAGTTGGCTAGCCCCCCACAGGTTAAGGTGGCAAAGAATTTCATTAAATAAATAGGCAGTAAAATAGGGCCATCCCCGGGATCGCTTTTTTAATCTCAATTTCCCCCCCCCCTAATTCCAAAATTCATTGTTTTTTTCCGGTGGATGAACCTGCGTTCCTTTCTGGCAAGGTGTCATCAATAAGATGATAATTCCCGAGATACATATCATTACAAACTCCCCCCTTTCCCATCAAGCACCTGCTTAACAAGCTCAATTCTGCCCTTTATAAGTTCATGGGAACAAAAGCCCAGAAAATTTCCTTAAAAAAATTGACACTGCGAAAAGTTAGGCGGTGTAAAAACCTACCCAACAAACAGGGGCCCAAATTTGGCCGCCCTCCCCCCCGGCATGGTCGATTGGGTTAAAAAACACCCTCGTCTTTTCCAATACAACCCCGGGGAACTACCCAATACCCTTGGGGTTGAGGGCCCCTTCTACAACACCCGACAAGAAAACCTCCCCGTAAAAGGGCCAAAACAAAGCCCCGTTTTTTGAGAACAATACGCTGGGAAAGGCGGGCGCCAACGCAGTTCCCTTATAGGGAGTAAGTTTTTGACTTAGGGGACCCAGTTTCCCCCGGGGATTGGGAAGGTCATTTCCAAAAAAAGGAAAACCCTTTGGCTAGACAACATCATGCAACTTATAAATGTCAGGGAACAACGCTACCTTTCTTTCAAAGAACTTCAGGAAACCTTCCAGCTGGATCAAAAACAGTTCTTAACATACGGGCAAATTATGAGCTTCATAAAATCAAAGGGAACCTGTAGCCAATCGTAAACTTAAAAACTTGACACTTTAGTGGGCCCGGCTAGCTCACTTCACTCATTATCCCACCTATACTCAGGTCTTCGCTGGCCAAAAGAAGAGGAACAGGCGAGCGGTCTTTTCAAAGGGTGGGAACGTGACTTTCCGGAGGTGGGCATCTCCGGGTCGGTCCTGGAGGGCTGGAGGGTAGTGAGAAAGATGGTAATAAATGAATCCGGGAGTTCTTATTTTGAATACCATTTTTGGCGATATAGGGTTAATATCCCGCCCACCCGGTTCCCGACCCTCTTTCGGCCTGCCCTAAATGCCAGACCCCACGTACTGACCTCAGACATGGTCTATGGGGGTGTTCAGTTGTCCAGAAATTCTGGGGCCGTTGTTTGCTTATAAACACCCCAAAAGGAAAACTCGTCAGATCGATCCCAAACAACTACTTTTTCACGACCATAGGGAGCATAGACCCGGCTTTCAGCCCAAAAAAGTGATTCACATATTTCTGCTAGCAGCAAAACGCAGTCTGCTGGAGCACTGGTTGTCTCCCAGGACTCCACCCCCGAGTAAGATCATACAGGTGGTTAAACAATATAGGTAAAAGGGGCAAAATAACGGTACCCAGGGGGGAAAACCAGTCGGACAATTCTGAATATATGGCAGGTTTTCATTGAGACGTGGCTCTCGGACACTGAGATCACTCGCTAATGGAACCATTAGGGGCACGTGGTTTTGGAGGCCCAAGCTTGGGTTCCTTTTGGGAGATACGGTTAAGGTTAGGCAGTCCCCAAAAACTAAGACAAGAGGAAAAGTGGATCACCCCAGTCTTGGTATACATACCACCCTAAACTCCAGTGGCTCTGGTGAGAGTTATAAGAATTATAAGATCTCTGTTGTTAATTTGGTCCCCGAAATTTTTGTTTTTGTTTTGCTTTTGTAATGCACCCCTTTATGAATGTCTGTAAAAATGCCATATGGTAAAAAACCAAGTGCGTTACCCCGGGTATACTCCCTTTTCTTGCCATGGGATTTGGGGCCCCGGATACTAGAACAGTGGCTAGACCATCTATTGTTATTTGTCTGTTCACCAAACGTGTTTTGTTTTGATCTATTGAAAACCAATAAAATGTCTTATAACAAATCTGGCAAATCTTTCAATTTGGCACACACTGAAGTCTACGCTAGTGTCATGTACACACCTACCAGCGCGTGACAGCCATTGTAGTTGATTTAATTCCACTAAGTTTTATTTGCAGTCACCTCTCACTCAGGTAGCAAATTAAGCATAAGTCACACCCCTACAGTTCAGGTACCCCAAAAACATCTGCTGCCACCACTTTTCTTTAATAATCAAAAACATATACTTATGCTTACAGAAGTACAAAAATACAATAAAAATGACATATAGAAACAGTTCTAAAATAAAAAGGGGAGATCACATAAAACACCTAACTCATGACTTAGCTAATTTCTGTGTCCTGGGAGAAATGGAACGCAGCTCAATTGATGATTGGACCCTACGCTGTGAACACAGATTTTCCATTCCCATTGTATTCTATTTAATAACTGTCTCTGCCAGATCAGATGTCCGACCTTCCCAACAGCTCATTAGGCTAATTAGCTGACTGGCTGGCGATATGATAAATTTAAAAAAAAAGGACGGCTCTGGCATATTTAATTATTCCTCTCCTTAGACTGCTTTAATAGATGAGATTTCTGCTCTTACAGACCAAATGGGGAATCTGGTATCCTTTAGGGTATGTTCACACGATGTACTGCGGTGCGTACAGTACATCGTGTATTTCGGGAGCTCGCGCTAATACGCGCGTACACCCGCGGCGCAAGGAGGTGGGGGGCGGCAGACTGCCGGCCCCATTGACATTCATTACTTGCAGCACGTATTCCCCGCAAGTAATTGACAGGTAAATTATCTCCCCAAGCTTTTAAAATTTAGGTTCGTATTGTGACAGGGGGGGGGGGGGGGGGGAAGCTTTAATCCTTTTTCTCTATGAAAAACTGTGGATTCCCGTTTTCGGCGCAAATTCTCGTCCGTTTTAAAGAGCGAAAAAATTTGTGGCAAAAATGCACCCCCAAAAAAAAAACCCCAATGTAAACCATACCTTAAAAGCCCCGAAAACGCCCCCTTATGGTGATAAAAAACCCAAAATTAAAAAAGTTTTAGGTTTTTTTATGAGGGCCAGTTTTAAATGTGCGTTTCAGTTTATAACGGGGATTTTTAATAGCGTTTTGTGAAAGAACTTAAAGGGGTTGTCCCTTCCAAAAGGATTGTTTTTAATGTTAAAGATTTGCAAAAAAATTTCCTTTGAAAAATTTTGTTTTTAATTTGTGCCCCCTACCTTTTTTGGGAGATTCCTCTCTTGAGGGGCCTAAATCGGGCCCCTTTCGGGTTTGGGCCAAAAGCAAACAGCCCTTGGCTTCTACTGCAGCTTGTAAAAGCCAGTAAAAAAGCCCCGGTTTTTCAAAGTGAAACCTAAAAAAAGGGGAAAACGGGGAGGCTTAAGATGAATAAATTTTAGTGGGGAAAAAACCCCTTTAAGACAACCAAATTAAAAACCTACCATTTGAAAGTCAGGGGGGGGGTTATACGTCACCCCTATTTCCCAAAAATGGGGGCCCAGTTTTAAACCCAACTATTAAAACCCTCTTGGAGTTTTCCCCCATTTCTAGGGACTGTTGTAAACAGACCTTTAAAGAAAAGGGGCCTTTGCTCTTTCATCAAAACCCATCTAAAATTTTAATAGAAATTTTTTAGTTTTCAAAAAGAATGTAATAATTTTAAAGGGCTGAAAATTTTACCCGGCCAGTCTAAAAAAGCCCACCCTCATTAAGGGGGTTTGGTGAAAAATACAAAAAAATAAATGAAAAAAAAAAAAAACAAATTATATAAAATTTTGTTTCTTCCCACAAGGGGAAAAAAGGTTTCAACAGAAAAATTTAGAGACAAAAAAAAGTAGTTGCTGCAAAGCCATTTTTAAAAATCTAAAAACCAAGTGCCCTTCATTGGCCCAGCCCACATTCTGTAGGGAATTAAAAGTAACCCCATACTGCTCCCCTTTTAATATTTTTTGTACCCGTAAAAAACCCCAAAACCCCATAGTTTATATAATTGAAATTAACAAAACCCAAAATAGTGCTCCCGGGGTTTTTTAAAGGGGTTTGTTTCGCTACAAAAAATAGCTTTCAAATTTTTAGGGAACAACAAATTAAAGACTTTTTAAAAATTTTATTGCTTTTTTTCTTGTTTTCCCAAAAGGGTTTCAAGGTGAATTTTGACCCCCCGGGCCTTTTTCCCAGTTCCCTCAGAAAACGGCCCTGTAAACAATTTCCCCCTGCTTTTTTGTTAAATTGAGAAAAACTGGGGACGTGTTTGTCATCACAAGGTGGGGGCAGTGTCCTTTTGTTTGTAAACAGTAAAAAGTTGATTTTTTGTAAAATAAATAGAACTGTAATTGGGGGCTTTTGTTTTGGGGTTTCCAAGATTAAGAAGCCCTGTTAGTAGTTTGAGATGTTAATGGGATCAAATTTTAGCATCTGAAAGCACAGCAGGGCAAGAGCTTTTCAACCCGGGGGCTTTGGCAAATGAGTCAGTCTAAAACCAGGATGTGCCCAATTTTATTTCATTCATGCATTCTCTGAAACTTTGAAGGGGGGGCAACCCTTTAAGCTTTTTTGGTTAACCCAATGTTCAGTAAAAATTTGGGACTCCAATGTAAATCACATTGATTGTGGGGGAAAATTTTCCAAACGGGTTTTTAAGTACAGGCTTGTGGAGCTTCTAAGATGGGGCTAAAGTTAATTTACTTTTGTCTCATTCTCTAAAAGATTTTTCTGAAAAACTTGGTTTTTGGGAAAAAAAATGGTAAAATTGATTATGTTGTTGCAGTTTTGGCCCGAAAAAACCTTTGAACTAAAAGAAATTCTTTAGTATGAAAATGCAGTATTATGTTCAGAGATTTTTATTCTTAAATTTTTTGCCCCCTTATGTTTTATTTTTTTTGCTTTTATAAGCATCATAATAATTATTCTTACACTTAGGCTATGTTCACACGGCTTATTTTGGGGCGCATTTCACCATTGAGAGCGTACTGCGCTCTAATACCAGCAAAATGCGTCCCAATCATTACGGTAATCCACAGATCTCAGAGAACTATGGATTACGCCTCCTCTCCCCATATACAATATGATCGTATTTTAGGCGCGGGGAGATAAGTGACATGTCAGTTATTCATGGCGCTTATGCGCCGCAAGTACTACACGTCTATGGGGCTGCCGGCCCCCTCGCGCTGCGGGAGTACCCGCCGATCGGTGCGAGCTCCCGAACACCCAGCGTAATTTCGGGGCGTACTGTACGCCCTGCAATTAGCCGTGTGAACATAGCCTTACGGGAAACTGCAGGTTTTCCCAGAACTTGTGGTTGACCTTCCAAATATGCTTTTTGTGTTCTTTTCAAATAACTTTTGGGCTCTGTTAAACGTAACACAGAAGAGTATTCAATCATATGTCAGTCAGATGAGAGCGGGAGTAATGTTGTCCAGATGAATAGGGACAGACAATTGCCAGAACAGGATATTAGATACAATTTTATGACAACATATTTAAGCCAAATATTTCTCAAGAGTTAGGGAGGAGATAATTCCAGACAGTACGACGCAAGTTTTGTTATAAATATCTCCATCTGTGGAGGGAAGGGGCTCATTATGTGAATCCTAATGCCATAGGTAGCAGTTTTTAAGACTGCAATAATCCATACCAAGCTCCAAAACGTTTAATGAACAAAAATTTATTGCGCACTGGATATGTTTCAGGGACATTAATTTCCCCTTCACCCGACAGAACAGGAACAAACAAACCACGTGTATAAAAGCAGTAATGTACTGCCTCCTTAATCATACAATGAAAAACTATTACAATCTTCAAGTAACCACAATACTTTAAATTGCTACAAGGAATCTATAGGATAGACAATTTAAAATTCCATGTAACCATTTAAAACATTGTGTCTTTCTCTAAAGCACAGGAGCAAAATAAGATGTTGACCAGATGGTATAGACTTCAGACTCTGTATCTGCACCAGCATTTGTCTGATACAGTTGGATAAAAGGATCTCAATGTCCCACATAAGGCAGGTTGTACCACATAAGGTAGGCTCCCAGCTACAAGCTTTTTGGTTGAAAGTTAGAGAAAATATCCAGAAAGTTGCCAATGTAACACTTTCTAATGACCCCGCTCATCTCCTCTTTATAATTCCGCTTCCCACTAGCTTTCCGAAACACCATCTGGTCTCCTTTTTATTAACTGCAACCAAAACTATCATTCCGAGACCATGACGCTCAACAATCTGCCCATCTATCACTGACTGATTGAAAGAGATCCACTTCATTCAACGTACGACGGACCTGCAAAATAATTCAATTGAAGGTGGCAAGAAGCATATACGAACCTAGGGCGACATGTATGATTTTTGGCATTTAGACGCAAATTTTCATTTGCATTATAATAGTGTAGAATGCGCCTGATTTATGAACCCGGTCTATAGACACATTCTAGCGCTTGTACAACATTTCTGGCTCAGGTATACCACTTTGAAAGTGGTTTACCTGTTCCGGCAGTAATGCGCCTAGACTTGCCGTACTGAAGCTATAAGGGCATGTTCACACGGCTTATTTGGACGAGGTTCTCGGAACGTTTTCTCGCCCAAAACGCCCCCAGTTCATTTAATTGATTCCTATGCAAAACCTCGTAGTTCACACACGATGAGGTTTTTACACGCTTCTTTGGAAAGGTGTCATGTCGATTCTTGAAGCGTGTTTTCGGCACGGTTTTTGTCCTGGCTATTAATTTGTATGGGTGAAAAAGTCGTCAAAAACCTGATCCAAAACCTCACCGAGAAACGCCTCAAAAACCTCTTCTGAAGAAGCACGTTTCAGGCGAGGTTTTGATGTGGTTTTGGGCGAAGAAACGCTCCGAAAACCTCGTCCAAATAAGCCGTGTGAACACGGCCTAAATGTGTAGCTTCGTACGGTTCTATTGCGTCCCGCATGCCACCCGAAATCAGGCGGATTACAAAGTGCCGAGGGCGGTGGACCTACTAGTACCATACAAAGCTATAAATCTATAGCTTCACTACGGCATTTCTAGGCACATTACAGCTGGAACATCTTTCAAAGACGGACCCGAGCTGCGCTATGGAAACACACAGCGGCGATCTCTCATGTGACCGCCGAGTCTTCCTCATAGCCCGCGGTGATAAACTCACTGCTAATTGTTTAGATCCGTCTTGGGGTCCGTCCTGTCGGTCTCAGAGACGGATCTAAAAAATGCTCGTAACACAGAGTGAAAACTCCATGTGAACAAGCCCTATGGGTACGTTCAGATTTGGATGCAGATTGTGGTGGTGGATTCAGCGCTGAACCTGCCTCAGAATCAGCATAGACGTTCAGATGCTGCCGATTTTACTCAAGTATTTTCAGCTTATACAAACGACTGACATGTCAATCCTTTGAGGTGTTGTTTCGTAGTCGACATTCTGCGCATGTGGAATTTCCAGCGAGGGAACACTTGGCACAGACCACACGGAAAAGCCGTTGTATAAACTTACCCTTATGCCTATGTTATTTTATTAAAAACCATCAAAACATTGTTTTAAGTTGCAGAACTTTTAATTTGCATAATATGTAAATGAGCATTTTAAAAATCTACTACGTTTAAAAATTAAAATACAACAAGGAATCATAACCTGTTCAGTCCAATGTATAAATGAACTTACTAGCAGCTCCAACAGAATCTCTCGGTCATATTTTGTCTCTTCACCGTCAGCCAAAGCCGGCAATAAACACAGGTACGAGGCCACTTGGTGAAGTGTGTTGGGGCTACGGAAAAAAAAAAATATATGTAATAAAAATCAAACAATTAGGCCGAAAAGCAATCAAGGTAAAACTGTGCCTGAACAATCAGCCAAATCGAACCAAATATTTCTCAAGGGGGGGGGGCGAAGGGATCAGAGTCTGGCGCAGGGAAATGTCGGACAGTGTGGAACACGTCTGCCTTACAAAGTAACAAGGGAACAAAACACCAAACAGTTCTACGGCAATTCCATTAACATGGCACTACCCCACCCATAGCAACAGGTATAGGTCTGATGTCAAGTCTCTAGCAGGGGTGGGTTCCCGAGTCTGAATACTAGTTTGAGCTTGGAGGCCGAGACGAGTATTTACATCTGCGACTATAAATCCAAGAATCAAACGCCTCTGATGGACCAAGTCCAGATTTATAATTGAATATGCTATTTGATCTGCTGGTAGCAGGTTATAGAGAAGGAAGAGCTGAGCAAATTGATAGATTGTTCTGTGGAGAAAAAAAGTCAGCACAACTTGAATCTGATTTGTTAAAATCATGGCTTATTCTGGGATATGGATTCTAGTAGGCAGGGTCATGGCTGATTGAAAGCCTCCCCTGTATCAGCGTGCGTACAGAAGCTTAAAGAACAATTACCCCCTCCCTCCCCCAATCTTGTATATAGGGGATTGAACAATTGTTTAAGGTTTCCCCATGCAGCGCTGGGGCTTATATTACCTCCTACTGGGAATAGTTTCTCCAGCTATCCCCGAACGCTGTGAAGTACTAGTTTAAGGGTCAGAAGCATTTTAAAACAAACTGCTAGAGCTTTAGAAAATGGCGGTATGAAAAGTCACTAAAAACTTATTAAAAATAAAGGGTCTTAATACAGGAACTTGTGGTTTAACCCCGTAAGCCCTGGGCCTGAAAAGTAGTCAATGACCAGAACATTTTTTTAGTTTTGGCCTCCTTGCGTTTAAACAGTTGTAACTTTTTTATTTTTTCAATGACGTAGTTGTATGAGGCCTCGTTTTATTCAAGACAAGTTGTACTTTATGGGGGAATAGTTTAAGTACACTTATAAATAATTGCAGTATTTTTAAAAAATTTTTAGTTTTTTTACTTTTTTTTTACACCATTCACATTTCACACTTAATAACTTGTTAGATTAATTCTACAGGTTATTATGGTCGTGTGGATACAATTATTTTTTATTAAATATTTCTTTTTATTTTATTATTTCTTTTTTTTTTTTTTTTTTTTTTAACACTTATGGGTTTTTTTGTACTTTTTTTTTTTTTTAAAAACTCCCCTGAAGGGAGAACTGATTAACATTTTTTAAAAAAAATTTTTTTACACTTAGTAATGTATTAGCATATTCATATATGCTAATACATGTAATCTGTGTCAGTCTGACACAGGCAGTGATTAGGACAGCACACAGTGGCTTCTTACAAAGACAGCTCTGGGGCCACGCTAGGTCCCCAGAGCTGACTGTGCAGCCGGTCCCTGACAGAGCAGGGGAACCCTTTGAGTGCGCTGCGGTAACGATCCGCCGCAATCAAAGTGTTAAAACATCGGGTTGCGGAGGTTTCCGCCGCTGCCCGATGCCTACAGGAGATGCTCCGGGATCGGGGCTGTGTAGTACAGCCCCGATCCCAGCGCAGCTGCGGCGCCCGGGCGCCGCAAACCCCGCTGCTGCAGCGACGTCAAAAGACGGTGGGCGGTCATTAAGGGGTTAATATGCCACAAGCAAATTGGAGTTTTTAGTCATACAGTTTAAAATGTGTACTTAAAATACCCATTGATGGGCAGCTGCAAGATAGGGGGGATATAGCAAACCTTGAGGAATCTGACCTCTGCATTGTTACAGAATTCGAATATTTGGGAATAATCAATACATCAGCAAAATATCCATCTTTTGCTACTTCTGACAAAGTATCAAGTCAAGTTTGATCCATGGACAAAAACTACTCCACTCTGCAGTGCGGCGATATTGCTAGAGAATGAATGAATGTGTGTGTCTGTCTGTATATCTATATCCAAAAACACAAACACACACGGCTGTGGAGTCGGTGGCTATTTTGCAGGAGTCGGAATAAAATGGACTGACTCAGACTCCCAAAATATATAATAAGTTGGTCCAGTTAGTTCGATGTAGTGCAAAGAGCAAGAGGAATTGGGTCTGGCCAGTGCTGCTGCTCCCATATCTTCAGCCTCATCACATGAGGAGTATAATTGATGACATGGAGCAGGCAAAGCGCTGCCCCAGGGGAAAAGATTCTGCTCCCATGACAAACAGATTTCAGCAAAATTTTTTCACCTGTTTTCAAAGAAGTAGAAGAGTTCAACCATTCATCAAAACTGACTGTGGCTGAGGCAATTCCTTTATACCCTGACATTGTTAGAGATGTTGCCCCTCTGGTCACAGTATTTCCAGGCTAGAGAACGGCCTCTCTACACTAACTTGGGTTGGGGGCAAAGCTAAGATCAGATGTGAGGGCACGTATGCAGGATCTGATGGAGGTAATATTATTTCTCAGAACAAATTCAGAGGCTCCACAAATGTTCCTGCAGTGTTTTGCATATTTACATTTTTTTGTGTTCTAAAGTCATATCCAATAAATATATTTTACACTGACAAACAAAATGGTAACAATGGTTTGAACTTGTGATTTTCAGGCTCCATATCTCACCATCCACTACAGCTTTGTACATGAGGCTACTGTAATTTTATATACAGTCATCTTACATCTTATACATAAATATGACTTGCAAGTATTTAGCATCTGCTTAGTTCTGCAGCTTCTTTCCTGTAACTGCATTGTTACTGTTTTGCTACTGAAAATCAAAATGTTGATTTCTATTATTTTGTTAGTATTTGGGAAATCCACCTTTGGTTTTCAATACTGGCTGAATCCTTCTGGGCTCTGGATCATATTCAAGCATCTCTTGACCAAAATCTGATCCCAGGTCTCTTCTACACATTCCCAATGTTGCTGCAGACTGGACTTGGATACAAATACAGCTTTTTCTTCAACTCTACCCACAAGTGTTCAAAAGATCAATACATTGTTACCCTTTTGCTTGTCAGTGTCTGTTCTACCTAAATAGCTTGATTATTGTATCATAAGGTGATAAAAAGCCTGATGTGACCATTTTACTTTAGTAAAGTTATCACTTAAACATGCGCCGTGTATGAGGGAGTCAGGAGTCGGAGGTTTGGGAAATTGAGGAGTCGGGGCTTTGGCTTGCCGACTCCACAGCCCTGGATGTAAGAAGTGTATTGACATCAATGGTGAGTATGTTGAATAAATGTAAAGTTTCATCTTCCTATCTCATTTCTGTCTGGGTAAAGCTAAAGACTTAGCAGCCCCTCGTAGATGACCTCCTCCTGGTGGGGGATGGCACAATCCTCATTTTACTTTTTGTCTTAAACAACAAAGCATCAATTTCCTTGATGTACATCTCAGGGGAGATGTGGACGCCGGAACAATGGTTTCTCCATATCATAAGTCAACTTTAGTTAATGCTATATTGGCAGCATCTTTGTGGCATCCGTCCCATACTATAGAAAATATATCTCTGGGTGAGCTTGTTCAGTTAAAAAGACATCGTTCTACGAATGAAACTTCCGCATTATGGAATTGATCGAGTGATAAAAGATATAAAAAAAAAATCAAAAAAAATCAAAATAGGTCTCAACTAAGAGAAACTTTAAAAAAATTGTGGCAATAGAAAATTTAATAATAATAATGGAGTTGGTCTTCTCTACTTTTTTCCATTGTTAAAATGATTAGCAAGCACTTGCCAATGTTAAATGTGGATACAGAGCCATGGCAAATTCAAGATTGTGTATGTGCTCTTACCAGGAAGGCCTCCCACAATCGCCTCCGATTTCCCATAGTTTGCTTTCTACCAAGGAAAAGACAAAAAAAACACTGGCTTTCTAGAAAAGTTTTTTTTCTGATGTGGTCACAAAATCTGTCAAGCATGTAACCATGCCATAGTGACAATTCAGCACGGATACATTCATAAATTGTAATACCAAGTGTGGACCATGTAGTTCTATGAACACAGTGCCACCTGCAGTTCGTTGGCTTTGCTACAACTTCACTTCACAAGGCATTATGTGAAAGGAGCTAAAAAGCTCAAGCGCCCTCTATTGGATTTAACAAATCCTCAATTTGCTTCAGACTCACCGAATGTGGCTGGGTGGCAGGCAATGAGCGGCTCAGAAAGGGGAACGTCTCTCCACGGGGAGAGCACCATATAGGCGTGTGGAGTTTTCAATTGCCTTTTTGCCCTCCCCTAAGCAGCTGCATATCCGACTGTGAATCGGCGTGGGCAGGGAGGCCGCTGGATTTTTTGCTAGAGTATCTAATGGATTAAACTTAAGACCAGATATTATTAGGTCTCTAATTTTTCTTTTCAGGTCTATGTATTAGTTTATTGATCTGTAATTATATTACTTGTTGTATATTGGGTATGTTCCCACAGCATGTTGGATCCGATTTTCGATCCATGTTTCAGACCCTAAACACGCATCTAACAATGTGCAGTGTGATTTTACTTTGCTCTCAATGTCAAACACGCATCGGCGTCTCATTGCAGCAGACACCCTATTTAAAACTATAGGGTGCGACCCTGCTGGATCCAACACGCATTCACACACACCTGCGTGTTGGATGCGATTTATGCAGCGCTTTTGGAAGCGTTTCTCAGATCCAAAACGCAGTGTGAACATAACCAAATTGTGGCTGAGTGATTTTAGGCAGTCGCATGTTTCTGCCACTTGAGGGTGTGCAGCCGGAGACCTGCTGCAGATGTGCCACCAAGGACCTGGGTTCGGTGGGGAAAAGCCACCTATATTTGGTCAGTGATGCTAGGTTACTGACACTAGAATAGCTGCTAGGAGGCTACGTATAGGTTGGCTATTTTTGGAACCGCTATAGTGTTGGATGGGCGGCTGTTCCCGCTTTCCAGGACAGGCTTTTTGCAGGTCTCTGGACACCTATTAAAAGCCTGCTACTCCAGGTGATCAGGGGGTGGGGTCTGCTACCTGGCAGTGAAGCAGTAGTGGAGCTAGAGAGGCTCTGGCCCCAAGAGGCTTGAGAGAAGCCGGAACCAGTGGAGACTGGTATGAGAAACTGGTTGGTGGTGTTGGGCTCGAGCCTACAGATAGAGAGGCTTCTCCTTGTGTAATTTGTGGTCGGACGGACAGAATTTTTGTTTTAATGCTGTTTTACTGTATCATGTGCCCAACAAAGCTGGCTGAGGCCAGTGTTAAAACAGAAGCCTGGTGTCAGAGTGCCAACCGTCTTACAAAACGACAGCTATCCAAGACCCAAGATGTCCCCAGGACAGTCCAAAATGGTGTCCGAGTGCTAAGCGGGTGTTACAGCAGGTTTCTTCTTTGTTTGGGGTGTTATGTGATTTGGTCAATATTTAAAGGGTGTGGTTTTCTTTTGTATTAGCATGCTATGAGCAAGGGTTCATCCCGAAACACGTAAACACCTGCTGCTCTGAATATGTATGGACCAGATTTTTGAATATTGCAACAACAAGTCTGGATTTCACAAGTCTCTAGTACTGGATGTTTGATCTCTCACTGTATTGTGCGATGCTCCAATATTACAATTAGGCTATGTTCACACGGCTTAAAATTGGACGTATTTCAGTCCATAATTACGCGCCGTACAGCGCGAATTACGGCTGGAATACGTCCCAGTCATTACGGTAATCCACAGTTCTCATAGAGAACTATGAATTATGTCTCCTCTCCCTGCTCGGCAAATCCGCCGCGTGGGGGGGGAGATACGTGACATGTCATTTACTAGCCGATAGTAATGATAGTCTATGAGCCGGCGAGGTGCCGGCCCCCCGCCCACACGGCAACGTAATTACGCCCCGCAAATAAGCCGTGTGAACATAGCCTTAATGCATCAAGCGAGTTGGAAATGAAAATATATACAAGGTATTGTAGCAGTCACTCAGTACACTCCCATTGGGGAGAATCCATCTTTTTCCAATATATTTTTTCTGGAGGGTTTCGAACCCTGGAGAGTAAAGGGAATTCTTAGAATTTCTGAACTATATAAGGAAGACTCTTTAGTTTCCTTCTCTAAGTGAAGAGAATGCCCTTCTTCATGGACTTTTTAAAGACAGCACGATGAAGGTATTTATAAGAGTGGGAAGCAGAAATAATCCCCATTGCAAATAATAAAATTGTACAAGGTATTGAAAAGACTTGCTCTTTGGTTCAAGTCATCTCACGGGTATTTTGTTTGAGTACTGCCCTGCTTAAATTTCCTCTGGACAGTGAGACAACATGTGAGGTGGATGTAGGCCCCCGAGAGGAGATCTTTTGGAATGACGTAGTCTATGACACCCAAACTCTCTCTGCATAAATTGTATAGGCTATCACAGCTATATTGGATTCATAGGATTATAGGGCCCCAAAGTTTGTATACTCAGGGTATACCCAGAACATGAATGTCGAAATTGTAAAGCTTCACATGCTGACCTGCTACTCATGCTCTGGTCGTGTATGGACCTAAAACATTTTTGAAGAGAAGTTACCACCTTAATAAAGTTTACCACATTACTGTCACTATCACCAGCTCTATGTATTCTAGGCTATATGGAAGACCTTAAAGGGCTTGTCTCCCCATGCTATTTCAGAGCCACAAGCAGTTTTACATTGCTGCTTAATGTCTCTTCTGGTCAGGCTGTGGGTGGTTCCATAGCAGTGATTAGCATATCAACTCCATATTCACAGCTCTTCTAAATTGCTCTGAGAGCAGGAGAGCTTATATACACGTTAAAGCTCAAAGTTAACAAGTAATTAGAGATGACACACTGTTCTCAAGCTGCCAGCAGTCCAACCTGTGGTTCCCAGGAGCAGAAATCTCTTATCTCCTCAACAAAGCAAAAGAAAATGCAAAGCGATATATTTTTATTAAATAACACTTAAAATCTAACTAAACCTTACTAGGGACACACCTAGGTACAGTCTATCTAAGCTGTCTTCTTTGCGCATATTTTGTTTGGCGCTGTGTTTCCATTTAACATTGTTGTTAAACACTGCCATTAGTCCTCTGTTTGCCCTTTTGAAGAGATTTATCCCTACCTTCTGTGGTTACTTAAGATAGGATAGGGATATCTGTAGGGACTATCAGAGGAGAAGTGTGGGGTCGCCCTTTTTGGGGCGGTGTCTCCGCTGAAGGCAAATAATCAGTGTCAGATATTATAGGAGACAGCTTAGATAGACTGTACCTATGTGTGTCCCTAGTAAGGTTTAGTTAGATTAAGTGTTATTTAATAAAGGTTGTTTTTTAAGGAATATATTTTTTTGGGTTTGTATTTTTTGATAGTCTGTATTCCGGTATTTTCTATATGTGGGAAGTTTCTATTTTTTGTTGTTAAAGCAATAAATTTGGGGGGAAAAAATATCAGTCTTCAATTACTTGTCTCAATATGTTGAAAGGGAAACATTATAGTGAGAAAACCCATTTAACTTTTAGCTCTTTGGAAAAGATAGCAGTAGCATGTCCGTTTTGTCTTGCAAGGAAATTAATAGCACAACACTGCCTAGATGGAAGTGGTTCGATAGTTGGGAAATATATTAATAAAATCAACTGGTTCGCTTATATATAAAAGTATTATACGCCGGTCTTTTTGATCAAAAGACAGATCTGAACTAGACATAAGGGAACATTTGTCAAATATAAAAAAGGTAACTGCCCCAGTATGCAATGGATGGTTTTCATTCACTCACCTCAGTGATCCAAAGCACTTCACAAGAGATTCCCGGGTATCCACAGCTGCCACATTGGAAAGGGCAAAGCTGTAGAGCTCTGGAAAGTGAGCAAAAGCCGCTCTCTGTGGAAACAAATGTATGGAAATGAGCACAGATCACACGGACCGCTGTTTCTCGTGTGCTGCACAGTTCTTGGTTCACTCAAGTCATATGTACTGGTCAGCAATAAAGTGCGACACAGAACACAGCTACAATGAATGCAAACTCTCCTGGGAAAGTTAAAGGGGTTGTCTCACTACATTGATTCATCTCACTTCAGTCCTGTTGTCTTGGTTTCACTTTCAATTCAGGGACGTGTTTACTAACTTCCACTAGGCTGCAGTAGAAGCCAGGTCTGTAGCTATAGCAACCAGTGCTGGCAGCCTATCATGAGAGATCAAACAGGTCTGTAGCTATAGTGACCTGAGGAGCTGATGCAGCTCATACAAGAGTGGATATCTCAGAATAGGTAGGACACGGTTAATGGACACATATTGCAAAGTGACTTGTTTTTGCAAGATCTTTAATATAAAAAACAATCTTTCTAGCGAGACAACCCCTTTAAAGACTGTGCGGCAGTGGAAAAGCCTACTAATACTCACTTAACATGGTACATAGAACAGTCAAGTCACATTATTATGACCACTTCCTACTTTTGACATCGCAGAACATAACTCATGAAGGAAGTCATGTGAGCTGGCTTGGTGAGTATATAAAGGTGTCCGATTAGCCGCTCGCACACATCCTTCGCTGCCAACATGGCTAAAAGGGGCAATTTAATAGAGTAGCAAAAGGAAATGATTGGCATTCAAGTAACGGGTGGTGGCAATTCTGAAACTGCGCAACCTGCAAACTGTTCCCGTGCTGGGTTTGTTGCAAGTGAAGAAAATCGCACCACTGCAAATAAGAGGTGAAAAGTGCGGATCACAACATACCACGGTGAGCATCGGCTGTGTAGGTGTGCGGGGGCGGAACGACACTACAGTGAAGCAGCTCACCACCAAAATAAACCAGGGGCTATCAGACGGGTGTTTAAAACCATATCGTGATCCCCACTTTATACAGGGCTCCGAATCAGAAGGATGGTCAGTGCAGCTCTGCTAGCATGGCTGCAGAAAAACCCCATTGAGCCTCTGTGGTACCACCTCAATCTCAGTGTTTGCTCTGGATCCTCCAGCAGCCCGCATGGCTTCAGATACCCGTGAACCTGCCAGTACCTTATTGCTTCAATCCCAGCCAACCAAGCTACTGTCCATCCCGCACATGCCGGTTACGCCAGGTATTGGCTAGTGGTCATAATAATGCTACTTGGCTGTGTATTATTCCACTGATTTTTAAACCACCAAATCTGAACTTACAGGGGTATGTTATGAACATGAAACTCTTATAATGGTCCCTATAGATTGAATGGCTGATTAACATTTACAGTTTTAAATAAGCGTGCAAAATGGGTGACCCTTCATCTTCTTTAGCTGTGAAAGCTCAAAACCACATTCTCTACTCTTTGCAAACCGTCCTCTCCTTTGTTCCCGTTAATCCCTGCACTTTCATACATTCTCAGACAACCCGACGGGGTAAATTTTGCGGATATGCTGTTCTTTGTAAACTGCTATGGCAAGGCTGAGCACATGACAGAAGCAAGCTTAAAGAGAACCCGTCACATAGGATATGCCCCCTTGCTGAGGACAGCACAAGCTAGTGTCAGAGCTGCTGTTTCCAGCGCTGTGTCCCTTATTCTGTAAGATGCTGGAGTTTTCAAGTATTTAATGCTCAAATCTGCAGTTTTCAGCCAGAAAAGAGTCATATAAAGAGTCAGTTTTCTTTCAAACTCCGCCCACCTGAGGCTAGCCCCGCCCACCCCAACTAATAAACCTATTACTTTGAATAGGCAGAAACATGTGAATAACTGTCAGTGGGTGGGGCTAGCCTTTGGTGGGTGGAGTTAACACCTGCTCATGAATAAGATTTGAGCATTAAATGCGCAAACTCCAGCATCTTACAGAATAAGGGACACAGCGCTGCCCTCAGCAAGGGGGACATAACCTATGTGACAGGTTCCCTTTAATACTCACATCTTATTCATGAGCAGGTGTTAGCCCCGCCCACCAAAGGCTAGCCCCACCCACTGACAGTTTTTCACATGTTTCTACCTATTCAAAGTAATAGGTTTATCAATTGAGGTGGGTGGGGCTAGCCTCAGGTGGGCGGGGCATGAAGAAAACTGACTTCATGACTTTTCTGGCTGAAAACTGCAGATTTGAGCATTAAATGCACTAAAACTACAGCATCTTACAGAATAAGGGACACAGCGCTGGAAACAGCAGGTCTGACACTAGCTTGTACTGTCCTCAGCCAGGGGGGGCATCACCTATGTGACAGGTTCTCTATAAGCAGAAATATAGGCCAAAAGTCTCAAACCTATAACCACATTTCTGACATGAATACTACACAAAACTTAATACAGTTGAGGCTGTAATCTAACTAATTAGCCAATTATAATGTGATTAATAATGAAGGGGAGTCTGTTAAAGGGGTTCAGCTCCTTTCATGTAATGGGCATACAAAGGATCTTCTCCTCAGAGAGAAGTGGTAGTGTGAGAGACAAGCTCTTAAGGTGCGAAGCCAAATGGATCTTTACACTTCAAACAAGACAACCTCGAGGCCTTAATATAAGATATGACATTTTCTATCATTACTGATCCACTTTCATCGTTATGCCGTATTCAGATTTAAGATTTTCTTCTATCAATAATAATGTCTGCTGCTGCTATACAATTTTTTATTTGTCTAGAATTTTATGTAGCACAATTAGCTTAAAGTCCGCTCTCTATCTGATTAGGTACACATGTCTGTTGACTCTTTGGAAGGTACACATTGGGTTAATATTACCTCACGATCTTTTATGAGTGTCACCGCAACGCACCGGTTTCTATAAAAGGCCCTTGACAGTTTCACCAAGCCAGACCATGAGATAAGATAATGTTATATCGAAACGCGTCGGTCTGAGAGGATTCAGGCATGACTTAGTGCCGGTCCGCGTATCGAGGTGGTTGTGACCTTTATTGGACGTGACTACACATTTATAGCATGTAAGTTCATTTTTTAAATATGTTCTCATTAAAGTATAGGAAAGTTTTTTATATTTACTGCTTTACATGCTTTTTTGTACCCTATTTAGGCCGCTACTCCATTACACTGCATACAGATGCTGACTATCTATTTTCTCTGTTATGTATTGTGCCGGTGAGTTCCCGTCTTCCGTGCAATTGCACACCTGCGTAATCTAAACGTACACAGGGTGAAGCTGAATCCCTATTGACTTGTGTTAAAGGGGTTGTCTCGCTACAAAGAATAGCTTTCAATTTGTAGGGAACACAAAATAAAGACATTTTCCAAATATATTGCTTTGTTCATCTGTTTTCCTTTAGGAGATACAAGTGAATTAATCACCTCCCTGGCTGTTTCAGTTCCCTCAGTAACCGACCTGTGTATATCTCTCCCCCCTGCTGTTTTTTCTATGTGATAGCAGTGAGTGAAGTCACACAGGTCACGGCAGCCTCTGTGCTGCTGGGCAGAAAAAAAGTTTGATTTATCTCAAGTAAACAGCACTGTAATTAGGACTTTTGTTTGAGGGATCAGATAAAAAGTCCTGTTAGTAGTTTCAGAAGCTTCTGAGCTAATCTGATCTAATTAGCAACTGAAAGCACAGGGCTGGATACACCATGGAGCTGTATGCAAATTTCAGTCAGTCTGAACCAGGAAGTGACAGAGTATTTCATTCATGCAGCCTATGAAACTGTGTAGGGAGACAACTCCTTTAAATATTGTATGTCCAATAAAGATCTATACTGTCTATTTGCATATGATACAAATTAAAACAAAGGTTATAAAAATTTGTGCACAACTTTTAATAAAAAGACTTCATTGACATATTTGAAGGTCTTTCTTTTTATGTATACGCCTATACACTCACTTCTGGTTTAATTTGGATACCGCACAAGGAGGTCAGGGGAAGATCCCAAGTCAGTAAAATGGGGTAAAAAAAAAAAAAGTAGTCATCGCCACTGGCTAAGGCTTTGATGGGGCTAGTGACCTCCAGAACTAAATGTGATAACCAAAATAAGAAACAAATGAGACTATAGGCCTACCTGCAGGGATGTGATCCGATCATAATGAATGGTAGTCATCTCATTCTCAGTGAGAGCATTTCCAGTCTGGTCATTGATTTCAAAGCCAGTGTAAAACTTTAACATGTCCAGGAGCTATTAAGAGAGATTATTGTTCTATTAAGTTTGAAAAACACTTTTTTTAATACTTTACTTTTTGTATAAAACACAATTACCTGAGAAAACAGGTGTCCTTCTTGCTCTCGTTTGTAGAGGTTGGATAAATGGCAATGGACAACAAGGTGGGAATCATCTAAGACTGTATTAAACCAGCGCCGTGTGGGAAGTAAAGCCTATGGGATGAAAATTGAATTAGTAGCTGTAGATGAAGGGTTACACAAATTCTATATTTAGCACCATACAAGTCAATTTAAAGGGGTGTTCCCAGAAAGTCAAGTCCACTGCACAGGTCAGCTCTCTGCTAGCCGACCGTGTATGATAATGAGGGCAGCTCTTCCCTCCTCATTCACTTCTATTGGGGTTCTAAACATAGCCGGAAGCAATGGTTGAGATGCTGCAGGAAAGGCAATGCCAGAACGGTGGTCATTTCGCTTCACAGATTAGCAATAAACCATTTTTTTTTTTTTTTAAATGTAGTAAGACATAATATATAAATTTATCATCACTGGAAGCGTAACCACCTGCAAAATACAGATGTCATTTATACCGTACAAAGAACTTTATACAAATGAACCCACCACAAAAATGGCACAGCTTAAATTTTTTTATTCACGTTCCACCACAATTAATATTTCGGGGAATCCCAGTACAGTATATGGCACAGTCAATGGTAAACTGGTAATTTGTTTTAAACGCCAAAACTAAACAGAGTGCGAAATGAAAATGAAAGAGCACCAGGCAGATAAATGTATCTTTACCATCAGAAAGAGCTGCCGGAAGCTGGAAATCAGTTTCTATAGTGGGGACAGGAGCAGCTTTAGGTCATGGACTTTATACATAATGGGGCACATTTATCAAGGCAGTTGCACCAGAATTTTGGTACAATTTGTGCCAAAAATGGCATACATGCTTGACACCACATTTAATATTTGTTTTTAAACAGTTTCCAGGCACTTCTGCACCTCATCTGACAAAGGGGTGTGGCTTTGCGGGTGCGAAAAAAGGGGAAAAAAAAAAAAAAAAACACAATTTGGGTGCAGTTAGTGGCATAACTTAAGCCAACTTAAAGATGGTACAAAATTAGCCTAGACAGTTTTCCTGCGCCAGATTTATCAACATTATGATAAATGTGACGAATTCTAAGACCATCTAACTTAGAACTTTATACGAGTAAGACATTATTGATAAATCTCCCCCATTGTGTAAGGAAAAAACAAAAATAAGGGCGAAAAGGCAGAGCTCATCCTGGCACATACACAGAGCAGTACAGGACAGGACATGTAGTACTGCACTGTAGTATGGGGAGGCGCTACTAGAGCGTCAATCACTGCATGCACTTCACTAATACAGAGGTTTTACAAGGAAAATATTCAGAATTGGCTGAATCATCCAGTCAATCACAAGTGACACAGATCAGCAGTGTGTGGAACATCATATCTCGAAACCACACCTAACATACAGTGACCCAGGAAAGACCACTGTATGGCGCGAATGTTTTGTCTTAAAGGGGTTTTGCCACCATGTAATTTTGACGTGGGAACCTCCAAAATGGGTATTTAATCACTTTTCTAAATATATGTGATTAAAAAAAGTGAAAACTCTGAGAGCTACAGCATTGCTCAATCCCCCTTGGTTACATTAAAGCTTTCCCTAGTCACGACCCAGGAGCTGACAGGCCGTGCTTGAAACACTTCTTATCTGATGACAGGCAAAATGAATGAGCTTTTAAGGCACCGAGTAGACAGTGCAGTCTGAGGCTGTCTTGCTGTATTGAGAATCCACTCTTGTACTGTTTATTATTTCACTTAAGTTTTGAGACGCTCCCTTGGATTCCTCACTCCTCACTCCCCCCCTCCCTCTCTCCCCTGTAGCTTCATGACTCAGCATGATTTGTATATATCCTGCTCTGAGAGGATATATAAAGGAGCTAGGTTCTTTGCAAATCCCCTTTAAGGGACCACTTTTCTGATGCATCTAAGTTAGTGCTGCATTCTAAAACCACATGCACAATATAAAATAGTTCTCACTTTTTTTATAAATTAAAAAGCCCCCACACCGTACCTCAAGGTCAATCATGAGTTCTATGAACCGCTCACAGTAATGTATTTTATCCATGGAGACAGGACCTAAAGAAAGAACAGATAACTTCTCTTAGGCATTAACAACATAGACATCATAAACCCTGTTCACATATCATGAATAGTCTCTATTACATTACACATCGGGAAGATGACGCGATATGCATTTTTTTTTTTTTTTAACCGAGTTGTATGGTTGGCAACACAGGGGCTTAGCACTGTATCCCGGCAGTCCTGGGGTCCTTAGACACCAATCTAACCAAAAACAATATCTGCAGAGAGCTTGTATGCTCTCCCTCATGTTTACCATCGTTTCCTTTACACTCTAAAAAATATGCCGCTAGGTTACATTAGAATTCAGATTGTGAGCCACATTAGGGACAAGGACTAATGAAACCGATGACAATCTGTACAGCGCCTCCGAAAGCATCTAGTATACACAAGAATGTTCTACCAGTTACTTCTGTATTTCGCGTTTGCTGAATTTGAGATTTAGCTGCATCCAGTCTTCACGATATTCCATGACCACAAAGCCTGAGTAGCGGGGTTTTACATTTATCAGACATTGTAGTAGGATTTGTACGGTGGATGATCTACACAGCCGAGTTTAGAACCATAATCAGATCTTATTTCACGTTCTACACATACAGCTTCCAAATAATCCTGCAGAGTCAAAGATCTTGGCAAAGGGATTACTGGCTTGAAGTGACTGCGTAGAAGACATTAGAGAGGGACCATCCCCATGAACAAATAGGAATGACAACAGTGGAGGTCAGTCATCTTCTAGGATTCCCAGAGGGGTCTGGAACAAAAATAACTAATCTGTGAAGCAAATGCAGAGAAAAAGGGTGGACAGATACCTGTTGCTGGGATGGACTGAAGCACAGACAGGAACCTCTGTATAAGGTGCCATAAAAACTTCCTTTCCTGGGTGGCCCTGCAATGTCGAAGGGGAAAAAAAAGCAGTGCGTGGGTAAAGCATGAACACAGTACAGTTGTCAATCTATAAAACCGCTAAAAATTCACACACAAAGTCACCTTACAAGTAAATTATATATATATATATATATAATATATAAGTTATAATATATATTATATATATATATATATATATATATATATATACACACACATAACACACACACAAGGCACTATGCAGCCTGAGTTACAACAGTGTTAATCTGCTGTAAAGCCACTAAAGCATACATACTGTTCACGTGCAGTTTCATCCATTTTCTCATCGGTTTTCTTAATAAGGTTCCAAAACTTTTTCAGCTTTGAGGTTTTCTTCAACTCCTGCTCGAGTCGAGCCTACAGAAGTAAGACGTTACTCATACACCATTAGGATACAAACATTTTGAAATTGCAACATACAAAACACAAAAAAAAAAAAAAAAAAAAAAAGGCTGTAAAAGACTCTTGCAAAAATTACAGGCTGGAGGCAGATCCACATGGGCAGGGATATCAGTTGCTGGATTTGTCCACGGATTAAATCAACTTCCTTTATGTATAAGAAAAAAAACGCAATTAAAAAAAAAAAGTGAGAACACTAGTCTGAAAATATCACCTGGACTGCGTCTTCCACTACGATATTTAACATTGTGTTCAAACTGTAAATCAGTACCTACAGCAATCTCCTGGCTAATTAATTGCCCCTAAAGCCGAGCATATTTCATGTCATTTTAGGGAAACTTTAAAGCATACTACTGAACATAGGGGAAAATTAATAGCTGCTTAAATAAAGCAACCCTAATGCTAGAAGCGCCTGGCTGCGGAGGTGGAAACGGGCCATTGCGGTGCTCACAGTTTTATCTATTTGTTAGACTCCTTAGCTTGACACCTCCTTTGTAGATTTTACACCCCAATCTGCAGCAAAAAACTGCCCCACCATTATTAATTCGGTTTCATTTCCCCACTCGACAAAGTCACCCCCCCCTTATGCTAGACACTCCTGAAATTCTACATAGATAAAAAAAAAAAAAGCCTAAAAACAGATTTGCACCAGTTTTCTGGCGCATTATTAGCTAACAGCCAAACACACTGGTCTTACCATTTGAAACACAGATTTAAATTAAAGGGATATATCTACAATGACTTTTAATTAAGAGGAGAGCAGATTTACTAGTTTAGGCTCCGTTAACACCATCTTGTACCTGTAATTGGGGGTACTTTAAATTAAAAAAAATAAAGACAAACTTCTTTACAGAAAACTGCTTCCTCCTCTTATCCACTTTTCCTTCCATCTCCCACTTTCTCATCTGTAATCACTAAGAGAATCCATTTTGTAATAGACCAGGTTCCTGCTTTAAGAGCTCAGGTTGAAGCTGTCCATGGAGATGCGAGGGGCAGAAAGTGAAACTAATGCACACATGCAGCAGCATGGAGGAAGTTAACAGTAAGGGCTTGTCCCCACGAAACAGGCTACTTGTCGGATTTTCAGACGGTTTGCAGTTTCACAAACCGTCTGAAAATCCGACAAGCAACCTCCCCATAGACTTCAATAGAAAATCTGTGCAGAAGTCCCCACTGTACAGATTTTCCGCTGAACTGTTCCTTTTTTTTTCTTTTTTTTCGGCGGCCCAAAAAACATAGAACATGTTCATTCTTCCGCCCGGTTTTCAGGCAGAACATGAACATGTGCGTGCGAAGGGGGAGGGCTTGAATCCGCAAACCTTGGAGAAAAGCCGCCCCCCTGCTTGCCAAAAACAGACCAAATACCGGTCGAGATTTCCCAACCGGTATTTGGTCTGTGCCATGTAAACACTGCTTAAGCAGTTGTGAGTGCAGCACTTTCACGAGGGGAGTTGGAGCAGAGATAAATATTTTTGGGGGGCACATGGAGCTGTAATGTGGTGCCAAGACAGAATCCTTTTCTCTCCAAGTTTTAAATAAAAGGGTGAGCAAGAAAAATAGTTTCCTTTGGTTATTAAACCAGACAAACCTGACATAAAATAACCCTCGCACTCCATATATAATACAACCCCAAGATTGAACGAGCGTTATGACATTCTTTAATACGGACTTATTTACCAGAGTTCTTGCACAATTTGCATCGAAAACAGCAGACCTGCTTTATACCACATTTATGATGTGTTCCAGACACTTGTGCACCTTAGGCATGATCATAGCTGAAAAGGGTGTAGCTAGGATTAGGACTTATAAGACTGTGTAAAGTTTGACTAGACCGCTCTAACATGAACCAGATTTAGCAAAACTACAGTAAATGTGGCGCATTGTAAGACTGTCTAGGCTAATTTTACAATTTTCTAATTTTTAAGAATTCAACAGTATTGATATATCTGCCCCAGTATGTGTCGGTGATATCCATGTCACAGAAAGTAGCCACTGACCATGCATGTGACAAATACAGTCAGCGGTCCGTGACATGATCACAATGTTACATGTTTTCATGGCAAGCAAGTCCGAAGCTATTGCAGCTCACAGCGATCACTGAGTGACATGTAACACGTATCTCCAATGTTACCGCTCCCTCCGATTAAGTGCTGCAGAGTCATTATTATATAAAGTGAACAGATTGTTACCAGACTGTTGAAACAGTGGTCCAGGAACAGCAGCAGAATTGTCCGCTCATGCAACAAGAATTCATTCTCCGACTCTTCAGCCACAGACGCCTCTCTGATGCACCTGAAGAAGTAGGGGAAATGTTCTGGCTTCTTCTTGAAGGTCTAGGAGGTGAAAGAAGTTTGTTAAAGCACAATGATAACCACAAGACTACTACTACAAGTCAATGCAGGGACATGAATGCAGGCCACTCATTAGGGATCATCAGTGCGCTACTTTAAGGGGTTGTCACAAGTCACCAATTTTCTGAGTAAATATTTCTAAAGGTGCTACTGTCCTAAAATGCTCACCAGATGTCAGCAAAAACCCACTGCCCCTCACTCCCTGTGCGGTCAGGGGGTGTCTGTGAAACGGTATCCAGGTGACCTTACGTACCCCGGGGGTATGGAATGTCACGTGTCAGGCCGCGGCCAGAGGGTCCAATACAATGCATTAGGGTTTACAAAGATGGCAGTTTTAGTACTTCCTGCCTGGAGCAGGAAGTAGTAAAACAAAAAACATGGCGGCGATGGAAGTCTTCACAAGGCTTTAAGCTGCCATGTTAAGCGATCTGGGTCCCACGACCTCATCACGAGAGCCTTGGTCGGAGTGAGGAACGGCGCGCGGTACCCTTTTCTCATTCATTTAGGATTAAACAGCACAGGATGCCCCGCCGGCTCTCTCCTGCACTGTAAGCGCCGATTGTTAACTGCAGTTAGCAGCTGACAGCCGCCAACTATGTAGCGGGATCGTGTCCCGATCCCAATACAAAGCCCTTACCACCATTAGGATGTACTCAAACATCCAATGTCGATAAGGGGTTAAAGTCCTTCAACATAAATTTTTTTTTTTTTTTTTTTTAAAAACTATATAAACTGGGTATCACCATAATCGTATCGACCCACAGAGTAACATTAACTTGTCACATATACTGCACGGTGAGCGCTGTTAAAAAATAAACACTCCTGAGACTGCAGTATTTTCTTGATCCTGCCTTTAAAAAAAAAAAAAAAAACACTTAAAGGGAATGTTTCATAAAAAAATGAGTCATTTTTTATGTCCCATTTATATGTTAAACACATTTTTTAGGAAATTTTTGGTTGTTTTTTTTTATTTTTCATATCAATTACAATATTTTTTAATTCTTAAGTCTTGCGGTTTTCACTTTGACCACTAGGCGTTGTTTGCACTGCTTTAACAGCAGTCAGATGCTTTACAGTAGCTTCATGCACATAGGAAACTTAAGACTGACTCAGTCCAATTCACTTCTATAGGAGAGTTTTCTAGTCATGCTCTGTGACCTGGGAAGAAGTCACTGTGCAGGGAGGTGAAAGGGTGAACTGTGACTATCTCCTCTTAGGACTGGTGGATCCTGTGTTATCTATTCACACTGGTGTATCCTTTGTGCCGATAATGAGCAGACTACTGAGAATCTCTCTCTACAGAACAGGAAGTGTCGGACTATTATACGGCTTAGTGGCCAAAGTGAAAACTGCAGGACTTAAGAATTATTTAAAAAAAAATATTGAAAGTGATATGGAAAATTAAAAAAAAAAAAAAATATGTTGAACATAAAAGTGAGTTAAACAATATGTCATTTTTGATGACACATTCCTTTTAAAAGAAAATCAAGAAGCCTTGTCCCACCAAAAAATTATAACGATAGAAACGTCAACTCACCCCTCACACCACCCCTTCCAAAAAAAAAAAAAAACAGCCCCGACACAGCTCTGTACATAGAAAAAAAAAAGTTATGGCTTTCAGACTATGGCAATGCAAAAATGTGTTTTCCCTCTTGAAAACTAAAGTTTTTATTGTGTAAAAGCAGTAAAACATAATATATACAAATTGGATATCGCTGAAATCGTATCAACCTGCTGTGTACAGCTAGCATGTCATTTATTATGCACAGTGACCGCTGTAAAAACAGGATTGCTGTACTGTAAAAACACCTCAAAAAAACTTAATAAAAAGTGATCAAAGCGTTGTGAACCCCATAATGGTACCAATGAAAACGCCAACTCCTCCCACAAAAAGCAAAACCCTTAATCAGCTCCATATACAGAAAAATAAAAAATGATTGCTAAGATACTATTACGACAAATATTTTTTTTCCTACAAACTCATTTCTATTGTGTAAAAGTAGTCAAACAAAAAGCTGTATACCATTTATATCATTGTAATTGTACTGACTGCATAGTAAAGTTATCCTGTCATTAATATTGCACTGTGAATGCTGTAAAAGTAAAACCCAAAAAACAATGGCGAAACAGTGGTTTCTCCCCCCCTCTATTTTCAAGGCTCAGTGCTTAAAAAAAAAAAAGAATTAAACATCCGTGCTTCCAAAAAAGCAAATCACCCTAGATGAATCAGGGGTTGTTGAAGCCAAGATAGGGCGATTTCTGGAAGGTTTCAACTGTTCTGGTATTTTTCGCGGTACAAAGGCCTTGTACGGCCGGGGTGTCAAACTGCCGGCCCTCCAGCTGTTGGGAAACTACAACTCCCATCATGCCCACTGTTTTTAATTAACAAATGCATGAGGGAGTTGTAGTTTCTCAACAGCTGGAGGGCTGGCAGTTTGACACCTGTGTTGTACACCCTGCCATGCGCTCAAACAGCAGTTTACCCCCACATATAGGGTTTTGACGAACTTTCAAGAAATTGCATTACAAATTTTGGGTTGCTTTTTTTCCAGGATTCCGTGTAAAAAGGAAGCATTTTTCAGCTAAAAATGCAGATTGTTGAAAAAAAAAAAAAAAAAAAAAAAAGATTCATTTTCACAGCCCAATGCTCCAAAAATTTGCAAAAGACTTACGGGGTCAATAGACTCATTACACCCCTGGATATATTCCTAAAGGGGTGCAGCTTCCAATATGATGTATTTTTGAGGGGTGTTTATTAAGCTATAGCAGCATAGGGTGTCTGCAAATCTATAATGGCATCTAAAGAAAATCGTAATGGAAAGGAGACCCCAAAGTCCAGTAGGTGCTCCTCAAATAGCGCACTATGGCCACATATAGGATCTCTCTAAAAACAGCAGAATTGGGACAATCTATGTTGACTTGCATCCCTCTGGTCACATCTACCGTGTTTCAGTGAATAATGAATAAATTGAAAATCTTCCCCCCAAAAATTTTTGTGTCATGAAAAAATCTCTGAACCACGTTCACAGGTAAAAGTATCAAGAAGTTATTTACATTAAGTGACATGTCACATTCCTAAAATGGGGCTTAAAACAAAGTTAACCAAAACAAATAATACACCCCAAGATAAACTGGGTGACTTCAGGAAGGTTTCACCTGTACTAATACTTTGGGAACTTTGGTAATGTAACATGGCACCCACCAAAATCTGTGCTCCAAAAGCCAAAATAGAGCTCCCTTCCTTGTATGTCCTGCCATGCGCCCAAACAGCAGACTACATCCACATATTGAGTATTGGCAGCAGTGATCGGTGGAGGAAATTGCTTACATATTGGAGTGATTTATCTCAATTATTCCTTTTGAAAATGAAACATTGTCACCTAAAAAGTACTTTTTTTTTAAGAATATTAAATTTTTATAGCCTAACAAAACTGTAAAACAATTGGGGGTCAATATACTATCGACACCTCTGGATATATTCCTTAAGAGATGTAGTTTCTAAAATGGTATTTTTAAGGGGTGTTAAGTTTTATCACCTTAGGGTGTCATGAACCTTGTAATTGTACCAAAAAAGATCGAATGAAAAGGAGACCCAAAAACCAAAATGTGTTTGCTCCTGTTTTTAGGCTTGTGGCAGAGTCAAATACCACAAAAAAATAAATAAAAAATACACGGGTACTCCATATTGCACACCACACAATACTATAAATGACAAAAGGTATTATAAATCTTTTAGAACAATGGTATAAATATTCACATGCAAACCTAGGGATATATTTGAATCAACATATGTGCAGGAAAGGACAATATGTGCAATATAGTGGAATAAATAGTAAGATACATATATATATATATACACACACATATATATATATATATATATATATATATATATATATATATATTTTAAAATATATTTTAATATATATATATATATATATACACATACAGTGCCTTGCCAAAAGTATTGGGCCCCCCTTGAACTTTTTAACCCTTTTGCCACATTTCAGGCTTCAAACAAAGATACAACATTTTTATTTTTTGGTGAAGAATCAACAAGTGGGACACAATTGTGAAGTGGAACGAAATTTATTGGACATATTAAACTTTCGTAAAAAATTAAAAACTGAAAAGTGGGGCGTGCAGTATTATTCGGCTCCTTTACTTTCAGTGCATGAAACTAACTCCAGAAGTCCAGTGAGGATCTCTAAATGATCCATTTTTGCCCCTAAATGACTGATGATGTAAATATAATCCCCTTTTGTGTAATCAAGTCTCCGTAAAATGCACCTGCTCTGTGATAGTCTCAGGGTTCTGTTTAAAGTGCAGAGAGCATCAGGAAGACCAAGGAACACACCAGGCAGGTCCGTGATACTGTTGTGGAGAAGTTTAAAGCCAGATTTGGATAAATAACGATTTCCTAAACTTTAAACATCCCAAGGAGCATTGTGCAAGCGATCATATTGAAATGGAAGGAGCATCAGACCACTGCAAATCTACCAAGACCCGGCCGTCATTCTAAAGGGAGTCCATGATCACTGTGGATGAACTGCAGAGATCTACAGCTGAGGTGGGAGAGTCTGTCCATAGGACAACAATCAGTCGGACACTGCACAAATCTGGCCTTTATGGAAGAGTGACAAGAAGAAGCCATTTCTCAAAGATATCCATAAAAAGTCTCGTTTTAAAGTTTGCCCCAAGCCGCCTGGGAGACACCAAACATGTGGAAGAAGGAGCCGCCTGGGAGACGCCAAACATGTGGAAGAAGGGGCTCTGCTCAGATGAAACCAAAATCCAACTTTTTGGCCACAATGCAAAAAATAATATGTTTGGTTTTTAAAAGCAACACAGCTCCTCCCCCTGAACACCCATCCCCACTGTCACACATGGGGGGGGCAGAAACATGGTTTGGGCTTTTCTCAGCAGGGACAGGAAAGATGGTTAAAATTGATGGGAAGATGGATGGAGCCCAAATACAGGACCATTCTGGAAGAAAACCTGTTGGAGTCTGCGAAAGACCTGAGACTGGACGGAGATTTTATCTTCCAACAAGAAAAATGATCCCAAACATAAAGCAAAAAACTACAATGGAAGGTTACACAAATAAACGTCTCCAGGTGTAAGAAATGGCCAAGTCACAGCCCAGACCTGAATCCAATCGGAAAACTGTGGAAAGAGCTGAAAATGCTGTTCACAAAAAGCTCTCCCTCCAAACCCCACTGGCTCCAGCTGTTTTACAAACGCTCTCCATCCAACCTCACTGAGCTCCAGCTGCTCCACAAACGCTCTCCATCCAACCTCACTGAGTCCAGCTGCTCACAAACACTCTCCATCCAACCTCACTGAGCTCCAGCTGCTCACAAAACACTCTCCATCCAACCTCCACTGAGCTCCAGCTGTTCACAAACGCTCTCCATCCAACCTCACTGAGCTCCAGCTGCTTTACAAACCCTCTCCATCCAACCTCACTGAGCTCCAGCTGCTCACAAACGCTCTCCATCCAACTCACTGAGCTTTCCCGCTGCTCACAACGCTCTCCATCCAACCTCACTGAGCTCCAGCTGCTCACAACCACTCTCCATCCAACCTCACTGCGCTCCAGCTGTTCCCAAACGCCTCCATCCAACCTCCCTGAGCTCCAGCTGTTCAAAAACGCTCTCCATCCAACCTCACTGAGCTCCAGCTGTTCACAAACGCTCTCCATCCAACCTCACTGAGCTCCAGCTGTTCACAAATGCTCTCCATCCAACCTCACTGAGCTCCAGCTGTTCACAAACGCTCTCCATTCCAACCCACTGAGCTCCAGCTGTCGCCAAGGAAGAATGGGGAAGAATTTCAGTCTCTCCATGTGCAAAACTGATAGAGACAAACCCCAAGCGACTTGCAGCTGTAATCGCAGCAAAAGGTGGCACTACAAAGAATTAACTTAATGGGGCAGAATAATATTGCACGCCCCACTTTTCAGTATTATTTTTTTTTACAAAAGTTTAAAATATCCAATAAATGTTGTTCCACTTCACAATTGTGTCCTACTTTTTGTTGATTCTTCACAAAAAAAAAAAATATTTTATATCTTTATGTTTGAAGCCTGAAATGTGGCAAAAGGTTGAAAAGTTCAAGGGGGCCGAATTCGCAAGGCACTGTATATACACACACACACACACACACACCTAGATAGTCGGGTACATAATCAAAATCCTAACATGACCAGTGAACGGAAAATATATATATATAAAAAAAAAAAAAAAAAAGTGCAAGTGTTAATAGGCCCTTTTGGCTTTAATAAGATTAGTTGATGATCCCCAATATTACTGACCAATCAAAGATTTAAAGATCCAATACAAAATAAGTATCAAAATCCCTCTACATACAAGTTCTGTGGATTCCATAAATAGGAGACTAACCTGGCACACAGGTCCCCAATATTAGTAGGACAATGGACAATGTAGTTTGAGCTACACTTATTTCATGTCAAGGACCTCGTGTTCTATGGTGATTCACTCTGGAATCTTAGCACAGCAATTAATGCTGTACATTTCTATACAAAAAAAAAAACGCATCCAAAAACGCAGTTGCGTGTGAAAGCACCCTTGGGCCGTGCAGTAATCAAGGCATCGAAATAAAACGAGCAACAATTTCTTAGCACCGTTACTTACTTTGATCGGCACCAGCGCAACAAGATTCCATACACACCATGTTAACGTTTCTATTACTTCCTGCCCCAGGCAGAAAGTAATAGAACAACCATCTTTGTACACCCATCTGCATTATTTGTATAATTCAGAAGGGTGTACCAGAGATCGAGCCCCTAAATGTACAAGAGGAAAAAAAAAGTTTAAAAATATACAAAAAAAAAAAAAAAAAATAAAAAAGTAGAATTCACTTCCCTTTTTTTCCATTACAAAAAGAAAAATTTAAAACATTATTTATGCATCTGTAAAGGTTTGATCTATTAAAATATAACATTAATCCCATACATTGAGCACTGTTGAAAGAAAAAAGTGCCAAGGGCTAAAAATTCCTGTGTCCAAAAACTGAAAGGAAATCGGAGTTGTATATATTCCAAAATGGTACCAATAAAAACTAAACTTAAGCCCGCAAAAAAGAAGCTCTCACTCAGGTCCATGGGTGGAAAAACAAGTTATAGGTCATAGAAAATGGAGCCGCAGTGCAAATGTAAGAAAATCGTGAATTTTTATATTTATTTTTTTATTACTAAAACCCTACATATTTGTTATCACAGGAATTGTACCAACCAGCAGACTACAGATACATCATTTATAACAGAGTAAAAAACAAGGCTGCCGCAAACACTGATCAAGTACTTTTTTGGGTTCCACATTTTACCCCACTTAGAATTTTTTTCCTGTTCCCCAGTACATGGTCATGAGTCAATGGCACCAGCACATTTCACACTAAGGGCTTGTTCACACGACGTTTTTGTGATCCGTTTTACGGATCCGCAAAACGGATCTAACAATTGTCAGTGTGATTAAATTGTTTCATGGCAAAAGGGCCATCGCTGTTCTCATATGATCCCCGATCCTTTTTGAGGCTCTCCGCCTGCGCTTTCGCATCGCTTTAAAAATTGACTGTCAATTTTTATTGGGTTTTTACGAAAGTGAAAGCCCATGGGAGAAAATGGGTCGTTTTTGGGCCCCTGTCCAAAAGCGTCCCACTCCGGGAGAAACAGCTCCTTTGCACCCGAAAGGGATGGAAAAGCGAATGGGGGGCGGACGGGGGAATCGCGGGGTGAGGTGAGGGGCGGGGGGCGCAGGGGGGGCGGGCGCGGAAAGGGGGAATTGGAGGTGACGGCGGCCTGGGGAGGTGACAGTGGGGTCGGGATTTAAATGGTGGAGGGGCCGGGGGGCCGAGATACGAATTTTGGTGTGAGGGGGGCCCGGGCCGGATACGTATTAGGGTTTGGAGGGGGGGGGGCCCCCGAGATCGTTTAGGTGGAGGGGCCCCCGGGGCCCGGTTTAATATGATGGTGTGAGGGGGGCCGGGGCCGGATACGATATGTATGGTTTGGAGGGGGGCCGGGGCGAGATACGATATGTCGGATGTGGGGGGGGGGGAAAGGGGAAGGGGGGGGGGGCCCCGAGTCGATATGTAGGGTGAGGGGGGGGGCAAATAGATTGTATGGATTGGGGGGGGCCGGGGGCCCGAGTACGATATGTAGGAGTGAGGGGGGCCGGGGCCGAGATACGTATGTATGGATGGGGGGGGGGGCCGGGGGGGGAAAGATAGAATGGATGTGAGGGGGGCGGGGCCCGAATACGATATAAAGGTGTGAGGGGGGGGCCGAGAACGATTTTATGGAGTGAGGGGGGGGGCCCCGAGATAATAAAAGGTGTGAGGGGGGGGGAATACGATATTTTTGGATTTAGGGGGCCGGGCCGAGATACGATTTTAATGGATGTGAGGGGCCGGGGGAGATACGATATTATGGATGTGGGGGGGGCCCGGGGGCGAGAAACGATTTTATGGTGTGAGGGGGGCCGGGGCTGAGATACGATATGAATGGATGTGAGGGGGGCCGGGGCTGAGATACGATATGAATGGATGTGAGGGGGGCCGGGGCCGAGATACGATATGAATGGATGTGAGGGGGGCCGGGGCCGAGATACGATATGTATGGATGTGAGGGGGGCCGGGGCCGAGATACGATATGTATGGATGTGAGGGGGGGGCTGAGATACGATATGTATGGATGTGAGGGGGCCGGGGCACGATAAGGATGGATGTGAGGGGGCCGGGGCTGAGATACGATATGTATGGATGTGAGGGGGGCCGGGGCTGAGATACGATATGTATGGATGTGAGGGGGGCCGGGGCTGAGATACGATATGTATGGATGTGAGGGGGGCCGGGGCTGAGATACGATATGTATGGATGTGAGGGGGGCCGGGGCCGAGATACGATATGAATGGATGTGAGGGGGGCCGGGGCTGAGATACGATATGAATGGATGTGAGGGGGTCGGGGCTGAGATACGATATGAATGGATGTGAGGGGGCCGGGGCTGAGATACGATATGAATGGATGTGAGGGGGCCAGGGCTGAGATACGATATGTATGGATGTGAGGGGGGCGGGGGCTGAGATACAATATGAATGGATGTGAGGGGGCCGGGGCTGAGATACGATATTATGGATGTGAGGGGGCCGGGGCTGAGATCCCATATGTATGGATGTGCGGGGGGCCGGGGCTAAGATACGATATGAATGGAGTTGCGGTGGGAGGAGGGAGGGAGGGGGGAGGGGAGACTCGTTCTGAAAACGCATTCCGGAAAGCGGATGCGTAAAATGCAAGTGGAAAAAGCATTCAAAACGGATCAAATAAAGTAAACAATGCTGCGTTTTTAGGGGATCCGCTTTCCGGATGCGTTTTTCAACTGTCAAAAACAGATCCGTAAAAAGGATCCAAAACGCCGTGTGAACAAGCCCTAATCCTGTAGAATTAATCTAACAGGTTATTATGGCCGTGTCAATTCTTAATACATGTAGTTCTTTTGTGCAATGTATGCACCGGAGTCCCAGTGACCCAAAGGAGCAGGGGAATCCCCTTTGATTACCGTATGCTGCGGTCACGGACCGTGGCAATCAAAGCATTAAACGCCAAGGATTGGAGGTCTTTTGCCGTCAGTGCAGACAAGCCACCTGCACCACCTGATGCCAAAGTCAGGGGGCGGTCATTAAGGGGTTAAAAAGTACATCTTTTCCTGCAAAAAACAAGCCCTTATATTTCTGTAGATGGAAAAATAAAGTTATGGTTATTTAAAACAGGAAAAAAAAAAAAAAAGCAAAGCAAAAGAGCCAAACAATTAACCGTCTTAAATTTAGTTTGTAGATATTTTTCAAACAAAGGATTGTATGGACCAAAAATTATTACTAAAGCACATTGGGCCTCATTAATAAAACCTGTCGAGCAGTAAGACTGTCTTTGTTGCCCATAGCAACCAATCTCAGCTTTCATGGTTCCAGAGCAGTTTACATAATGAAAGCGGAGATCTGATTGGTTGCTATGGGCAACAAAGAATGTCTTAGGCCTCGTTCACACGGCTTATTACCGGCGTAATTGCGGGCCGAGCTCGCCGGCCCCATAGACTTTCACTACCAGCGGCGCGTACGCGCTGTAAATAATGTGCATGTCACTTTCTCCCCCTGTGGCGGATTCACCGAGCGGGGAGGAGAGACGGAATCCACTGTTCTCTATGAGAGCAGTGGATTACCGTAGTTACTGGGACGGATTGGAGCCGTACTGCAGCGCAAATACGGCGCGCAGTACGGCTCCAATCAGTCCCAGAATAAGCCGTGAGAACGAGGCCTTACTGTTAGGCTAGGATCACATGGCTTAAATCCAGGGCGTAATTATTCCCCGCAATTACGCCGTGTGGCCAGGGGCGGGAGCGGGGGGGCCGGCACCTCGCCGGCCCATAGACTTGCATTACCAGCGGCGCGTATACGCCGCTGGTAATTCACATGTCAATTATCTCCCCCCTCGGCGTATTCGCAGAGTAGGGAGAGGAGACGTAATCCATAGTTCTCTATGAGAACTGTGGATTACCGTAATGACTAGGATGTAGTCCAGCCGTAATTTGTGCACTCCGGCGCGTAATTACAGACTGAAATACGTCCAATTTTAAGCCGTGTGAACATAGCCTTAGTTTTCATAAATGTGGCCTCATGTGTCATGAGGAAAAAAAAAACCCCACAAAAACACATGGCTAGATAAAAGTATTAAAAAGTTATTCCCACATAAAGTGACAAGACAGATGAGAAAAATGGGGTTCGTTAAGGAAGGTTAATTATATAAAACACAACAAGAAAAAAAGGAGAACAGAAAAAAAAAAAAAAAAAAACACACTCAAGTCACATACCACTTGTCAAAATGTGAAAAATTTTGTTGGAAAGCTCCCCTTAAGCTGGTCACAAGGATGGCAGCTGCTGAACCCAATGCTCACATGGACAGGCAGGCTTATACTCATTTCACAATTCTGAGCAAACCTAAAAGTTATTTATCCGGACCCATTAGTAAAACAAACCATAACTGTGTTTTACCCTTGTGTAACTCCTTCTGACATCCAACACACCCATATGGAAGGTGTCCCTGAAAAAGGATGTTTGCAAAGCCCACACGATGGGTGCATGGAATACGCAATATGTTACAAACCGCTTCATACCCTATCAGCCAGGACTGGACTTTAATTTTATTTGTTGCCAATTATTCCCCTACAGTCAATTGCAGCCACGCAACTAAAGGAAAGAGTCAGCGAGCATGACAACCCAGAAGCCTAACAAAGGCTTCTGGGTGGTCTGCGACGCCACCATATGGGCATCGCCAGGCATGGTGACTGACAGTTACAATACCTAACAGAACAGCCATGTACTGCTACGTACTGTAGCAGCGATCAAGAGTCCTCTATGTGGACAAGCAGAAATTAAAAACATCTACATGTGTACCTCCCTTTTTTCATTACAAATGACCCCAAAATAAATATTATAAAAAGTACACGTTAGGTATCACCGTGTGCGTGACGATCTAACCCACGGGTGTCAAACTGCGGCCCTCCAGCTGTTGGGAAACTACAACTCCCATCATGCATTTGTATAATCTATAACAGTGGGCATGATGGGAGTTGTAGTTTCCCAACAGCTGGTGGCCCGCAGTTTGACACCTATGATCTAACCTGTAAGTCTCTCACATTCTTTAACCTGCACGATTAATGCTGTTCAAAATCAATCAACAAGGACAATGGCAAATTTGCAATTTTTGATCATTCCACTGCACATAAAATGGAATATAAAGCAATTAAGTCCTATAAATCCTAAAGTGTTACCAACGAAAACATTAGTCCTGCAAAAAAAAAAACCCCGAACATGTTGCCTATCAGAATAAAAAGCAAAACGTGTCCCAAAGAAATCTCTAAATCACATGGATAGTTAATAGCATTAAAAAGTTATTCCTGCATAAAATGACATGTCCAGTTTGAAAAATGGAGCACTGTCAGAGGCATTAAGGAATAAAGGTACTATTTCTTACCTCCCAGGCAGGAACATTCTCCCGAAATTTCTCATTTACCATACAGCAAATGGACATGAGGTAGGCTTTACTTGACACTTCAGGTGAATAATTCAACCACAGATAGTTTTCCAAGTATTGGCTGTTTTAAAGGCAAACAAAAAAATAGTTTAGGATTGGACATCAGCAGAGCTAAATTTGCGTTATAAAGGGTATTCCTTTCTCAGCCATTTATGGCATCCACAGGATAACCCATAGATGCAAGTTTCCCCTCTAGGACCAACCTATGCCCCCTTGCTATTGACCAGGAGCATTTTCCTTTCCCTTAGTACACATGTATTAATAATGTTACTTCTCATGCTGAGTTATACTATTCATGTTTCATCCCCCATGATATATTAGACTTCATTTTTACATTAGATTTTTTTTTTTTTTTTGAATGACGGAGTGAAAAAAACACAAAGCCATAAACAGCCAACGGTGCTAAAATACAATTTGTAATGGTGTCACTTTTCCATCACACACAGTGACATATAGGTGATGTAAAGGTTCAGGTAAGTCTGTAGTTGGGGCTAAAAGTTACCTTTTTTTGCTGAATTCCCCTACAACTGGGGCAGACACCAGAAAATAATTGGAAAGGCAGGGACACAAACTGTTCCTGCCTTCTCAGTGGAGAGTCGTCTTATGCCGACAGCCAGTCACTGCCCTCCACACAGATGTTCCAGAATATGTGCAGCGTTAGGCTATCTTCACACGGGGGCGCATTTCGCGGCGTACTGCGCTCTAATACAAGTTAAATATGCCCCAGTCATTACGGTAATCCACAGTTCTCTGTGAGAGCTCCCGAACACCTGGGGTTATTGCGGGGCGTACTGTATGCAAAGAAGAAATGGATGCCCTGCAATTAGCCGCGTGAAAATAGCCTTAGATGCCGTCCGCTCGAATATTTACGGTCAGGCGGTCATCACGTAGTTAAGTCACGCCTGCAGTAAACAGAAAGGTGGCCAGAGTGCACGTCTCACCTCATTCAACTCTAAACACATTTCGATCTCCAACAGAGTAAACGGAGAAAGCACACTATTCAGGCCAACTTTTCATTTGCTGCGACACGAAGAAGCGAGACCCCTGTTCTGGACATAACTGTCGCAGCTTCCCCATCTCTCAGACCTACGAGATATTCTGTGGATGCCATCAATAAACTAGGATGAGAATAGTCTCGAGTTGTGATAGAGACAAGAGCAAAAAACATTTCTAGCATGCTTGACTACCACTCCATTCAGATTCATTTTGGCTGCAGTCCTGGGTGGGGGAGGGGTGGTTGAACCTCTGCCATTCTAGCATTTAATCACCTATCCAGTGGATGGGTGTTCAATGCTCTTGGCAAAGACCCCCCAGAACTGATAATATCTTATGTTGGAAGAGCAGGATGTTAAAGAAATAAGCTACAAGATATAACTTAGAAACATTACCCTATACAATGTACAGTAATATATGAAAAAAGTGCACTGTGGTAGCCAATTCTGAAGATTCCCAGATTGTAACTCTAGGCCTAAATATAGCTTTTCTTGACCAGTATGGATTAATCTATATTGTGTAGTTTCAGCCAAGGAGTTATATCACCAAAAAGGTAACCTGCAACACGAGCTATGCCGCCCTCGCTGAAGCCAGCATAAGCAATTAATAGACATGCTGTTTCCAGCGGTGTGTGACTGCTAGCATAATGTACATTAGTTTGACATCAGTCAATGCTCGCACCTATACGCTGCCAAAGAGGAGTCCACATAATTTATGAAAAAAAACTTGCCTCATGAGCCCTTCATTTCATCACTTCATAAATGGTTGAACCGATTGAATTAAAACATAATTTCTTTAATAACCCTTCATTTACAAAAGCAGCAAGACATTAACCTGTGATTTACAGTATGTCCACAGTTTACAAATGAAAAACAGGTACTCGGCGTTTAGCTGCAGCGACACGCGCCGTTCACTATCAGTCTATGGCGCCACTCCCAAGTTAGATGAGCGAAAAGATGCCGACAACCGAGCTGGATAGGACTCGTGGACGTTTCGGGGATAACTCCTCCCCTTCCTCAAGCACAGGGGGAAGGGGAGGAGTTAACCCCGAAACGCCAAGAGTCAGTTCTATCCAGCTCGGTTGTCGGCATCCTTTCGCTCATCTAACTTGGGAGTGGCGCCATGGACTGATAGTGAACGGCGCGTGTCGCTGCAGCTAAACGCTAAGTACCTGTTTTTCATTTGTAAACTGTGGACATACTGTAAATCACAGGTTGATGTCTTGCTGCTTTTGTAAATGAAGGGTTATTAAAGAAATTATGTTTTAATTCAATCGGTTCAACCATTTATGAAGTGCTACATTGATGTGGGAGTGGAGAACCCGTTAGATGAACCGGTGTGAACAGGTACAGCGATCAATCTGAGAAAGGGCTACTCTGTTTATCTGACTTCATTTCATCACTGCAACTGTCCCGGAGATCCCGGCAGATGACTTCCCCTTTCAATCTTCACATGACTGCTACGATCTGTGAAGTCACTTGCTGGGATCAACCGGACAGCTGCAGCGATGGAACGGAAGGTTTACAAGGTAAGTTTCTTCCTTCCTTCTATTTTTCCTGCTAACTACTAAAAATAATCATTTGAAATACTGTGTGAGCTTAAAAGCTTAACTTTGTTAAAAATCACACACACGGCACTTTCTTCCTCACCTGAATTCCAGTAGCATTATCTTCCTTATAGCAAATCTGCAAAAAAAAAAATTAAAAAAGAGTATTAAATAACGTACACCACTTCTTCCAAGTCTGATCCAATTCTCCTAACAAAAGATCAATTTGCTTCCCTCCACTGTGGGATACTTTCTCTGGTAACGTGCTGCATCAGCATTCTGCAAGCAGACAAATAACGAAGGGAGACTCTAAAGGGAGCCTGGCTGCTGGTTTATGTTACCAAACAATGGGCAGCATGAAAAAGCAGCAGGTTACCCAGTCCCTACCACGTGGGTTTTACCCCCAAACAGTATGGTACTAGTTAGGCCGACTAGAACAAGTCAGCTTCTTTCTGCCCCCTCAGCGAAACAGACAACTTTCTCCAATGCAAACATGAAGCTGTCAGGTCAACTGATGGGGGTGCGCCCCAGCCCAGTGTCACCAGGGGTATCACCGTGAAGCAACGTGTGTTTGGGAACAGGTAACCCTCAGCTATTTCAGGCTGCTTATCATTTGGGCAGCATGAACCAGCTGCCAAATTCCCATGAATGGCCACAGGCTAAAAAAGTACTTTAGTTAAGTGTCTTCCCACCATACACACTGATGGCAAATTGATAGGCTTCTACCATAAAGGTTTGAAAGGTGGAGTAAACAATGAAAATTTCTATTAAATGACTGCAAGTAGAGATCTGGTTAGAGAAATTCTGCTGAACAAAATGCAACTCTCCAAAGAATCATCTTTGCTTCCATTGCACGTACAATAATAGGGGGGCAGCACTGAACTAAGCCTTTATAAAGAAACATAGAGACTTAAAGGGGTTGTCTCACTACATTGATTCATCTCACCTCAGTCCTGTTTTCTTGGTTTCATTTTGAATTCAGGGCCGTGTTTACTGGCTTCTACTAGGCTGCAGTAGAAGCCAGGTCTGTAGCTATAGCAACCAGTGCTGGCAGCCTATCAGGAGGGATCAAACAGGTCTGTAGCTATAGTGACCTGAGGAGCTGATGCAGCCCATAAAAGAGGGGAAATCTCAGAATAGGTAGGACACTGTTAATGGACATATATTGCAAAGTGACTTGTTTCTGCAAGATCTTTAACATAAAAAGCAATTCTTGTAGTGAGACAACCCCTTTATAAGAAAAAAAATAAATTAATGAAATTTACCGAGATTTGACAATTTCCTGGACATATATATCTTGAATGACCTGTGGAATAAAACATATCAATGTAAGAGGATGAACATGTACCAGTGTTATTAACGGTGGACACTGATTAGCCTTCACATCTCCACCCACCTGCCTCAGTGCAGATATGGAATTAATAGTTTCCTATCAGAAAAGTAACTTTTTTTTTTAAAACACCATCTACAAGCCATACTGTACAGCCACCTCCTGCTAAGGCACAGCGATTTCCCCCTCTCCCACAGGTTACTGCTTAACATCAGTATAGATAACTTGCTATATCTTTGAAATGAAGCAAAACAGAAATGTATTTGGTAAGAAGGTTTATTCACCTTCTCCTGCATGTTTCAAGCTAATCAATGGGATGGGAAAACCACTAGACTTTAAGAATTTAAAATCTAGATACGGAACTTGACAAATGATAACTCACCCTAGCAAGTTGACAATTGCTGGTGATGCTAAAATATGATCGTAAGACGTGCTTTAAAACTTGCTGACCCTTCTTACTGTACTTGTATTACCTCAGATGTCTATGTCAATAAAGTTGTTTTTTCTTGAATTAAAAAATAAAAATAAAATCTAGATACGGAAAGTTAACAAAAAAAGTATTTTTTCAAACAAGTCGACAAATGTGAATGTGCTGGTATCTGCGGTCACTAATCTCAGGGGGAAAAAACCTGGACAAATTTTTTAAATGTTTTTAATGTTTAAAAACTAAGGATTTCCAGTTAGTTGCATGTACTATATATTGCAGTTCTACATTATATTGTGATTACATTGATATTCTATGAATAACAGGAGCACAAACATGGCCGCCACGGAGGAATTCATCAGGTTCATGGCAGTCACGTCAACCAAACAACATGATCGCAGAGCAACTGATCGGGGCCACAATGGACCACGGCCCCATGGTCTAAACGTCATGAAGTTGTGGTCTCATTTACTGCAGCAATTAAATGGTTATATGTGCAGGATGTAAGAGTTCCGAAATCCTGTCTGTGAGTGGCAGGTCCCAGCCGTGACGGACACTTGCTCTACGGGGTCTGGTCAGGATTTACTCTGTGTTTTACAAATAAATCCTGCTCTAAGCCGTATAAAATCTATATATAACAGAGCTCAGCTTCTTTCCCTTTATTGCATCCTGTGTAATAATCAACCGCACCTGCCACCAACGGAGTAAGGCGGCTCCTTACTGACAACAGGACGGACCCAAACGTCTATTGTCAGTAAAGGGTTAAGATGCACTTACCTTATAATCACAGGGGAGCTTCTTCTTTGAATGCGGAGCCCAATAGGATTTGGCCAACTGAGAAGAAAAACAAAACATTTTACATAAAACGGTCCACAAGCCCGTCATGTAGTTCTCACTGTGTTCACAGGTTGCATTTAGGTTTGATTTTGTTTTTTTAACTGCATCAAAAAATGCAAGCTTTTCATTTTAACCCAAATCTCAAAAGCAGCTGCATATAGAAAAACACATGCGTTTCCTGAGAAACCATGTTCTGCAAGTGTTTTTGGTGTAGTTGAGAAATGCATCGTGTGAGCCGCACCTTATACACACTAAATATATATATATATATATATATAAATGAAAGAGGTTCTGTTTAGGCCCCATCTCCACCAGCCAGAGAAAGCCAATGAGGTTTCTATCCCTCCAGACTCATTGATACAAGCCATGTTCACTGCAAAATAAACAGCTGACAACCCAATGAGTGGCGATATCATGGCAGAAACGAGAATATACAAAGCACAATTTGATGGGAGCCCCCATAATAATCCCGCCGGCGCCCCCACAGGGGGAAGAATGGATCCTTAAAGGCAGGGATGTGGAGTCGTCATAAAAGGGATCGACTCCCAAAATATATAATAAGTTGGTCCAGTTAGTTCGATGCAAAGAGCAAAAGGAATTGGGTCCAGCCAGTGCTACTGCTCCCATATCTTCAGCCTCATCACATGAGGAGTGTAATTGATGACATGGAGCAGGCAAAGCGCTGCCCCAGGGGGAAAGATTCCGCTCCCAGGGCAAACAGATTTCAGCAACATTTTTCACCTGTTTTCAAGAAGTAGAAGAGTTCAACCATTCATCAGACTGACTGTGGCTGAGGCCATTCCTTTATACCCTGACATTGTTAGAGATGTTGCCCATGTGGTCACCGCTTTTCCCCCAACCCAAGTTAGTATAGAGAGGCCGTTCTCTAGCCTGGAAATCATGAGGTCAGGGTGTGAGGTCATGTATGCAGGATCCGATGGAGGCAATAATATTTCTCAGAACAAATTCAGAGACTCCACAAATGTTCCTGCAGTGTTTTGCATATTGCCAATTTTTTTGTGTCCTAAAGTCATATCCAATAAATATATTTTACACCGACAAGCAAAATGGTAACAATGTTTTGAACTTGTGTCTTTCAGGCTCCATATCTCACCATCCACTACAGCTTTGTACATGAGGCTACTGTAATTTTAGATACAGTCATCTTACATCTTATACATAAATATGACTTGAAAGTATTTAGCATCTGCTTAGTTCTGCAGATTCTTTCCTGAACTGCATTGTTACTGTTTTGCTCCTAAAAATCAAAATGTTCATTTTTATTATTTTGTTAGTATTTGGGAAATCTGCCTTTGGTTTTCAATACTGCCTGAATCCTTCTGGGCTCTGCATCAGATTCAAGCAGGTCTTGACCAAAATCTGATCCCAGGTCTCTTCTACACGTTCCCAATGTTGGTGCAGACTGGACTTGGATACAAACACAGCTTTTTCTTCAACTCTGCCCACAAGTGTTCAAAAGATCAAAACATTGTTACCCTTTTGCTTGTCAGTGTCTGTTCTATCTAAATAGCTTGATTATTGTATCATAAGATGATAAACAGCCTGATGTTACCATTTCACTACAGTAAAGTTATCGCTGACACATGCGCCGTGTATGAGGGAGTCAGGAGTCGTAGGTTTGGGAAACTGAGGAGTCGGGGCTTTGGCTTGCCGACACCACAGCCCTGCTTAAAGGGGTGGTCTTGCTTTAGACAATGTTATCCCTAGGAGCCACCATCATTGTCCGATAGGTCCGGGTCCCATCTCTGAGACCCGGACCTATCTCCTAAACAAGCCCGAGAACTCTTAGTTCTGAGCAGAGAGCAGGTCTGGACTTTCCCATAGACATGAATGGGTTTTCAGATTAAAGCGGAGAATCACGGCTCGGCTAAACTTGGAAGTCCCATTCAAGTCTATGGGAGAGACCAGACCTGCTCTCTGCTCAGAACTGAGAGGCTTCAGGGCTCGTTTAGGAGATTAGTGCAGGTCCCAGAGATGGGAGTCAGACCCATCAGACAATAAGTGTGTATCCTAGGGATGTAACAATCTGTCAGTCAATGTTCACACACAACAGCAGCTTTATCTCACCGAGTCCTCCCCAGACTCCGGCACAGGAATAAATGAAGCGCAGGCTGCTGTGTGAGAACATATTGTATTTACACTGTATAGAGCAGGGGCGTCAAACTGGCGGCCCTCCAGCTGTTGGGAAACTACAACTCCCATCATGCCCACTGTTATAGATTATACAAATGCATGATGGGAGTTGTAGTTTCCCAGCAGCTGGAGGGCCGCCAGTTTGACACCTGTGGTATAGAGCTTCCCTGTCAGACACTACAGGGCTGCAGTACGTGCAGGGTTACCCCACACAGCAGCGATGGGACGTTTCTGAAGACACCAAGGAAGCCGGCCATCCCTGCTGTGTGGGGTAACCCTGCACGTGCTGCAGCGTCTGTCAGGGAAGCACCATGAACGGCTCCAGCTGATGGACGAGCCGCAGCGCTCCGGAGGATTACACACAGCAGATATCTATTGCTGGTATCGGGATACAATGACGATGCTCTCACTGCAGCCTGCGCTCCATTACTCCCATGGCCTTTTGGGTTTCCCCCCCCCCCTTTTTTCCCCCCCAAAAAATTTTTCCCCCCCGGGGCCACCCCCCCCCCCCCTTGGGGGGGGGGGGGGCCCCCCCCCGGGGGGAAAAAAAGGGGGGGTTTTTAAAAAAAAGGGGGGGGGGCCCGGGGCGGGTTTTTGGGGGGGGGGGGGGGGGGGGAAAGGGGGGTTTTTCCCCCCTTTTCCCCCTTTTTTTTAAAAAAACCCCCCTTTTTTCCCGGGTTAACCTTTGGGGAAAAACCCCCCCTTTTTTTTTTCCCAAAGGGAAAAAAAACCCCCCCCAAAAAAAAAACCCCCCCCCCCCCCCGGGGGGGAAAAAAAGGGGGCGGGGTTTTGGGGGGAAAAAATTTTTTTTAAAAACCCCAAAAGGGGGGGGGCCCCCCCGGGGAAAAAACCCCCCCCCGGGGGAAAAAAAAAAAACCCCCCCGGGGGTTTTTTTTTTTCCCCAAAAGGGGGGGGGGGGGCCCCCCGGGTTTTTTTCCCTTTTTTTGGGGGGGGGGGTTTGCGGGGGGGGTTTCCCCCCGGGGCCCCTTTTAAAAACCAAAGGGGGGGGGGGGGTTGGGGGGGGGGTTTTTATAAAAAAAAACCCCAAAAACGCCCCCCCCTTGGGCCCCCAAAGGGGGGAAAAAAAAAAGGGGGTTTTTTTTTTTGGGGGGGGGGGGGCCCCCCGGGGGGGGGGGGCCCCTTTTGGGGGGGAAATTTTTTTTTAAAAAAAATTTAAAAAAAATTTTCCCAAAAAGGGGGCCCCCCCGGGGGGCCGGGGCCCCCCAAAAACCCCCCGGGGGGGTTTTGGGCGGGGGGGTTTTTGGGGGGGGGGGGTTTTTTTTGGGAAAAAAACCCCGGGTTTTTAAAAACCCGGGGGGGGGGGGGGCCCCCCCCCCTTTTGGGGGGAAAAACCCCCCCCCCCCCCTTTTTTTTTTTTTCCCAAAATTTTTTTTCCCCCAAAAAAACCCCCCCCCCGGGGGGGAAAAGGGGGGGTTGGGAAAAAGGGGGGCCCCCCCTTCGGGGGGGGGGGGGGGGGGGGGGGGGGGGGGGAAAAAAAAACCCCCCCCTTCCCCCGGGTTAAAGGGGGGGGGGCCCCCTTTTTGGGGGGGCCCCCGGGGGGGGCCCTTCCCCCCCAAAAAAATTTAAAGGGGGGGGGGGGGCCCGGGGGGGGGAAAAAACCGGGCAAAAACCCCCACCCCGGGGGGGGGGGGGGGCCCCCCCCCCAAAAACCCCAAAAAGGGGCCGGGGGGCCCCGGGGTTTCCCCCCCCCAAAAAAACCCCCCCCCCCCGGGGGCCCCCCCCAAAAAAAACCCCCCCCCCCCCCCCCCGGGGGGGGGGGGGGGGCCCCCCCTTTTGGGGGGGCCCCCCGGGGGGGGGAAAAAAAGGGCCCCCCGGGGAAAACCCCCCCCCCCGGGGGGGGGGGGGGAAAAAAACCCCCGGGGGGGGCCCCCCCCCCCAAAAAACCCCCCAAAAAAAAACCCCCCCCCCCCCCGGGGGGGGCCCCCCCCCCAAAAAGGGAAAACCCCCAAACCCCCAAAAAACCCCCCCCCCAAAAAAAGGGAAAAACCCCCCTTTTTTTAAAAAAGGGGGCCCCCCCCCAAAAAACCCCCCCAAAACCCCGGGGGGTTTTAAAATTGGGGGGCGGGCCCCCAAAAAAAAGGCCCCCCAAAAAAAAAGGGAAAAAAAAGGGGCCGGGGGCCCCCCCAAAAAAAGGGGAAACCCCCGGCAAAAAGGGGGGGGGGGGGGAAAAACCCCCCGGGGCCCCCCCCAAAAAAAAGGGGGGGGAAAGGGGGAAAAACCCCCCAAAAAACCCCCCAAAAAAAGGGGGGAGGGGGGGAAAAAAAAAAAAGGGGACCCCCCCCCCCAAAAAAAAACCCCCCCAAAAGCCAAAAAAGGGGGGCCCCCTTTTTAAAAAACCCCCGGGGGGAAACCCCCAAAAAAGGGAAAAAAACCCCCCCCCAAAACCCCCCCAAAAAACCCCCGGGGGGGAAAAAAAACCCCCGGGGGAACGGGGCCCCCCCCAAAACCCCCCCCAAAAAAAGGGGGGGGCCCCCCCCCCGGGGGGGGGGCCCCCCCAAAAACCCCCCGGGGGGAAAAAAAAAGGGGGGGGGGGGGGGGGCGGGGGGGGGGGGAAAAGGGGGGAAAGAGGGGGGGGGCCCCCAAAAGGGGGGCCCGGCCCCCCAAAACCCCCCCAAAAAACCCGGGGGGGGAAAACCCAAAAAACCCCGGGCCCCCCCGGGGGGAAAAAAAACCCCCCCCCCAAAAAGGGGGGGGGGGGGGCCCCCCCCCCCAAAAAAAAACCCCCCCCCCAAAAAAGGGGGGGCCCCCCCCCCCAAAAAAAGGGCCCCCGGGGGGAAAAACCCCGGGGGGCCCCGGGCCCCCCCCCCCAAAAAGGGGGGGGAAAAAAAAAAAAAGGGGGGCCCCCGGGGGGGGGGAAAAACCCCGGGGGGGGGGGGGGGGGGCCCCCCCAACCCCGGGTTTGGGGGGGGCCCCCAAAAAAAAAGGGGAAAAGGGGGGCCCCCCAAAAAGGGGCCCCCCCCAAAAAACCCCCCAAAAATTTTTAAAAAAAAAAAAAAAAACCCCCAAACGGGGCCCCCCCCCCCAAAAAACCCCAAACCCCCCCGGGGTTTTTGGCCGGCCCCCCCAAAAAAGGGGGGAAAAAAAAACCCCCCCGGGGGGGGAAAAAAAACCCCCCCCCCCCCCCCCCGGGGGCCCCCCCAAAACCCAAAAAACCCCCGGGGAAAAAAAACCCCCCCAAACCCCCCCCGGGCCCCCCCGGGGGGGGGGGGGGGGGCCCCCCCCCCCAAAACCAAAAAAAAGGGGGGGGGGGAAAAAAGGGGGGGGGGGGGGGGGGAAAAAACCCCCCCAAAAGGGGAAAAACCCCAAAAAGGGGGGAAACCCCCAAAAAAAAGGGGGGGAAAAAAAAACCCCCCCCCCGGGGGGCCAAAAAAAAAGGGGGGGGGGGGAAACCCCCCAACAAAGGGGGGGGCCCCCCCCCAAAAAAAAAACCCCCCCCCCCCCCCCCAAAAAAAAAGGGCCCCCCCCGGGGTTTAAAAAAAAACCCCCCCCAAAAAAAAAAGGGGGGGGGGGGGCCCCCCCCCCGGGCCCCCAAAGGGGGGGGGGGGCCCCCCCCAAAAAAAAAACCCCCCCCAAAAAGGGGGGGAAAAAACCCCCCGGGGGGGGGGGGCCCCCCACAAAACAAAAAAAACCCCGGGGGGGCCACCCCCCGGGGCCCCCCCCCCCCCCCAAAAACCCCCCCCCCCCCCCAAAAAAACCCCAACAACAAAAAAAGGGGAAAAGAGGGGGGGGGGGAAAAAACCCCCCCCGGGGAAAAACCCCCCCGGGGGGGGAAAAAAAAAAAAAAAAAGGGGGGGGTTTTGGGGGGGGAAAAAAAAACCCCCCCGGGGTTGGGGGGGGGGAAACCCCCCCCGGGGGCCCCCCCCCAAAAAAAAAAACCCCCAAAAAAAAAAAGGGGGGGGAAAAAAAGGGGGAACCCCCCCAAAAAAAAAAAAAACAAAAAAAAAAACAAAAAAAAACCAAAAAAAAAAAAAAAAAAAAAAAAAAAAAAAAAAATAAAACAAAAAAAAAAAAGGGGAAAGGGGGGCCCCAACCGATAAAGGAAACCACACAGCAATGGCCCCGGGGGCCCCGCCACACAGGGGTGGGACCCCCACCAAAGGAAAGCCCGGCTACCACCCAAAAAAACCCCGGGGCAAGCCCAACAGCCCCCCCCGGCCAACCAACCCCCAAAGCAAGGGGAAAAACCCCCTCCCCCCGGCACAACCAAAGGCGGGGGCCCCGGGGGCCCAACAAACACCCGCAAGGGAAAGCTGGGGGGGCCAAAACCCAACAGCAATGGAGGTCCCCCGGTACAGCCCCCACAGCCCAGGAAAACCCGGCTAAACCAACCAAACAAGGGGGGCCCCCAAAAATGACACCGGGGGGAAAACAAAAGGGCGCCGCTACAGACCACACAGCATGACAGACCGGGCACAACCAACAGCAATGACAGACCCGGCTACAGACCACACACAATGACAGACCCGCTGCAACACAAAAGCAATACAGACCCAAACAACCAACAGCAATGACAGACCCGGCTGCACACACAGCAATGACAGCCCCGGCTACAGACCACACAGCAATGACACCGGCTCAACAACAGCAATGACACCCCGTCAGACCACACAGCAATGAAAACCCCGCGCAGACCACACACAATACAGCCGGCTCAGAACACAGCAATACAGCCCGGCTAACAGACCACACAGCAATGACAGACCCGGCTACAGACCACACAGCAATGACAGCCCGGTCAGCCACACAAAAATACAGCCCCGGCTCAGACCACACGCAATGAAAGACCCGGGGCTACAACCACACACAATGACCCCCCGGGTCAGAAAAGCAATGACAGCCGGCTCAGACCAAAAGCAATGACAGACCGGCTCAGCCACACAGCAATGACAGCCCGGGGTCAGACCAAAACCCAATGCAACCCGGGGCCCCGCCCAACACAGCAATGACGCCGGGGCTAAGGCACACAAAATGACAGACCCCTGCAGACCACACAGCAATGCCCCCAAAGACCCGCGGGCCCCCCAAAGACCACCACAATGACAGACCCGGCTACAGACCACACAGCAATGACAGCCCCGGGCTACAGACCACACAGCAATGACAGACCCGGCTACAGACCACACAGCAATGACAGCCCCGGCTACAGACCACACAGCAATGACAGACCCGGCTACAGACCACACAGCAATGACAGACCCGGCTGCAGACCACACAGCAATGACAGCCCCGGCTGCAGACCACACAGCAATGACGCCCGGGCAGCCCAAACAGCATGACAACCCGGGCTACAGACCACACACAGCAATGACAGACCCGGGCTACAGACCACACAGCAATAAAACTGGGCAAGCCCCCCCTGACAGACCGGGGGGGCCCCACAGCAATGACAGACCCGGCTACAGACCACAAAGCAATGACAGTCGCGGGCTGCAGGCCAAAAACTAATGCCAGACCCGTCTACAGACCAACGAAATGACCCCCCGGTCAGACCACACGAATGCAGCCCGGCTACAGACCACACAGCAATGACAACCCCGGCTACAGACCACACACCCGACACCCCGGGCTACAGCCCACACAGAAAATGACAGCCCGGACCACACAAAAATAAAAAAAAAGGGGGTAAAAAAAAAAAAAAAAAAAAACAGACCCGGGCTACAGCCCACACAGCATGACAGACCGGGCTCAGCCACACGCAAGACAACCCGGGCAAGCCACACAGCAATGACAGCCCGGGGCTCGCCAACACAGAATGACAGCCCGGCTACAGCCCCACCGCAATGACAGACCCGGGCTCAGCCACACGCAAGACACCCCCGGGCTCAGCCACCAAAATGAAAACCCGGGTTAAGACCACACAGCAATGACCCCCCCCGGGGTTCAGACCAACACAATGACAGCCCCGGCTACAGAACACACGCAATGACAGCCCCGGCTACAGACCACAGAAATGACGCCCGGGGTACACCCCCACAGGACCCCCAGCCAACGGGGGCCCCCCCGGGCCCGGACCCCCAAAAAAACCCCCCGGGAAAAAAAAAAGCCCCCCAAAAAAAAAAAGGGGGGGAAACCCCCAAACCCACGAAAATGAACCCCCCCAAAACCCGCACCCCGGACAAAAAAGGGGAAAAGGACAGCCCCCAAAGCCAACAGGGAACCCCCCAAGCCCCAAAAAGGGGGCGCCCAAAAAGACACCCCACCCAAAAAAGCAAGGGGGACACCCCCGCTGCAGGGGCCCAAACCCCCCAAAGAAGCCCCCGGGGGCCCCAAAAGAAAAAAAACCCGGCCAAACCCCAAAAAGAGGGGGGCCCCACCACAAGCAGGGGACAGCCCCAAAAAAGGGGGGGACCCACACGCAAAGGGCCCGGGGAAACCCCCGCTAACCCGGGGGGAAAAACCCACAAAAAAACCCACCCCCTTTGGGGCCAAAAAAGAACCCCCGGGGGGAAAAGCCCCACAAACCCCCCGGGACAAAAAAAAGGGGCCCCGGGGGGAAAAACACAAACCCCCCTTTTTGCCCCCTGGGGGGTCAGCCAACCCAAAAAAGGGGACAGACCCCGGGGGGCAACCGGGTCCCACAAAAGGGGGGTCAGCCCCCAAAAAAAGGGTCCCCCCCCAAAAAGACCCGGGCCCCCCCCAAAATACGGGGCCCCCCAAAAGCAATGGGGAGAACAAAAGCACCGGGGCTGGGCCCCCCACAAAAAACCCCAAAAACCCCCCAAAAAAAAGACCCCCACAGCCCAAAGGAAACAAAGGGCCCCCGAAAAACCCCCCCCCAAAAAATGCAAGGGAAAAAAAAGGGGGGGCCCCCGGCTGCACCCCCCAATTCCCCCCCGGGGGGCCGCCCCCGTAAGGGGCACAACCACACAGCAATACGGGGGAAAAAAACCAAAAACCCCCCGGGGAAAACCAAAAAATTTGGGGGCCCCCAAATGGGGGGAAAAACCCACCCAAAAAACCCCCCTCACCAAAAGAGAAACCCCCCAACCCACAGCAATGACACCCCCCCCGCCCAACCAAAAAACCCCCTTTAAAAAAGGCCCCCCAAGCCAAAAAAGGACAGGGGGGGGGGCCCCCAAAAACCCCCCCGGGGCCCCCCCGAAAACACCCGGGCACAGGGGGGGACCCCGGCTAAAAAAGGGCCCCCCCCCCAAAAAGGCCCAAAAAAACCCACCCCAGTCAGACCACACAAAAACACCCCGGGGGGGCCCCCAAAAAAAAAGGGGGGGAAGCCCCCGTACAGAGGTGGACCCACACAAGCAATCAACCCCGCTGAGGGGGGGAACCAAAAAAGGAAAAGGGACAACCCCGAAACAGGGGGGCAAAACCCCCCAAAAGGGGGAAAGGGGGGGGAAAAAAAGTGAACCCCGGGGGGAAAAAAAGAAAAACCCCCAAAAAGCCCAAAGCGACACCCCCGGCTACGGGACCACACAGCAATGGGGGGGGAAGAACAAAAGCCCGGGGGTACACCACACGCAATGCCCCCCGGGGCCCGCTACAGGGGCCAAAACCCCCGCAATGGGGTCACCCCGCTAAAAGGTGAGACCACACAGGGGGGGCCAGCCCCCAAAGCGGCCCCCCGGCCCCCCACCCCCCAAAAAAAAAACCCCGGAAACCCAGTGAAGGGGGGGGACCCCAAACATGCAATTAGCCCCAGAAAAACCCCGGGCCCGGCAATCACCCCCCCACAAGAACCGCTGCGGGGCCCCCCCAAAACCCAAAAAAAAGCCCGAACAAAACCCCCCCCAAAAAAAAACCCCCCCGGGCACAGCCCCAGGCTACAGAGGGCCAAAAAAGCAATGCAGGGGGGCCCCCAGGGGTACGACCCCCACAAAAAAGGGGGAAAGGGCCCCGGCCCAAACCCCCAAAAAAAAAACCCCCCAAAGGGGGGCCCCCGGAAGAAAAGGGAAAACCCCGGCAAAGGGTTGGGGGGGACCCCCCACAAAAAAACCCCCGGCCCACCAAAGAAAAACCCAGGAAAAACCCCCCCCCCCCGGGCAACCCAAAAGGCCCCAAAAAAAGGGGGCCCCGGGGAAAAAAAACCCCCCCTACAGCCCACACGCAAAAAAAAACCCCCGGACCCCCAAAATTAAGGGGGGGAACCCCAACAGCAATGGGGGGGGGGGGGGGAAAAAAAAAAGGGCCCCGGGCCCCCCAAGTGAACCCCCCACAGCCCCCGCAATAACCCCGGGCCAGAAAAGGGGGAACCCCCTAAACCAAAGAAACGGGGCCCGGCCCGAAACCCCAAATACAGGGGGGGAACCAAAAACCAAATGAAACCCGGCCGGCAAAAAAAACCCCCCCAAACCAGAATGGGGGGGGGGGCCCCCCCCAAAAATGCCCCCGGGTTTCGGAAAAAAACCCCTACACCCCAAGTTGACAGGGTGAGCCCCCCGCAATAAGGCAAAAAACCCCCGGGGCTACAGACCCAAGCAATGACAGCCCGGGTCAACCACAGAATGACAGCCGGTTCAGCCCAAACCAGAATGACGCCCCGGCTAAAACACACGCAATGACAGACCCGGCACAGCCCACACGGGCATGACACCCCCGGCTCAGACCACCAGCAATGACACCCCCGGGGCTAAGACCCCCAGCAATGACAGCCGGCTGCAGACCCCAAACATGACAGCCCGGCTCAGACCCAAAAGCAATGACAGACCCGGGGCTGCGACCCACAGCAATACAGCCCGGGCTACAGCCCACACAGCAATGGACAGCCCGGCTCAGACACCAGCAATGACAGCCCGGCTCAGACCAACAGCAATGCGGGCCCCGGGTACAGACACACGGGCAATGACAGCCCGGCTGCAGCACACAGCATGACAGACCCGGCTGCAACACGGGCATGACAGCCCGGCTGCGACAACAGCAAGGGAACAGCCGGCTACAACCACACAGCAATGACAGCCCAGTGCAGACCACAGAATTTAAACGGAACCCGCTACAGACCAAAGCAATGACAGACCGGCTACCAGACCCAACAGCAATGCAGCCCGGTCACACACAGCAATGAAGCCGGGCTGCAGACCACACAGCAATGACGCCCGGTTTTGGCCACACGCAATGACCCCCCCGGGGCAAACGACCAAACAGCAATGACAGCCCCGGGCTGCCACAAAAGCAAGACAGCCGGTTGAGGCCACAGCAATGACGACCGGCGGGGCCACACAGAGGGACAGACCGGCTCAACACAAAGCATGACAGCCGGCTGCAGACCACACAGCAATAAGCCCCGGACGGGACCACACGCAATGACAGCCGGGCTGCACCCACCAGCAATGACAGACCGGCTCAGGGGCACCCCAAAAGCAGGGGTCAGACCCACCAAAAAGGCCACCCACAACAAATGACAGCCCCCCCAACCAAGAAACCCCCGGCTACAGACCACAAGCAATGCCCACCCCGGGCGCAGACCACCCCAGCAATGACGCCCGGTACAGCCCCCCGCAATTGACAGCCGGCTACAGACCAAAACAGCAAAACCCCCCGGGCTACAACCACCAGAAAACAGAACCCGGGCTACAGACCACACAACAATGACGGGCCCCGGCTCCGACACACAGCAATGAACCCGGGGGGGCTACAGACAACTGCATGACAGCCCGGCTACAGACCACACAGCAATGACAGCCCCGGGCTACAGACCACACAGCAATGACAGCCCCGGCTGCAGACCACACAGCAATGACAGCCCCGGGCTACAGACCACACAGCAATGACAGACCCGGGCTACAGACCACACAGCAATGACAGACCCGGGCTACAGACCACACAGCAATGACAGACCCGGCTACAGACCACACAGCAATGACAGACCCGGGCTACACACACAGCAATGACAGACCCGGCTGCAGACCACACAGCAGTGACAGACCCGGCTGCACACACAGCAATGACAGACCCGGGCTACAGACCACACAGCAATGACAGACCCGGGCTACAGACCACACAGCAATGACAGACCCGGGCTACAGACCACACAGCAATGACAGACCCGGGCTACAGACCACACAGCAATGACAGCCCCGGCTACAGACCACACAGCAATGACAGACCCGGGCTACAGACCACACAGCAATGACAGACCCGGCTGCACACACAGCAATGACAGCCCCGGCTACAGACCACACAGCAATGACAGCCCCGGCTACAGACCACACAGCAATGACAGACCCGGGCTACAGACCACACAGCAATGACAGACCCGGGCTGCAGGCCACACAGCAATGACAGACCCGGGCTGCAGACCACACAGCAATGACAGCCCCGGGCTACAGGCCACACAGCAATGACAGACCTGGGCTACAGACCACACAGCAATGACAGACCCGGCTGCAGACCACACAGCAATGACAGACCCGGCTGCAGGCCACACAGCAATGACAGACCCGGCTACAGACCACACAGCAATGACAGACCCGGGCTACAGACCACACAGCAATGACAGACCCGGCTACAGACCACACAGCAATGACAGCCCCGGCTACAGACCACACAGCAATGACAGCCCCGGCTGCAGACCACACAGCAATGACAGCCCCGGGCTACACAGACCACACAGCAATGACAGCCCTGCTGCAGACCACACAGCAATGACAGCCCCGGCTGCAGACCACACAGCAATGACAGCCCCGGCTACAGACCACACAGCAATGACAGCCCCGGCTACACAGACCACACAGCAATGACAGCCCCGGCTACAGACCACACAGCAATGACAGCCCCGGCTACAGACCACACAGCAATGACAGCCCCGGCTGCAGGCCACACAGCAATGACAGCCCCGGCTACAGACCACACAGCAATGACAGCCCCGGCTGCAGACCACACAGCAATGACAGCCCCGGCTGCAGACCACACAGCAATGACAGCCCCGGCTACAGACCACACAGCAATGACAGCCCCGGGCTACAGACCACACAGCAATGACAGACCCGGGCTACAGACCACACAGCAATGACAGACCCGGCTACAGACCACACAGCAATGACAGACCCGGCTGCAGACCACACAGCAATGACAGACCCGGGCTACAGACCACACAGCAATGACAGACCCGGCTGCAGACCACACAGCAATGACAGCCCCGGGCTACAGACCACACAGCAATGACAGCCCCGGCTACAGACCACACAGCAATGACAGCCCCGGCTGCAGACCACACAGCAATGACAGACCCGGCTACAGACCACACAGCAATGACAGCCCCGGGCTACAGACCACACAGCAATGACAGCCCCGGGCTACAGACCACACAGCAATGACAGCCCCGGCTGCAGACCACACAGCAATGACAGACCCGGCTACAGACCACACAGCAATGACAGCCCCGGGCTACAGACCACACAGCAATGACAGCCCCGGCTACAGACCACACAGCAATGACAGCCCCAGGCACTGTCGGACTGGGGGGTCTGGGGCCCACAGGGGGTTGATCTTGGGGCCCACCATACTGTACATGGAAATATTACGGCTTTTTCAGTCTAAATGCGCCCATTTTACCACATAATACATGTGTGCAAAACAGAACTGTATTGCTTGTAGTACAATAGCTCAGTTAGTCACACATATTGTCACAGACTAAACATATCATAGACACAGGGTAAGAGTGCTCCATTTTCAATATCCCCCTCCACCCACATACTATATCCCCCTCCAATAGTCACTACAGTATCCCCTCCACCCACATACAGTATATCCCCCAACCACCTACATACAGTATCCCCTCACCCAATACAATTCCCCCTCCACCAACATAACAAATCCCCCTCCACCCGCATACAATATCACCCTCCACCCACATACAGTATCCCCCTCCACCCACATACAGTATATTCTTCCACACCCTAATACAGTATTCCCCCTCCACCCACATACAATAACCCGCTCCACCCACATACAAAAAATTTTATCACCTCCACCCCAACATACAATATCCCCTCCACCACATACACTATCCCCTCCACCCACAACAGTAATCCCTCCACCCACATACAATATCCCCCTCCACCCAATACAATTATCCCCCTCCACCCACAAACAATATCCCCTCCACCCACATACAATATCCCCCTCCACCAACAACAATAACCCCCACACCCCATCCATATAAACCCCCTCACCCACATACAATAACCCCCCTCCACCCCACAAACAATAACCCCCTCCACCCACATACAAGATCCCCCTCCACCCACATACAATATCACCCTCCACCACACATTCCATTATCCCCTCCACCACATACAATATCCCCTCCAACCCACATACAATATTCCTCCACCCACATACCACTATCCCCCTCCACCCCCCCCCGCCCCCCCCCGCCCCCACATACACTATCCCTCATCTCCACCCACATACAATATACCCACCGCCACCCGCATACAATATCCCCCTCCACCCCGCATACCAATATCCCCTCCACCCGCCTACAATATCCCCCTCCCCCCCCAGACACAATCCACCTCCCCCCACTACACTATACCCCCTCCACCCCACATACACTATCTCCCTCCACTCCAAATACAATATCCCCCTCCACCCACATACAATATCCCCATCCACCCACTTCAAATATCCCCTCCACCCACATACAATATCCCCCTTCACCCACATACAATAACCACTCCACCCATATACAAGATCCCCTCCACCCACATACATATTCCCCCTCCAATAGTCCACATACATATTCCCTCCACCCTCACATACAATATCCCCTCCACCGCATTACAATATCCACCCCCCACCCACATACATATTCCCCCTCCACCCACATACAATATCTCCCCTCAAACACATACGATATTCCCCTCCACCCAACACTACAGAACAAATAATACAATCACACACCCACATACAATATCCCTCCACCAAATACATTCCCCCTACCACCCAACTATACACTATCCACCTTCTCCACCCACATTCGAATATACCCCTCCTCCCAATATATATACAATATCCCCTCCAGCTCACATACAATATCTCCTCACCAACATTACAATATCCCCCTCCATGTTCCCCTTCGGTAACGCACTCACACACCTTCTAAAATAAACACCAGCAAGAAAAGAAAGTCTAACTCCTATCACAGGAGTCAGGTTGTTCCCTCACTTTTACATTCAGGGACACATGTTAACACTACCACTATACTAATGCCAATATATCCTACAACCACTGGACTTAGGGAGACAACTTAGAGGTCAGGACACCTAGCTAAGGTATAACCTACAACACCGCCATATAGAGACTACATAGAGGTCAGACACCAGCTCAGGTATATACATTCTAAACACTCCAACATATAGAGACCAATTTGAGGTCAGTCACAGCTAAGGTCACACATTCAGTGAATAAACAAAACTGATCACAATATAGAAGTAAAATAAACCCCCTGAATTCAGGGGGACTCACCGCGAGATTATTATCTGATGAGTCGTTCTCTTCTTTTTAGTGTTCTTTTTCCCATTCTTCTGCATCTGTTCCACGCCGCCATGAGGACTTGTCCCAGGCCACACATCATCCCTGCTCAGAAATTACACACAAATATCAGAAATCCCCACTTTTTCCAGAATTCTCTTTACCTATTACCAACCTCTGTACAAACTGCCCACGGGGTGGGAGTGGCAGGTACAAGCCATAACTTAGAGGCCTAGTATCCTAGTATCCACAGGTGGTAGGTAAAAACAGCCACCATGTAGATAAGAGGCCCCAGGTAGGAAAGTAGATAGGCTACCAGTTAGGTTGGTGGGACCAGTTAATAGGCTGTAGTAGGTGGTTTCCCGCAGTTGGGTAGTGGTAGGTAGTTATTAGGTACCCACTTTATATAGGCTGCAAGCTGTTAGGTAGTTCTACAGGCGTTAGGGGCCTCTTTAGGTAGTATACAGGCAGTAAGGGGTCTCGCTTTTTAGGTTGTTTCAAGTAGGTTAGAGGGCCCTCAATTAGCTAGTAGTTGAAGGAAGGTCAGGTCCCACCACCCCTTTAGCTAATGTGGGGGAGGTACGTCAGGGCCCCCTTTAGTATTTAGGTAGTCAGGGCCCCCTTCTAGGTAGTCAGGGCCACCCCCTTTCTTTAGCCAGGGCCCCCTTATTAGTCAACGGGCCCTCCTTTCATTAGCCAGGGGCCCCTCTTTGTAGTCAGGGCCCCCCTTTCATTTGCCAGGGCCCCCCCCTATGTAGTCTAGTCATGGCCCCCTTCAGTAGCCAGGAGGCCCCCCCTTTAGGGTAACTAGGGCTCCCTTTAGGGTAAACCAGGGCCCATAAGGTGTCAGGGCCCCGATACAGGTAGCAGGGCCCCCCTTTAGGTGTCAGGGCCCCCATTTAGGTAGTTGGGCCCCCCTTTAGGTAGTCAGGCCCCCTTAAGCAGCCAGGCCCCTAATGTAGGTCAGGGGCCCCTCTAAGCAGCCAGGGCACCTTTAGGTAGTCAGGGCCCCCTTAAGCAGCCAGGCCCCCCTTAATGTACGTCAGGGCCCCCTTAAGCAGCCAGGGCCCATTGAGGTAGTCAGGGCCACCATTAAGCAGCCAGGGCCCCTTTAGGTAGTCAGGGCCCATCCTTAAGAGCAAGGGCCCCCTTTAGGTAGGTCAGGGCACCTTTAGGTAGTCAGGGCCCCTTAAGCAGCCAAGGGCCCCCTTAAGTAGCCAGGGCACCTTTAGGTAGTCAGGGCCCCCTTAAAGTACCAGGGCACACTTTATGTAGGCCAGGGTACCTTTAGGTAGTCACAGGCCCCATTTAGGTAGTCAAGGGCCCCCCTTTAGGTAGTCAGGCCTCCCCTTAACGCAGCCAGGGCCCCCTTTAGGTCATGTTCAGGGCCCCCCTTTAAGCAGCAAGGGCCCACCTTTAGGTAGTAAGGCGCCATTAAAGTAGCCAGGGCCCCCTCTTTAGATAGCCAGGGCCCCCCCCTTTAGGTAGCCGAGGGGCCCTCTTAGTGTCAGGGGCCCCCTGAAGTAGCCACGGGCCCCACTGTTAGCCAGGGCCCCCTGAGTATCCAGGGGCCCACTGTTGCCTGGCCCCCTGAATAGCCAGGGGCCCACTGTTAGCCAGGGCCCCCCTGAAGTAGCCACGGTCCCTACTGGTACAAAAAAAAAAATTAACAAACATCCATTCCCTGGCTGGCCCCCCGTTGGCCCTCCAAGCTGCCGCTCCCCCGGGCCCCATACTGCCGCCCGCATAGGGGCGCGGTGATGTGACGTCACGCGCCCCTACGGCAGTGGGGGGGGCGCCCCGGCGGCTGAAGGCCAAATTCCTTCAGCCTCCAGGGCGATCGCGGGGTGCAGCGCTAGTGGCGCTGTGCCCGCTGACACGCGCAGCCCCGGGGGTCGGGGAATTGTCCCCCCTACCGGGCCGGGTTTTGAGCGCTCGGGACGGGGCCCGGGGTTCATGATCGGATGGCGGCCGGGCCCCGGGGAGCGACCCCGGGATGCCTCCGGGGGGGCCCCCACGGTGGGGGGGCCCAGGGGGATTCCCCGGTCCCCCGGCGGGGCCCGTCCGGCCTGACCGGGTACAGACCACACAGCAATGACAGCCCCGGCTACAGACCACACAGCAATGACAGACCCGGGGGCGGGCCCCAGCAATGACAGCCCGGGGAGCCACAAAGAATGACAGACCGGGTGAGACCCCCAAGCAATGGGCAGACCTGGCTGCACACACAGCAATGACGTCCCGGTGCCGGGCCTCACAGCAATGACAGCCCGGGTGCAGCCCCACAGCATGACAGACCCGGGTGCGACCCCACAGCAATGACGACCCGGGGGTCGGGCCACGAGCAATGACAGACCCGGGGGTGCGACCACACAGCAATGAAGACCCGGGGGTGCGACCACACAGCAATGACAGACCCCGGGGCAGGGACCAGCAATGGACAGCCCGGGGTGCAGAACAAAAGCAATGACAACCCGGGCTGCGACCCAACAGCAATGAAGACCCGGGCTGCAGACCACAAGCAATGACAGAACCGGGCTGAGACCAACAGCAGTGACGACCCAGGCTGCAGGCCAAAAGCAGTGACAGACCCGGTACAGGCCCAAGCAAAAACAGACTCGGGACAGACCACAAGCAATGACAGACCCCGGTCCCACAGCAATACAGACCCGGCTACAGCCCCCCACAGCAATGACAGATCCCCGTTGCAGGCCAACAAAAAAATGACACCCCCGGGGGGGGCCCCCCTAAAAAAGGCCACCCCCAAAATTTGACGACCCGGGCTGCGGGCCACACCCCAAATTGCCCAGACCCGGGGGGCGGGCCCACACAGCAATAAAAAAACCCGGGCTGCGGGCCCAAAACAGAAATTGACAGCCCCTGGGCTGCAGACCACATAGAAAATTACAGACCTGGGTTGCAGACCACCCCAAGCAATGACGCCCCCGGGCTGGCAGGCCCACAAAAAGGGAAAACCCCCGGGCTGCACAGCAGAAACCATCCCATCCTCCCCTCTCCCTTTGGTGCAGCCCGGGGGGGGGTTTTTTAAAAACAAAGGGAACCCCGGGGGAACAAAGCGTCAGGCCGCTGTTTCCGGGGCTCCGCCGGGCCCGTTAGGGTTGTGTAGGCGGGAAACTTTTCGCTCACCAGAGGGGTCGCCGGGGGCCCCCCAAAATTTCAACCCCCCAGCAATTCTCCCCTGACTGAAAACCCGCTTAAAAACGGCCGTCAGTCAGCACTGCACACTCTTTCAGTTTCCCTCGTACACGGGGGAAAGCGGGGGGAACGTTCCCCCCCTTCCCTTCCCCCCCTGTTTTACAGCGCCCTGTGTGCGCTTAAATAATTTTCCCAACATTGCGGGGGTGTGACGCCCCGGCCCTTACTCCCACCCCTGCGAAAAATTGAGTCCTTTGGGGTGGGCACCCTTTCCAGAGTGGAAGGCGGGTGAGGAAAGTAGTTTTTTTTTTAAATTTTTTTTTTTTATTAATATGGGGGGCCCAAAAACCTAGGTATAAGGGGCATTACCTGGCTATAAGGGGCACTCCCGGGGCTAAAAGGGAGCACTCCCTGGTTTGGGGGGTAATCCCCTGGTTATGGGGGGAGAAATCTACAATGGTTTATAAGGGGCACTACCTGGTATAGGGGCACAAACCCGGGCTTTTAATGAGCACTATTTGGGGTATAAGGAGAAACTATTGGGCTAAAGGGGGAAACTACCGGGCAATAGGGGCACTACCTGGTTAAAGGGAGCACCCTCCCGGGCTAAAAAAGGAGCCCTTCCTTTGGCTAAGGGGCATCTCCCTGGCTAAAAGGGGCACTACCTCCCCAAAAGGGGGGCACTACCGGGTTATGGGGAAAGCATTTTCCCCCTGCCCTATAGGGAGAAACTACTGTTAGGGGGGGGGTCACAAACCTGGCTATAAGGGGCACTACCGGGTTTTAAAAGGGGACCCATCCCGGGGGCTATAGAGGAACAAATGGTTTTTAGGGGGCACGGGCCGGGGGTAAAAGGGGCACTCCCGGGCTTAAGGGGCACTCCCGGTTTTATAGGGATCATTTTCCTGTTATGGGGGCCCACTTTTTGGGCTATGGGGGAGCATCTCCTGGCTATGGGGGCACTACCGGGGGTTTTAAAAAAGGGTTAATACCTGGCTTTGGGGGCTTTAAACCTTCTATAAGGGGCCCCTTACCGGGTTATAGGGACATCTGATTTGGGGGGGAAATTACCTATTAAAAGGGGGGCACTATCTGGCTATAAGGGCCCATTTATCGGGCCCTATAATGGGACTATTGGTTATAGGGAGCTTTCCAGGGCAAAAAAGGGGCACTCCCTGGTTATGGGAGCTTTCTACCGGGGCTATAAGTGCACTCCCGGCAATAGGGAGATCTCCCTGGCTTGGGGGGCAAAAACCGGGCCCTATAAGGGGCAAACCCGGGTTTTATGGGGAGCATCTACCTGGCTATGGGGCACACCAGCAAAGACGACCCGGCTGCAAAACAAGAAATTTGAAAACCCCAGCTGCACACACAGAAATTTGACAAAACCCGGGCTGCGCCCCACACGAAACTGCCCAGACCCAGGCTGCACAACAGCTGTGCCCGCCCCGGGGCTACAGACCACACAAGGCATTAAACGGGCCCCTCCCTTAAGACCACACAGAAAAGGGACAGCCCCGGGTACAGCCCACACAAAATGACACCCCCGGGGTACAGACACCCCAAAATGCCCGCCCCCGGCTGGCCCGCACGCATTTGGACACCCCCGGGGAAAACAGACCACACAGCAAGACACCCCCCGGGGTTTGCAGACCCCACACCCAATGACGGGAACCCCGGGCTACAGACCAAAACAGCAATGACACCCCCGGGCTCCCAGACCACACAGCAATCCCCCGGGGGCTACAGACCAACCAGCAATGACACCCCCGGGCCCTTTCAGACCACACGGAAATGACAGCCCGGCTACAGCCCACACAGCAATGACGCCCCGGTAGCGGGCCCAACAAGCAATAAACAGCCCCCGGGCTACAAACCCACAGCAATGACAAAACCCGGCTACGGGACCAAAACAGCAATGACACCCCCGGGCTACAGGCCACACAGCAATGACAGCCCCCGGCTGCACACACAGCAATGACAGACCCGGCTGCAGCCCACACAGCAGTGACGGGACCCGGCTACGGGCCCCAAAACACCCAAAATGACAGCCCCGGCTGCAGACCACACAGCAAAGACGGGACCCGGCTGGGGCCCCACACGCAATAAAGGGCCCCGGGGTGCAGCCAAACAAAAGAAAGTGACACCCCCGGTAGAGGCCACACAGAAATGACAGCCCCGGCTGCACACACAGCAATGACAGACCCGGCTGCAGACCACACAGCAATGACAGACCCGGCTGCAGACCTCACAGCAGTGACAGACCCGGCTGCAGGCCACACAGTACAGGCTTCTTACCGTCAGGTTTACAATCATGCCACATGTTGTATATTCTGCCGGATTCTGCTCGGATTTGCCTTCGGCTGTTTGCATTGATGTGCGGGGGCGGGACAGAAAAAAAACTGAAACCATGGGTTTTTCCAAATCAATCGTGCTCCCGCCTCGCTGAAATGAAAAGTTGGAAAGGGTTTCGGGACGGCATTTTTGCCCCTTGCTGTGTTGGACTGGCCTAAAAAAAAACCCCCAAAAAAACCCATTCCATAACCCATGGCAACAGTGCCGGACACCACACCGGGGCCCTCAGGACGGGGGAAAAAACTTTTCCAGTTTCCCTTGGGGGATTTTCAGTGTTTTCAAAAATTTTAAACAGGAAAATTCTCTTTCAGTTTCCCAAAAGAAGCAATAAAAAACCGCCCCTAAACCCTCGTTGGTGAAAAAGCGCTGTTTTACCTAGGAATCCAATGAAAATGTTTGGGGGCCCTTTAGGGGAGGCTTTTCTGAGGCTGTTTTGGGCACTAAAACGCTCTGATAACATTTGCCCGCAATCAGCCGGTGAAAGGCCTAAAAAAACACCTCCCCTAAAAACCCCACCCGCTGCGGGCCGCCCCCCCGGGGGGCCGGGAACCTCAGCCAGAGCTATGGCCGGCCGGGGATCTCACCAAATTTCTAGCCCCTTTTTACTGGCCACTCTGTGGCTGTATGCACCCCACAGAGTCCTTACATTTATAGATACCCCTTTTCTCAATCTGGAGTATATATTATTTACCATATTCCTGCAAACGGAGTCCTCTGATGAAAACGAGTAGGATTTGAAACATGTTGGGACTACTAATTGCATCTCGGAAATCATAGGGGCAAGGTTAGCCACGGACAGGTTACCGGTGGTATCGCCCTTCTCGGGGCAGGTGCACCATATAGTAGCCATTTAGAATATGATAACAGGGTTATTCAGGGGAAGACCCTCACTACTTTATATCTTCTGGAGACCGCACAGCCCAGGATTTGGGTAAAATCAACCCTTTTTAGTCTTTCTTATTTGTGTGTAGTTCTTCGTGACAATTTTGTTATGCACAATATGTACTGTAATTAGACCTTCTGATCAGATTTTGGTTCTTGAGATAGTTTATTTACGGTACTTTTTTATTCAAAAAAACCTGAACAAGGGGATACTCCCCGCTCAAAGGGTGGATTGAAACTGAAACCAGCAAGGCAAAAACCCGCCCCTTGCTATTTAGGAAAATAAACAGGGGCAGCCGATTGTGAGCATAGCTCACAACCCCACCCCTAGGGGAACAACTGAGACATTAAATTGACGCCCATTTAACTTATGCGAAAAGCCACAGTAAATGCAGTGCAGTCTAGTTGTTCCCCTGTGGGGGGGGTGTGTAGCTATGCTCACTCAGCTCACTGTTTATTTTCCTGATAATTAGCATGAGGACTAGTTGTATTTCTCAATTCCAGTCTCAGGACTCCCATCAACAGGTATTGTTTTCGGCTTTCTATTAGCATACACAGTGATTCTACATTATGCTCGCCACACGGGTGATTACATTATTGGTTCAGTACATTTGCTGGAAGAAATCATGAAAACATGACCTGTTGGTGAGGCGTGAGGACAGGAGTTGAGAAACACTGGCATAGGGGTTAGTGTTGCCTCTTTACTGGGTTCAGTTTCAATCCAGCCTTTGAGCTGTGAGTATGACCTTGTTTCAGTGTTTTTTTGAGAAATTAATGTCCCATGTTTTCTGTACTTTTTTATTCACTGAAAAATTTGTAGTTGCGCTTTTTTTTAATGCTCGCACTATTTTACGTGTGTTGTTTTGGTGATTTATTTTACAAAAAACATCATTAAAAGTTTTTTTTAAAGTTTTACCCCCCTTTTCTTTTCCCATGCTTTTGGGGGTTGGAGCTCTTAGGTATTTCATGTTACTGTGAATACTTTTCCGTTTTCATTTGAAGAACCCACAACACAGTTGAAGGGCGCAGTGCTGTTCTTTCATTTCAGTGATCAGAGGACGTTTCAGCAGCCAGACCCCCACAAATCAAAACTTATGACGTGAATATGATATGTCAAACGTTTCTGGAAACTTGGGGTACCCTATTAATCATACACATCCCATATAGATAGAAAATGCTATAAATATCAGATCACTGCAGATCTGACCCCTGATTCTAGGTAGGTGATTCCTCGTGGATGGCCACTCTCACACTCCGTTGTTTCCATGTCTTCCATCCGTTTAATAGGGAGTGGCTGGAGGAACAGGGGACTAATCAACCACCAATAATAACCATTTGTGGTATACCCACTCAATATAGCATAAATGTCTATAATGAGAAAAGCCCTTAAATTGAAGTCCACATAAACCTAGCCCTCAGTGTATCAGAAGGTGTGGATCCCACTAGTACAAATAGCTTTATGGGAAGCTAAGATCAGGTTCATTAAAATATGTAGGACTAAATGTATCAGTATTATTGAAGGTGAGGACCAAGCATAAAGGGGTTTTCTCACCACAATGATTAGCTTTACACATGCAAGAAAGGAAAATAAATACTATTACCAAATACATCGCTGTTCTGACTTTGCTTAATTTCAGCGCTAGAACAGTTCTTATCTCCTGCCTGTGAACGCAAGCTTCCCCAGGTTACCAACCACCTCACTTTGCTCTGGTCACTCCCTGCTGTGTCTTACTGAAGAACTTTAATCCTTTAGAGTTCTGTGACTTTGTGTCCTGTTATTTAAACCCTTCCTTTCCCAGTACTGAGGTGAACAGGAATAACAAGGATACCCCCAACACTGTTAGACTGTCCAAAGCCTGAACAGGAAGTGGGAGCGTGAAGCTGGCGGTGAACCAGCATGGTGTGAACACCCTTTTAAAGGGATGTTCCCATCTCAGCAATGTATTGCTTAATCAGAACTGAACAGAGAACCTACTCTCCATTTTGCTTCAAGACTTTCAGACCTATTTTCAAGATATCTGTGGGTCCTATCGTTTTTTTCCTGCCCATAAAAACATTCTATCAATTCACATATATGTCTCGAGGGAAACCCCTTTTTCTCCCCAAAACTTTAACTTGTTAGTAGTGATTGAGGCTTCATGGTATCATACTCTTGTGGCAGATCTATTTCTTACATTCACTGTAATCAGAGAACCCAGCACTTATAAGAAGTAGTACCTTTAAATGGGTTTTCTCGCTACAAAGATCTTCTGAATGATGGGACAGTAAAAATAAAAAATTTCTGAATTGGTTTGCATTACCAAAATATTTAGTAAAACAGCTATGAGCTAATTTTTTGCGTCTTGTGCTAAGTCAGAGCTTTGGTTCAGGGCACACCCCCCTGTGATTGGATGTCTGATATCTAAAATTTGCCTGTTGGGACATGCCCCCCGTGCCCGGTGTTGGTGCCTGCACTCTTGCTTACCCCCCTGAGTTGGGAAATGAAATGAAAATATTGCCTCAGTTTTCGTAAAGGGTGTGTCTTTAATAAAAGGGTTCTGAAATTGCTAGATTCTTCCCTCCCCCCCATATAACCAAAAACTTATTCAGTTGTCCTCCCCACCTCCCCCCTGAAACAGGGGGGAGCAGAGTGCATTTCTCAATTTTTTCATCGTTCAGGTGTATGTAATCTGCTTGCAGCAATGCAGGGGTTCTGTTTACAAGGGCTTTTTAAGGGGGGACAGCTCTCCCGGCATGAGAATAAGATAGGGTTGCAGGCTGTGACATCCCCTCCCTTCCAATGCTCACCGAAAATTTTGTCCCCCCCTCTGCGTGGGAAAAACAAGCCTACTGGGAGGAAGACCCGCCCCTGGGTTTGAAGCTGTAAAGACATAAAAAATCAAATCTGCTTTAAAACCTGAACCAACCCTTTAATGGCGCAGGCAGTGCTTTCATATAAAGGTGGGATAACTACAGGGACACGCTGTGCGGTGAGTACAGAAAACAAAGGCTCGTCTACAGTGTGATGCCAAACTCGCATGTACTGCTCAATTTTTCACTCAAGTTATCCTTTAAAAGTATTTTTTAAAAATTCTGTCAGAGGTTACATCTAAACAAAATACCGAACACTTATAAGTTATATTAACAAAATAAAGCAATTTTGATACAAAAGAAGAAAAATCACGCTTTCTAAATGAGGGGACATTTTACATGGGAAAAAATTTATTTAAATTTAAAAGGGGGTTCCAAAATACTAACAGGGTCGTTTCCATCGGGGATGATTAAAAATAGACAAAAAAAACCCTAAATAATTCCCTTATAAACCTGCTCTTTTCAGTGCTGCAGCCAATCCAGGCATCACATATTCTACACATGACACTGCAGCTATTTAGACAGCAGCGGTCTCTTGCTGGATGTATCGCACATGACTGCTGCGGCCTGTGACTGGCTGCAGGGTCATGTGAAGAATGAACGGTGATGTCACTGGCCGGGATCACTGGGTCTGGCCACAGCACTGGAAGGAGTAGGTTTACAATGTAATGGATTTATTCTATTTTTAATCATCTCCAACTGATGAGTGGTAAGAACTTCTGGAACACCCCTTTAATACAAAAATATGAGCTGTATCATCATAGTAAGAGTTCCTTCAGAGCTCTGCTTTGTGTGTACACCATGAAGAGCTCCCATAGTATTCAATACCAAATAGACGCCAAAAGAGAGTTTGACTTCCCCCACAATGGGAAGCTACTGCATACTGCAAAAATATAGAAAGTGTAGTAGAGCACAGAATTCCACAAACCAGTATGCAGTAAATATATATATAGATATATATATATATATATATATATATATATATATATATTATAAAATATATACACACACACCACTGTGTGGTATGGTGTTAATAAAAATTTGGCTTTTATGCGCTAGGTTAAAAGAGCCTATAAAAGCAGCACATATTTCTAAACAAGAAATTTCTTACCCCCTTCTGATGGGATCTGCTCTCGATTTTGGCAATAAATAGGGCATACATATGTGAGCCCTCTCAGTTTGCCTGTCTGACCGCTCAGGAAGTCTCTCTCAGTGTAAATGTCCATATACTTTCAAGGGCAGTTTTCAATCCCCACGAATTATGTAAAATATACATCCACAATAGAGATAAAGATAATGTCAATGAAACATCAGAAGAATCTAAGCAATGCACAATGTCAGACACGTAATAAAAGTTTAACAGAAATAAATATTCATTTTAGTAATCTTGTTATTTTCGCATTTACCACTTTTACATTATTGCTCTATAACCAGTGAATAGACCTACAAACACAACGGGCTTCACCTACCAAGACTTTGTCGCCCTCAGCAACCAATCAGGGCTCAGCTTTAATTTCTTAAAAGGGTTTTCTCACGATCTGAAATCGGCGTCACCGGCCGCTCGCAGCTAGCTGTGATCTAGCCATGCATGTGAATGAGGAGGGCAGCGCTAATGGCCATCCTCTCCATTCACTTTTATGGAAGCTTCTGAACATAGCCGAGCAAACACACTCGGCTACTCCGAACTCCCATAGAAGTGGATGAGCCGGATGGGCACTAGCGCCGCCCTCCTCATTCCCATGCATGGCCGGATTGCAGCGTGCGGCCGGCAAAGCTGATGTCATGTTGTGAGAAAACCACTTTAAGCTGCTCTAGAGAAAAAAAAAACTGCTCCATGATTGGTTGATTTGGATGAGACTTTTTTTTTGTTAGAAAGATGTGATAAATCTGCGCACAATATACTTTCTTGTATTTTACAAAGTAATAAAGATTTAGTGATTATCCAAAAAATGTTCTACACAAGGACAAGCCCTCTAAGAGGCGCCGACATCCTCACTTCTTCACTCGAATGTGCGTCAGCATGTGTCGTTTTAAGTGTGGATCCTGACGGAAAGTTTTACCGCATTCTTTGCACTCAAAGGGCTTTTGCCCCGCGTGCATGAGATAGTGGCGCTCAAGTTTGGAAGGGGAGAGGAAGCTTTTGGTGCACACGCTGCACTTGTAGCTCTTCTGGACACCTCGAGTCCTCACTTTCTGTAGGAGGGGCTCCTGCTGGGAGCTTGCACTGCGCTCCTTAGACACGCTCACCGGTGCCTTCTGGTGTGATCCTCGCTTTTGGCTTCCGGGTGACAAATCCATGGACTCGTTCTCTACTTTGATGTCAGGAACCACAACCGTCATGATTCCCCCAGAGTGTACCGCTGGCTCATAACGCTGGGACGGGGGGGCGCAGCTGGTGTCTTGCTCGCAAAACGTAGAATAATACCCTTCCAGCCCATCCTGCGCCCGCAGCACGGGAGCTTTCTGTAGGTGAGTTACTTGGTGGCGTTTTAAGTGAGCAGATTGTCGAAACGTCTTCCCGCAATCAGCGCAGGTGAACGGCTTCTGGCCAGTGTGGATGAGGTAATGTCTGCGTAACTTGGACATGGAAGGGAACGCTTTATTGCACTGGTCACATTTAGCCACTCTGTGCCTTTGTAGCATAATGCCCTGCGCCCCTTGTAGAAACTGGTGAAGTGAACGGCTCCCTTGCTGACCCTGATCGTAAGTATTGAAGTTACTGCACATGGTTTCACCATTCCGGGTTTCCATCAGTCCAGGAAAGTTCATTCCAAGTGACTGGTGCTGAAGATATCTTTCCATGTCAATCTGAGAATGTCTAATGTTGTCCTCGCTTGGCTTTACGTCCCAGAACCGATTCTTGGAGACAACAAGCTGTTGGGTTGCGGCCTCACTGGTGTCCTTATGATCTGGTTCCTCCAAGTGCTCTGCTTTCAACAACCTCCCGGCCGGAGTCGACACATCTTGTAGCAGCTCTTTATCCAGGTGACCTTCCTGTATCTCCGTTGTCTTGACAAAGGCTCCTTTACCAGGTCTTCCAGGTGACGTCCCATTCTCAGCGACGAGACATTCATGGCCGTCCAGCACTTCCTGCTCTGCGAAGCACTGTCCACAAGAAGAACACTGGAAGGGGACAACGTATATGGAGTAGCCGTCATCGGCCTCCTGCTTCACCTCCAGAGGCTCCATGCTGGGAGTCTTCTCCTTGCCGCGGAGGTTTGTGTGCATCTCCTGGTGCTTCAGGAGCTTCTCTGGCATCTTGAAGGACTTGGAGCACTGAGTGCACTGGAAGGGCTTCTCCTGAGAGTGGGTGAGCTGATGGATCTTCAGATGGGTCTTCTGTCTGAAGGCTTTCCCGCAGAGGACGCAGGCGAATGGCTTCTGGCCGGTGTGAATCATCAGGTGCCTCTCCAGCTTGGAGCGAGAAGGAAACGCCTTGTTGCAGAAGTGGCAGCGCTGCGTTTCGGCCCTCCGGACAGCCGTTATGTTCATGAAGTCGCACTGATGGAGCAAATGCTTCTCTTCGCTTGGGAAGGTTTTCTGGCAGCCGAAGCAATAGAGCGGCAGAGGGAAGAAGCTCCTGACCTCCGGCGCCGGCCTCTTGGGCTCCCTGGCCTCCTTGGCTGGGCCGGCACTGGTGCAGCTGCTGGTGCTTGGAGAAGGTCTCGGAGTTCTTGAAGTGGCGGAGACATACGCTGCACTGGAACGGGAGCATGTGGGTCATCATGTGTCTCTCCAGGTGCACCAGCTGGCGGAAGGTCTTGCTGCAGTCCTGGCACGGGAAGGGCTTCTGGCCGGTGTGGGTGAGGTAATGTCGTGCCAGCTTGGAGGGCGTCTCAAACTGCTTGTGGCAGGCATCGCAGCAGTATGGCCGCCGTCTAGGCACCTTCTTCACACTCCTGTACTGTGGGCTCTTCAGCATCTTCTCTGGGGCAGAATGCATGGCTCGATCTCACATGACCCCAGGGTGTAGACCTGCCTCACATGGATCCCTATGACGAGGCTGGGGCGCCCCCTGTCTGCAGGGGCTATGGAGGATCGTCCCCGGACACAGCTCTACAGACCCCCGGCTGTGCACAGCTTCATCCCGGCCCGTCTTAACCTGAGGGTGAGCCTAGGACAGCAGCAGTCACCGCATCCGGAAGTCCTTTCCCTGCAGGTCGCTGACTAAACATGACGTCACCGAGGGCGCCGGAGTAGCGGGCGGCCATTTTGGATTTGGGCAGAGGTTCAGCGTCTATAGGTTTTGTGTGACGTGACGGAGGTCGCCGAGCAGAAGGCGCACGCTCTGACAAGGGCATGCTGGGAGTTGTAGTTTCAGAAGTGCATAGCATTGCGGTAGTCACAGCCCCGGTGCTCAGCAGCCTGCGCCATATGTATTAATCTGGGGCTACTTGATGACATCAGCTGTATGAGCCCAAGCCTGAGGTGATTCATGAAATCTCTAAGGGCCACAGGTATGAACCTGTTAAGGTCTAAAACGCACTTTTTGCCCATAGTAACCTATCAGCAAAAGAGTGAGTTTTAGATCTAAACAGGTTCATACCTGTGGCCCTATATGTTTGGCGTCACCAGAACCGCACTGAGGTCTGGGGAGTGTTTAACCCAGGTATCCTCAAACTGTGGCCCTCCAGCTGTTGGGAAACTACAACTCCCATCATTCCCACTGTTATAGATCATATAAATGCTTGATGGGAGTTGTAGTTTCCCAACAGCTGGTTTAACCCTTCATACTAATCGTCCACATCTCCCCCCCTCCCACCCCCCTCATGAGACTTGCTTCCTCCTCTCTCCTCACAGCCGAACCAGGGCTTGTTTTTTGCGGGACAACATGTACTTAATGCTGCATTGACCGAACCTTGTAAAATGCAAAAATTCAATAGGAAGAAAGACGTGATTGTAAGATTTTTCATTTCTGTGGAGTTCACGGCTGATTTCTGTGACCTCTGTATTCAGCAGGTCGTTGCAACTCCGGTGATACCAGATATGGAGGCTCTCGTTATGGTTTAGGACTATAAGAAAATAAAAAAGCACCTGTGTTACATTTGCTCGGCAGCGCCGTTCTCTACGACCAGTGACTTCTTTGTTTTCCCACCTATGGCTCATTTTGGCGGCTGAAGTTTTTATTGGTACAATTTGGAACACGTGATTTCTTCACTTTTTAGTTAAAGTTTTTGGGGGATTTGAAATGACCAAAAAAAGTGCAATTTTGTCTTTGGGAATTTTTTCTTTGGGAATGATGTTATATTTTAATAGATCAGACTTTTATGGATGAAGCGATACCAATTCTGTTTAACTCTATCTATTTGTAAAATGACAAAGGGGAAGGGGGTTATTTTTGAACTTTTAGGGCGACATGTATGACCTAGGCACATACAGGCCACTTCTAAATGAAAACTGCAGGACTGAAGAATTTTTTTTAATATTGAAAGTGATATGGAAAGTTTAAAAAAAAAATAACCAAAAATTACAAAAAAAATGTGTTTAACATAAAAAAAAAGTTAAATAATAAGGCTATGTTCACAGGGGCAAATTTTGCCACGCATTTCGCGGCGTATTTGCGCTCTAATACGGATGTGCCAAAATTACGGTAATCCACAGTTCTCATAGAGAACTATGGATTACACCTCCTCTCCCCACTCGTACAATACGAAAAGTATTGTACGGGGGGAGATAAGTGACATGTCAATTACTTGCGGCGAATAACGCGTCGAGTAATGAATGTCAATAGGGCCGGTGGGCTGCCGGTCCCCCCCACCCGCTGTGGGAGTACGTGCTGATCACCCGATGTAATTGCAGTCGTACTGTACACAATTACGCCGTGTGAACATAGCCTAAGTCATTTTTGATGATACATTCCTTTTAATGCTCCAATCTGCAGTTTTTAGCTAGAAAACAGTCTGTTTAATTCATGACCCACCCATCTGAGGCTAGCCCCGCCCACCTCTCAATTGTTTAACCTATTACTTTGAATAGGTAGAAATATGCCTAGTGGGCGGTGTTAGCCTTATGTGGGTGGGGCTAACACCTGCTCATGAATAAGCTGAACTCTTTTCTGGCTGAAAAAAGCCAGATTTGAGCATTAAATACTCTAAGGCTATGTTCACACGGCAACAATTACGGGGACGTATTTCGCCCGCAATTACGGCGTGTGTGCGGGGGCGGGGGGGCCGGCAGCCCGCCAGCGCCATTAACATTCATTATTCTCGGCGCGTATACGCCGTGAATAATTGGTATGTCACTCCTCTCCTCGCTCGCCATATTGTCTGAGCGGGGAGAGGAGACGGAATCCATAGTTCTCTATGAGAACTGTGGATTACCGTAATGACCGGGACGTATTTCAGCCCATAATTTGCGCAGTATGGTGCAAAAATATGGCTGAAATACGTCCCAGAATAAGCCGTGTGAACATGGCCTACAGGTATGTTCACATGACCGTTTTAATTCTGTTTTAGTAGCGTTTCCGTTCCCAAAACAGCATCCAAAATGCCCCCAATCCATTTTCATTGATTCCTATGTAAAACAGCATTGTAGTTCACACCCACAACAAGGTTTTAACGTGCTTCTTTGGAAGCTGTTTTGGACGCTGAAGGATTTTTCGGGGCATTTTTTGGCGTGTTTTTTTTTACCTCGCTATTAATTTGTATGGGTGAAAACCTTGTCCAAAAACGCACCAAGAAACGCGTCAAAAACCTCTTCTGAAGAAGCACGTTTCAGGCGAGGTTTTGATGCTGTTTTGGGAGTGGAAACGCCCTGAAAACCGCTTCGAAAACAGCCTCAAAATCAGCCCTGTGAACATACCCTAAAACTCCAGCATCTTACAGAATAAGGGACACAGTGCTGGGAACAGCAGGTCTGACACTAGCTTGTTCTGTTCTCAGCCAGGGGGGCATAATCTATGTGACAGGTTCTCTTTAAGACTGTTTTGGCACTGACAGTTATACCTTCCTCCTGTTACAAAATCTAGTTTTAGATTAGCGTTAGATTATATGTGCGACTCCCTATTGAATAATACCTTACTCACACTGTTTGTTAAAGAAGGTTTTCATCTACGAACGTTAACTGTCTTTCAATAGGGGCACAACGTGAAACGGATTAATGGCAGCACTTATGCAGTTACTCTTCATTATTTCTGCTTAGAGGTGAAAAACATTTATTAAGACTGAGGTTTTATAATCCAAAGTAAGAAAAAAAAATTGTTTTGGATGGTAGATGTGTCCCAAAATTTTATAAAAATGCTTTTTGTCTAAAAAAGTTTGTTGTATTTTCAGAATGTCTTAAAGGGGTTTTCTCACCATAATGATTAGGGAAAGGTAAATGAGGACTATTACCAAATGCATTGCTGTTCTGATTTGGCTTTGTTCAGGAGATAAAGAAGATATTATCTACTGACAGTGTACACAAGTTTTTCCTGGTTACCGACCACCTCATCTGGCTCCATCTCTCTTCTCTCATTGCTCCAAGCTGCTGTCCGGCCATGTTGAGTCACTGCCTGCTGAGTCTCTAGCACAGGAGCTTGTTTACATAAGTTAATGACAGGTTTTAGCCCTTGAGATCTCTGTAGCTTTGTGCACTATAGATTATAAACCTCCTGCACTCATATCACTGTAACAAGAATAGCAGAGCTGATATCCCACTCACTGTTGTAGAACCATCCACAGCATGATCAGGAAGTGTGAGCCTGAAGCTGGCTGTGTCCCTGTGAAACAACATGGTAATAAAACCCCTTTAAGGAGCTTATCCATATCAGTATATCAAAGAACATTGCAGCTGCTCAAAGAGAATGAAAAAGTAATTCTTACTTCCGTCCTCAACTCCGTTCCAGCAATGCGCCTGCTCTGCTCCCAACAGGTCTTCTGTTCTTCTTCCTGATCCTAGCTGTGGGCTTGTGCGCTGCAAACGCTGATTGCAGGCAGGAGTCACGATTTCTTACCCGAAATCATTGCTTGGAGCCTTTATTTCTGAACACTGATATCAGACAAAGGCCCGTGACCACTGCAGCCTATCAAGCGCTTGCACAGTGTACAACAGAAGACCTGGCGAGAGCAGCGGCAGTGAGAGAGGAGGTATCAATGACATATTGACCTGAACAACCCCTTTAACCCCTTAAGGACCCAGCCAGTTTTGGCCATACAGACACAGCCCTATTTTTGAAATCTGGCATGTGTCACTTTATGTGAGAATAACTTTTTGACACTTTCACCTATCCATGTGATTCAGAGATTGTTTTCTCGTGACACATTGTGCTTTAAGTTAGTAAGAAAATTTTATCCATACAAGCCTTGTTTTTTTGTGAAAAATATAAAAATGTCATGAAAAATTAGAAAAATCTGTGATTTTGAAAGTTCAAAAATTTCTGCGTGCAAGACAGATATTCACCACAAAATAGCATATAACTAGCATCTACCATATGTCTACTGTAGGTTGGCATCATTTTTAAATGTTTTTGGGTTTTTTTGTACCACATTAAGGGGATTAGAAGTATAGTAGTATTTTTTTCACATTTTCAAGAAAATTTGCAAAATAGATTTTTTTTAGGGACCAGTCCAGTTCTGACGTGGCTTTGATTGGCCTGTATGTTACGTATCCCCATAAATGATGCCTTCTAAGAAACTATCATACATGAAAAAACTTTGAGACTCTCGGTTCACATATTTGATCAAAAGATGTTTAAGCTGCCCACGACTTTCAACGTGATCTCAAAATTGGGCAGTCCTATGCTATCTTTACCTCTCAAATCCAGCCAATCAGGGCCTCTCGCTGGGTCAACCCACCTCCATTATTCAGAGAGAAAAAATAAAAAACACCCAAACCTGCAAGCTGCCCCTTTTTATGACAGCCTGTGAAGAGTGGGCGGGGACAGAAAATCAAAATGGAAGCACCCCTTCCTTTCCAAATAGGTTAAAATCAATGTACACCAAGTATAACGTATGTTTCTGCACACAAAAACATCTCTGAAAAAACGATGTAAACCTGGGTGCACTGGCAGGGGTGCGGCACACATGTTTAAATTTTTACATGTACACACACAGACCGCCGCCAGCGGCACACTACTGCAAAAAGGGCAATACTCTACGGTGTATTGCCCTGATTGGCTCGATTGAGAGGTAAATATAGCATAGGATAGGACTGCCCGATTTTGAGATCACGTTGAAAAGTCGTGGGCAGCTTAAACATCTTTTGATCAAATATTTTGAACCGAGAGTCTCAAAGTTTTTTTCATGTATGATAGATAGCATAAATGCTTTTAGGGATTTCAGTAGTGTATTGCCTTCTAAGAACTAGACCCTTTAAAACAGGCATCCCCAAACTGCGGCCCTCCCCGCTGTTGGGAAAAATACAACTCCCATCATACCCATGTTATAGATTATATAAATGCATGATGGAGTTGTAGTTTCCCAACAGCTGGAGGGCCGCAGTTTGAGGATGCCTCCCTTTAAAAGCATTTAAACAGTGTTTAGGAAGTTTGTTAACCTTTAGGTATTTCACAGAAATTAAAGCAAATGGAGGTGAATTTCAAAATTTCATATTTTTGCAGATTTTCAATATTTATCCATTATTCACTGGATACGGTAATTGTGACTAGGTAATGCAATGTAAATCATTTCCCCAGGTCTGCCATTTTTTTTAAAAATATCCCATATGGGGCCCCTAGTGCAGTATTTGGTTTCAACCACAAGCCCCGAATAGGAGGAGCACCTACGGGAAATTGGGGTCTTATTTTCAATGCAATTTTATTTAGACGCCATTTCAGGTTTGATGGGCCCCCTAAGGTGCTAAAACTTAATAAACACCCTTAAAAGCCCCATATTGGAAACTACACCCCTTAAGGTATATATACAGGTGTGTAGTGAGTATATCAACCCCACAGGTGATTCACAAAATTTTTTTTAGCATTAGGGCGTGAAAATGAAAAAAATTTTTTTACAATAATATGCAATTTTAGCTTAAAATGTTTCATATTTACAAGGAATCCTGGAAAAAAGAACTCCAAAACTTTGTTAAGCAATTTTTTTTCCCAAATTCGGGGAATTTCCTTACATGTGGGTGTAAAGTCTGTTTGGGCGAATAGCAGGGCGTACAAGGGAGGGAGCGCTATTTGGCTTTTGGAACGCAGATTTGGTGGGGCATGTCGCATTTGCAAAGCCCCTAAAGTACCAGAACAGATGAAACCTTCCAGAAGTCGCCCCATTTTAGATTCAACACCCACCAGGGATCTCATCTAGGGGTGTATTGTGCATTTTGGGTACACAGGTGTTCCGTAGTTTTTTTTAGCATTGGGCCATGAAAATGGGGGGGAAAAACGCAGTTCCACCATTGTTTTTTGGGCTTCAATTATACAGCATTCGCCGTGCAGTGTAAATGATGTGATAACTTTACTATGGGGGTCGGTACAATTGCAATGGTATACATTTTATATAGTTTTTTATGTTTTATTACTTTTACACAATAGAAATAGGTCAACAAAAAAATTTCGTTTTTATTTTTTGTCCTATTCTGACAGTCATAACTTTTTTTATTTTTGCTGTGTGCAGAGCTGTGTAGGGCCTTGTTTTTTGCGGGGTGAATTGATGCTTTTTTTTGTACCATTATGGGGTGCATACAACACTTTGTTCACTTTTAATTAAGGTTTTTGTGAGACGTTTTGAACAAATACAGCAATCCTGGTAGTGTCTTTTATTTTTATTTTTTAAGCGGTCACTCTGTGTTAGATATGACATGCTAGCTTTACTCCAGCAGGGCGATACGATTAAGCAATACCCAATTTGTATATTTTTTTTATTTTTTACTGCTTTTATTTCAATAAAAAACACTTTTATTCAAACGGAAAACACATTTTTTTTTTAAACGCCATAGTTCCGAGAGCCATAAAATTTTTTATTTTTCTGTGTCAGAGCTGTATACAGGCTTGGGTTTTTTTCGGGATGAGTTGACGTTTTTATTGGTATCATTTTTGGGGGGACAAACTTTTTGATCATTTTAAATCCGTTTTTTGGAAGGTAGAGTGAAGAAATACTGCAATCCTAGTAGTGTTTTTTTATTTTTATTTTTAACAGCGCTCATTGTTCAGTATCCGTAATAAGTTAGCTTACTCTGTGGGTCATACGATTATGGCGAGATCCAATTTATATAGTTTTTTTTTTTATGTTGAAACACTTTAAAAAAAAAAAGTGCTTTTAGTGTGTAAAAGAATAATTATGCATCGATATCTTATGAGAGCCATAACTTTTTTATTTTGCCGTATAAAAAGCTGTATTAGGACTTTTTTTTTTGCGGGATGAATGGACGTTTTAATCGGGACAATGTTGGCGTTTATAGGCGTTTTTTTATCAATTATTCCATTTTTATGTGCTGCGGGATGACAAAAATCTTAATTCTGTGATAGTTTTTTTTTTTTTTTTTCGGGTTTACCGTACGGGTCAATTACATGCAGATTTAATAGGGCAGGTTGTTACGCACGCGGCGATACCAAATATGGGTACTTTATTTATTTTTGATCTTTTTGGGGGCGATTGGCGTTTGTAAAGGGGAAAAGGGCAGTGTACGTGTTTTTATTTTATTTTTCGTGTTTGTGTGTGACCTGTTTTTCACTTTTTTTTACTTTTTCAATTTTTTTTTTTACTTTTCCCCATAAGGGATTTGAATGAGAGATCTTTAGATTAAGGGGCTAACCGCCCCCACACCCCCCCGCAGTGATCGCGGGTCGGGGCCGAAGCTGCGGGATGTCCGCTGTAATAAACAGCTGACACCCCACGCCGATCGCGCAAACTCTGCTTCAGAGTTCGCGCGATCCTCAGGATGTATGCATACGTCCAAGGTCGTTGAGGGGTTAAGGATAACATATAACTCTAAGCAGGGGTCGATTTGTGCTAAAATATGCTCCATTTTTTGGCTTTGATTTTAACAGATTTGTTTAAAACGTGAAGATCACTCCGAAGACAGTGTGCATTTTCCTCATTACTTTACAGTTCTGGAAAGTAAAGCTGAAAGTTGGCTTTCTGCGCAATTTTGGCACACACCATGATCTGCAACAATTGTTCCCATAGTTATGTGGACCTGGGTGCCTGGCTGTTCCCATATATTATTCGCTCAGGAGCAGAATGGACTGGGGATCTAGGCAGTCAGACCTTTAATGGTTATATCATTTCGGAAGCCCCTTTAACAGTCATCCTGATATGTTACACATCCCAATATCAGCAGCACACTATAAACTAAAAAAAAAACTATCAGAAAGCACATAGGAATTTTTGAAAAAGCATTTTTTGCTACTTAGGATACATGAAAATTTTTTGAGGTTCTTAGTTCACATTTTTGATCAAAACTGCTTAAGCCCACCTCCCATTCAGCTAGGGGACCTCAATACAGGTGGGAAACTACTCTAACTTTAACTATCTTTAGAGCCTGTTCAGACCTCCAAACATCAGGGGGTGTAGGTTCCAGCTACAATGTAAACTGCATTGATTTAAAAACCTGTGAAGGTGGGTGGAGGTCCCTGAAGTATGGAGGTCTGAACAAGAGAGGTAACGTTAGAGTAGGTTCCCACCTGCATTGAGGTCCCGTTGAAGTTTCGGAGATGGGCTTAAGCAGTTTTGATAAAAAATTTGAACTAAGAACCTCAAAAATCTTTCATGTATCCTAGATAGCAGAAATGTTTTTCCAAAAATTCCTATGTCCCTTTTGATAGTTTTTTAGATAATAGTGTGCTGCTGGTATTGGAATGTGTATGTATATTACTGCCACACCAGTGTGCACCTATGCTCATTTTTTTCAAAAAGAAGTTTTTTTTGATGTACAAAACCAAATATTATTTTCTATCCTGATATGCTAAGCAACGATGTGGCCTATGGCGGACAACTCTGGTTCTCCTCACTCTTGTGGAATTCATGCTCAGTTTTAGAATTTACTGTGTTGGCTGCCAGAGGGGATGCAGATGGCAGGACCTAGCGCTGGAGCATAGATTGTGGAAGCAAGGTGTTTTGTTTTTTTTCCATTTATTTTTACTTCACTTTGCGAGCGGAGAAAGGAGGAAATTGAAAAATCTCATATCTATCTGACATTCACATTTTTAACACCGGAGGTCACCAGAGGTTCACAAATCAAATGTATCCCTACACAGAAGCTATAGAACCCAAAAATTAACTCACAAGACCAGATGTCCCTTTAGAGCAGGGGTGTCAAACTACTGCAGCCCTCCAGCTGTTGGGAAACTACAACTCCCATGATGCCCACGGTTATAGATTATACAAATGCATGATGGGAGTTGTAGTTTCCCAAACAGCTGGAGGGCTGCAGTTTGACACCTGTGCTTTAGAGCATTGTTAACAGGCAGCATATACTGGATGGTGCAAGGGTTCCTTCACTTTTAAGCCTCAAGAGAACTTGTAGTACTTTACAAGCGTCATTATAGCTGCATTATAGAACATGTCATGGAGGAGTTCAAGCATCTAATAGAGAAAAACAGGTTCCTCCGGCACTCATAGACTTTTAAAATAGATATCTTTGCATCGTGTCTTACTTTATGTTGCTTTTTAATGCGGGATAAATAAAGATTCATCTAGTTTTTTAAACATCTATGAGTGCCAGAGGAACCTGTTTTTCTCTATTGGAACTTTACAAGTGGCACCAGCTTGATTGCAGGATACGTACTACAGGAGGCGATGAGCGAAATTCTTATTTTTTTCGTTTATAGGAGTTCATGAATGTCCAACTCTTGTAACTGCTCCACCCAGTGACACCAGATTTCCAGTAAACCTCCAGTGTTCACAATGCAGACTAGGAGCAGAGGAAAGGTCCTCACCTCGGTCATTTCCTCCAACCGACTGATTTTTGTGCAGTGACCTTTTTCTTTACTACTGCGATCAGTACCATGAGTAATGTGGACAGTCCTCAAGGTGTCCATACTGAGAGATGGCTTCATTACCCAACAGGCAAAACAGGTAACTAGTGTCCTGCAGGTATAGATGGCCTAGACACAGAAAGTGACAGTACTGACCTATAGCAAGCTCTACAATGCGAATTCTATGGACAGTGCTGAAATAAGTATTCAGAAAGGGTATTTTGTGTAATTGGAGAAGCAGAGCATATGTACTTCTAATGAAAACCATCAATGAAAAGGAGAGGTATGATAATAAATATAATTCATTATAACAAAACACCTCAGCGATCAGAAAAGTGGATAAGGATGATCTCAAAAAATCTCTATCAGTGTTCCTCCAAGTCAAGGATCGCGAAAATTCTGATCAGCGTCAGTTTATAGTGATGTATCTTAGCTGCCATCATGTTACAATGTACAGCATCCATAATTGATTCCATCGCTTGGATTAATGCTTGAAGTCTGGGTGATGCGTCTCTTTGGCCAAATCATCAACATATTCATGGTATATCCACCTCTCGAATCCCCACCTCGATGTAAAATGAGGTCACCACTGGCCTCAACATCTAGGTGGAGAATGAATGGCAAGGTGTGTGTACATGGTTCTCTCCAAGCCTGTGGAAGTTACAGCAGCAATAGGTATGGGAGATTAATCAATGTATTCTGTTAATGTGCAAGTCTGTATATTCAGTTCAGAATCATGAAACCAGGGTTAATCTATCTTTATACAACAAGTGTTGCACCGCACTACATAGATAAGATAATGCCTGTGTCATTCATTATGCTTACCGGTAATTTTATTTCCTTCAACCACCGGAGACAAGAGGTACAACTCCAGGAACAGAAAACCATAGGGTGCGTTGCCACAGCACAGGACAAATACCGGTCGATTTGCCGGCCGGTATTTGTCCTGTTTTGCGGCCGTCCCCACGGACGGGGGGGGGGGGGGGGGGGGGGGTGTCAGCTTTTCTCCGCCCACGAGCGGAGTAAAACGCCTCCCCTTCACATTCACAAGCACAGATTCCGTCCGGAAACCAGACGGAAGATTGTGCTTGTAGCATGTTTTGGGGGCGACCCGCCCGACAGGTTTTCCATAGAGCACCATTGTGCTCATTTTCAGCCGGTTTATCAGGCGGTCTGAAAAACCGCAAACCGGCCGAAAACCCGTGCCGTGGGGACATGCCCTTAGGATAAAAAAGATGCTCCTTCTTTTACGCTTTACTGATGCCAAATCAAGCCTCTATATAAGAGAGAATATCCGAAAATATAATATGCAAACAAAAATTTATTTTTTACAGCCAGTGAAACACCCAGGTGAAAGAATGACTAAGGGTCGTTACTGGTAAGCGCAATTACCAATTTTTCCAGCACCATGATAGCACCATTAGTAAAAATACAGAGTGGGAAAGACCTCCAAGAAAGACCATTTGTAAGACTTTCTGGGTTTATCCACCACTAAAGAAAGTGTAAGGCTTCTTTTAACCCCTTAACGACCAAGACTATTTTTTTCACATTTGTTTTTTCCTCCTCACCTTCTCAGAGCCATAACTTTTTAGTTTTCTATATAGACCTATGAGGGCTTTTATTTTGCGGGATAAGATGTGCTTTCTAATGGTGTCATTCACTCTACCATAGAATATACTGGGAAACTGCAAAAAAAATTCTAAGTGGAGCAAAATGTGGAAAAAACACAGTCAGGCCATGTTTGTGGGGGTTTTGTTTTTACGTTGTTTAATCTTCGATATAAATGATGTATTATCTGTATTCTACAGGTTGATACAAATCCGGAAAAGTAGGGTTTTCATTATGTTTTCTTACCGTAAAAAAAAATTCAAACATTTTCTATTTTTTAAATTTTCTGCGACCAATAACTTTTTTGTACTAGCACCTACGGACCTGAGTGAGACTGCCCTTTTTTGCGGGCTGAAGTGTACTTTTTATTGGTATCAGTTTGGAAAAGATGCAACTTTTTTGATCACTTTTATTCTAATTTTTAGGTAACATGGAAATTACAAAGAAACCCCACAATTTTCGCATTTAGATTTTTTTTTTGTCTACGGCGTTCAGCGTACGGGATAAATGATGTTATATTTTAATAGATCTGACTTTTTGGGACGCGACAATACCAAATATGTGTAACTTTATTTTTTTATTTTGTACTATTTTTTTTTTTATACTTTAAAACATTTTTTTTTGCTTTAACTTTGAGTTCCCCTTAGGGTGCTTCACCACTAGGGAGTGCGATTGTTTATGCAGCTTAATGCATTGTATAGACAATGCATTGGGTGTACAAAGATGGTGGTATTACTACTTTTTGCCTAAGGCAGGAAGTAGTAAAACATAGAACATGGCAGCGATGGAAGCCTTCACCAGGCTTCCAGCTGCCATGTTAACTGGTCAGGGCCACACTATCTCACTGCAAAGGCCCCGTTACTCATTCATGCAGACGCCACAGCCATGCTTGCCACGTCGTCTAAGGGTATGATCACACGGCTTATTTTGGCGCGCATTTAACCGCGTATTGCGCGTTATACGCGGTGAAATGCGCCCCGCAATTCCGGTAATCCATAGTTCTCATAGAGAGCTAAGGATTACGCGGCGTCCCCCCGTGCGTACAATACGATCATATTGTATGCGAAGGGGGAGAATTGACATGTCAATTGTAAGCAGCGATTACGCGCCGCGAGCAATGCATGTCAATAGGGCAGCCGGGCTGCCCTGTGCTTTGGAAATAAGCGCTGATCAGCGTGTGCTTCCAAAGCACCCGGTATATTGCAGCACGTACTATACGCGCCGCAATACACCACGTGAACATACCCTAAAGGGTTAAACAGCCTGGGATGAAGCTGGCTCCATTCCATGCTGTTACTAGTGGGTGTAGTGGGACCGCAACGCGATCCGTTACAAAGCACCTTACTGCCATCAAGATGTACCCATATTTGCAGATGCGGTAAAGGGTTAAAAGGTTGATTTTTCCATCTATCTCTGCCTCTATACGATCCCAGGCTTCTGATAGGTTTATTGGCAACATCTGAGTTAATTAGAAACACAACTGTGGATCTATTTTAATGCACACCAGAATCAACCGGTTTCTGTGTGTAAAATCAGCCAACATTTCAGGAAGAGAATTGTGGACTTGCACAAGTCTGGTTCATCCTCAGGTGCAATTTCCAGATACCTGAAGGTGCCTCATTCATCTGTATAAAGAATTATACGCAAGTACAAACAAGATGGGAATGTCCAGCCATCATACTGCTCAGGAAGGAGAAGGGTTCTGTGTCTCAGAGAAACCCAAGAACAAAAAGCTCCAGTTTGAGCTCATTCTCCCAGAAGCTTTGTGGCTTGTCAATATGCATTTTGTTAACTTCCAGTCTCGCTTTTTTATGATTTGTTTTCAAAAGTGGTTGCCTACCTGGTCATCAACCATTAAGTCCACTTTAAGAAAAATGTCAACGAATGGTGTCATCTGACACTGATGTATCTTGACCTTGGAGTTTACCTCTAATCTTGTCAGGAGTTTTCCTGGGCTGTTTGGTTACCATTCATATAATCCAGCTCAATTTGTTGTCAAATTTCTGGCCTTGTCTAGGCTGCAGTCCCATAGACTTTAAACTTTTGAATAATATGTGCAACAGTAATAACAGGAACATCAAGCTGCTTGGAGATGGTCTTTTAGCCTGTTAACCTTTAACATGTTCATTATCAATTTTCTTTCTAATCTCCTGAGACAACTTTCTCCTTAGCTTTCTTTGGTCCGTGTACAGTGTGGGACGAACCATGATGCCAAACAGCACAGTGACTACTTTTCACCCTGTGAGTAGGCAGACTGACTGGTTACAAATTTTAAGACACCTGTGATGCTAATTATAGGACACATCTATGTTTAACATGTCCCTATGGTCACATTTTTTTCAATCTTTTCTAGGAGTACCATAATTTTTGTCAAAGCCTGTATCATTAGCTGTTTTTTTTGTTTGATTTTCATTATTTGATTTACAGTAAATTTAAATTTATTATTTCAAGTTATTTCAGTGACCATTGTCGGTTTTTCTTTCTTTAATGGAAGGGTACCAACAATTTTGACCACATGTGAATAAGCCCCTCTTTGTCAGAACTGGAATCCAAAATATTAGGATTAAGGTAGGATGGTCCCATTTGATCTGTTTACAAAGTATTTTTAAGGAGTTATAAATTTCCTTCTTAATAATGCTTCTCATAGAGTCAAGAGAAGGTGACTCGTTGGCAAAAATCTGATTAATACAGCTCCTACAGGAAAGCTTTTCTTAATTCCGGGTGAACCATTTTATATATATATAAAGCATGACAAAGCATAAGATTATTGTTTATCAGTAAAGTCTTCTATTCTTAACGCCATGGTGAGGCTACTGGAGATGAAGGTCATCAGAGGAGAAAGCCATCAACTAGGACACCTTAGGTAGTCGATGGCTTGTAGATTAGATTCCTAGGTTTAATGATGGTCTTGTTTGGGAGACAGATCGCCAATAGTGAGGATCTGTGAAACCCTATGGCGTTTTTTAGATTGGTCTTAAAGACTCAAGAGTAATGGAGGTAGGGGAAGGCAAGAAAGGGTAGATGGAGGATGGGATGGGAGCCACCAAAAGCCCCGAGGAATGAGAACCACCAAATCATGTAGCCAAAGGGTTGTCGTTGTGGATCACAAATTTCCAATAGAGTGTTACAGAAACCAAGTGATGTACAGATATTACACTCTTCATGGCAAATCTTTTTCTCTCCCTTTATCACATAAAAAATGGAGCACACTATAAGCTTAATAAAGAGGTTTCCGTAGGGACTCACCAATGTACCGGGCTCGGGGTGCTTCAGGTTACTGTGGATGCTTCACATCTGCTAGTATCACAAGCACCAAAAATGGTGTGGTGAGAAGTTAATCAGGAGTGACCAGAAATGGAAGCTGGTAACTCCGTCTACCAAGGGAGAATGGCAATTTTTATAATACCCACTTGGCACCACATGAATTTCTCATGTGGTGTCATTTCCTGTGCCCAGCCTCACTTCCAGTCGCGGGATGCCCCACTTCTGGGGGACATAGCTAGCTACCTGCCCTACCTCTGGCTAGTGTCACTTCCGGCCTGGCACGCAGAGCGAAGACTCTCTTCCTCCATGAGGGGAGATCTGCATAGGCTGTAAACTGCAGCGCAGAAGCCTGGCAGCATAGAATAACCCTGTTGCCGTGCCCAGTCCCCCGACAGCCTCCATAACACTGGCATTCACTCCTGCAATGGCCAGCTGAGTAAAAGCACACTGAGCCAAACTGATGCTATACCAGCAACCAGTGGGATAAGAAGTTCACCTGGCAGGGTAAGTGGTTTCACCTTAAAAAGAGAAAAAGGTCCCCATACAAGGTTGCATGGAGCCACGAGGTAAAAAGAGAGCAAAATACAGCAATCCTTGTAAACTTAAGAAAAACTCATTTTATTAGAAAACCTTAAAAATAGTCTTATCATGAACAGGGAAAGGCTGCTGAAGTGTTTCAAGCTACACACTCTTTGTCATAGCATATGAAAACAACAATTATGCTGGGTATATATACTCACAGGAATCGGCAATCAAATAAATACAGCTCACTGGTCCAAAGGCATTCAATTGCCCTGTTTGGAGGGAGGCATCGGGACAGGGCAGTCAAATACCTTTGGACCAGGTGAGCTGTATTTATTTGATTGGCAATTTCTGTGAGTATATATATCCAGCATAATTGTTGTTTGCATATGCTATGACTAAGAGTGTGTTGCTTGAAATGCGTCAGTAGCCTTTCCCTGTTCATAAGACAAGACTATTTTTAAGATTTTTCTAATAAAAGACATTTTTCTTAAGTTTACAAGGATTGCTGGATTTTTCTCTCTTTTTGCCGTTAAGTAGTTTCACCTGCTTGGATAGTGGGGAGCCTGGTACTTATAATTTTATGGACACTTGACAATATCCACATCAGGTCTCCCACCACCTGGGTACAGGAAACCACAAAGAGGTGTGAGAGGAGGAGTCGGTTTTTTATCCTCAGCTTTCCTGTTCTTGGAGGCGGAGTTTTTCTCAGGTGTTGCTGCCGTGGTGCAGGGGGAAAGAATTACAATGTTTAAACCCAACCCTACATGAGTAACAGCCCTGCTGCCATTAAATAATACAGCTGTATGTGGCTGATTTCGGAGAGGAGTGAAGGAGCACATTCGGAGATGCTACATGTGCATGAAAAAGGGAGACTCACCAGTAGATGTGTAGGAACCAGTATGAGGGGTGAGCACTGGGGTATGGACAGTGACTGCTGTAGTAAAGAACTATAGTATGTATGTCATAACTGTGAGAGTCCTTGGTTTTACATTTGTTAAAATAGGCATTGATGCTAATAAGCAGGAATATGGATGACTGGTGTATCTCTGGTACCATAATATATGTTACAAGAATCCCTCAGTAAATGGTGATTATTTTAATGCCACACAGTGATAGCAAACTTGGAGTTTTCATTGTTTTAGTACTTTAGAAAAAAATCACTTTATGTCTATGTCCAGATCAGCACAATGATGGGGCATTCTCCAAATTACAAACAGGACAGGTGGAATCCTTAATAAATGTAACCTTCTATAAAATATCTCCACCATGCATGGGACGTAGGACAGGTGCAGCAGACTGTCTTAATATCTTTTTCTGCTTAACCCCGGCTTGTTTCTTTAGTTCATAGTGTGCAGCTCAAAGAAAGCGGTTTCTTTCTTTTTTTTTATCTATAGTAACTACCTGCGTTCCAGCTTCTCTGGCATTCTAGTACGCAGGTGCCGTTGATTTACGCCGACGCAAGGCAGCGCTGCGGCCATCTTTGTTTGTGCTTTTTAACTAAAGTTCTTCTATGTTGGGGAAGTTTAGCCTGGATTTTCTGGACTTCTCCATTCTCTTTACTCAAGGCAGCCTTTTCACGGAGGGTGATGCTTGCTCTGCCTTCTGACCCAGGTCTGGATTTTCTGTGTAGGTCTGGCTTATTCAGGGGATCTTCATTTTTTGGGCCAGTTGTAGCCTTATGTATGTTGCCTACTACTGCCTTTCCCTTACAGCCTGATAGTGCTCCACCTTGTGGCCAGTTTTTATATTGTAAGCATAAGTTTCATTCTTCTAAGTATTGCTATTAGTATTTGTTTACACTACATGAGTTTCAGATGTCGTACCCGGATTCTGGACACCGCAAGTCCTTCTGAAAGAGACCTCACTTTTCATGCCAGGAATTCCATTACTTGATGGTTATGAAGATTCCATTGTCAGGATTGGTTCCCTCATTCGTCCACTGCTTCCCCTCCGTCCACCAGGGATGATCTGGGTCAAGGATTTTGTCAAGGCATCAATTAATGAATTAAAAAATGATGTGCGATCTTCCCTAAGAAGAAATCTGAGTACCAGGTTCCTCAGGAGTGTTATACCTGGTTCAGACCTGAAGGTTTTAGATGAGGCCGATACCTCTTCCTTGAACAAAAATGAGAGCGGCAAGGCAATGCTCTTTTCCATTGACTAGATGCCTAAAACTCATTCGGCCAATCCGGTCAAAGGACCAGGAGACTGCCTTTAGGGAAAGATCCAGCCCCCACACCAGGGGACCCAGGGCTTTCAAAGTCGATAGCTCCTTCACAGCTCTGATGCTTCCCAAATTTTCGACTCCTGAAAAAGCTCCTCTCTTCAAAAAGCGCTCTAAGGAAATGTTCCCTGTGGGACAAGAAAAAGACCTCGCTTGGCTATGACTCCCTAAGTTGGATGTGGCCGTCGCCAAGCTGTCCAAGCAGACCATCGTCCCATCAGAAGGTGGAGCCAACTTAAAACATCCCATGGACAGAAAGGTCAATTGTGCGTTGAGTTTATCAGGTTTCAGCAGCCCAGGCTCAGATTTGCACAGAAGGATACCCTCTCTATAATGAAGACCTGGCTATTAAGAATCGCGGACAATATGGCTAGAGATGATATTCTGGGACAATTTAAAGAGGTGAACCTAGCTATGGATTACCTCCTAAACTCCATGTCTATCTCAGCCATACTAGCCTCCAAAAGCATGTACCTCTCTACCACAGCAGGTAGAAGTATTTGGATTAATCCCTGGCAAATTGAGTTGAGTTTCAGCCTAAGAGACTGTTCGGGTTGGAGCTTAATGAGCTGATGTCTGAGAAAAAGGGCATGTCACTTCCTCAAGCCAGCAAAGGAAGGGGCAGAGGTTCCTTTTCAGATATTCTCTTTACCAACAGTCTCTCGTCTGGCCAGAGGTGTCCATAGTCAGAGCAGTCAGAGGAAGTTGTGTCCCTTCGAGACCAAGAAGAAGCCTGACTTCTGACCCCATATGTTGTCCCATCAGCCAGGTTTTGAGAAAAGTCCCAGACAGTTCCATCTTCCTGGATTCAGTTCCTGGTATTTATCATCAATTCAGAGACCTTGATAATCTCTCTTCTACAGGCGAGGAGTCTCTGAATATCCTGGGGGATATCACATCCTCAGTCTTTCAGGATCCTGAGTTTGAAAACTGTATCCAGGGTTCTAGGTCTGATATCTGCAGATATAAAAGTAGTTTCGTGGGCACTGGCTCACATGGGACCCTTACAGTGGGAGTTCCTCTCTCACTGGAATGGGACAACCAATGGTCTCGAAAGTCCTTGCAAGCTTACCCCTCAGACACTCTTGAGCCTCGATTGGTGGAAGAGCAGGGCGAATAGGAAATCTTTTGCTCCAGTGGTATAGAGCTATCTTACTACTGATGCCTCCCAGCCAGACTTGGGAGCCCATCTGGACTTTCTCTCAGCCCAAGGGCCGTGGTCACCTCTTCAGTCGTGACTGTTTATGGTAGATGCTGTGTTGGTTTTATTATTTTAGATTATATAATTTTAAATAAATTTTCAATTATAGAATTTTATATAGTTTTATATTACTTTACTGTAGTTTTTATTACTTTAATGGTATTGGGAAAGAATTGTTACTTCTTGCGTATTGGTAATAAGAGTTTAACATGGTCCCAGCTGTCTGTCAGGAATTCTGTTGAGTCTTTGTACACATTGGCACATCAAACATGGCACTTACGATGCGCCAAACTTGAACCGCCATGTGACACTTTCATACATACTGATGAATGCTACACTAAACTACCGAGAGGTCCGTATCGAGTCTGAGACACTTTATACATCTACCCCAAAATGTTTTCCAGGAATATTGCTTTTTAACAAAAATACTTGATGGAAGTGTCCCTTTAAGAAGTGAAATGTTTCTACTATTACGTTAGGTAACGCCATACTACGTCCTGTACATACCTGCAGTGTGCACATACATTTACTTACAGAGCATTACTCAACATACTAATCTGTTGCTCACTCTCTTGCCTCAGGTGGTCAAATGGAGTCATCCTACAAAATCAGAAAATGACTTTTACATCCTTTGTTTTTTTTGGTTATGAGGTGTGAAATTTGTATTTGTGTTTTACCCCTAATTTTATGCAGTATGTTTCATTGTAATACGTACGTAATTCAGGTAGTGAATATTAATGAACACAAATTGTAAGGGAGTGTTAAGAACTCCAGCTTTATTATTTTTCAGAGTAAGGAGTAAAGAAAAATGAGATTTCAAAGACAAATACTGAGTGATCGAGCATGTTCATTTGGCGAATTTTGGCACGTATTTTGTGTCGAAATACGCCCAAAACAATGTTCAAGTACACCTCTCATAGACTGCAATGTAAAATACGCGCTGTCACTCAGACGACATGTTCTTGTCTTTTTCCACATGCCTGAAAAGAATTGACATGTCAAAACAGTGCCTCAGTTAACCCCAGCAATCAGTCACAGCACAGCTTTCATTTTTCATGATCAGAAATTAAAGCTGCGCGGTGATTGGTTGCTATGGGCAACAAAGCCTTTTTTTCATGGTATTAATTTACTTTTTTTAACACATGGATAAATTTGCAAGTTTTGCAAATGAGGAAAACTCACCCTAGCAATGTCACCCTACAACACCGCTGGCTAGTGCCCCTGTAATGAATCACAGGCTGCTTGTTACTAGTAAAATTGAAATTCATCATCTCTAAATATCTGACAGTTGTCAGAGGACTCTCCAGTAACTAGCACTTAAATCCTGTCCTATCCCTGTTAACCTGTGATCTCTTTGCTGCCCGCAGCTTCACAGTGGTGGAGGAAGGGGACAGGTCATTGTTGTTTGACATCATGTTGAAATTCCTTGCAGATGATGCAGCTGTAGGAAGCAATCTCCTGATAGAGATATTAATTCTTTAAATGATTAGCACTCAAAGGTGAAAATACACTGGACAAGAACAAGTAAGAAATCTGTGCTACTACATTCAAAATTCAGCCTCTGAATTATCTTGATTTTAGGCTAGCCTTACACCTGCATCAGAGATTTCATTTGAAGCCGCCGTTACAAATTCTGTCAAAAAAATACGGGGAAAAAAAGCAAAGCTTTACTAAAATGACAGATGTGGTAATGGGCACTAGATGAACTCCATAATAGTCAATGAGGTCCGTCTGGTGTCGTTGGTATCCATCATCAAACAGATCTGGTTCAGACGCTGCAATGGAGTCTTTGAATAGAACCGCCGACACAGATGTGAACCTGGCCTTAGTCTATAGCTTCAGGCAGATGGTTAGGGTGCTTTCACATGGAGCGTTCTTTGTGCTTAAGTGTACAATATTAAACAGCCCCACAACTGCTCCGTGTGAAAGCACCCTTATGGCATGTCCACACGGCACGGGTTTTCGGCCGTTTTTTTTTTTTAGACGGTTTGCGGTTTTGCAGACCGTCTAAAAAATCAGCCGCAAACTAGCAGAACAGTACTCTATGGAAAACCCGTGCAGCAGTCCCCACTGCAAGGGTTTTCCCCCGCCCAAAAAAATTAACAGCACATTCTTTCCCCCCATTTTTTCGAGGGGAATATGTGTTTCAATTGAAGGGAGGGGTTTTCCCTCCACTCATTGCAAAAAAAAGCTGCCCCCCCCTCCCTCCACGTGGCCCTCAACCGTATTTTCCTCTGCCGTGGGACATCCCTTACTTTTTCGCTTCATTCCACTTGTCCACAAACAGGGAAATACATTTGAGTACTGCAATGTCAACTACTGTCTTGATGATAGATAAATATAGGTAAAATAAGGCAGGCTTCCAGACCGTCACGAGATCATGGTAATCCTTGCAGTGTCATTTCAGTGCCGTTCATTGCCGATTTTCACTCACCGGCCACTTTTTATTACACCATCTAGAACGGGTGGCCCCCGTTTTGCCTTTCCCAAACTGCCCAATTCTTCTGGCATAGATTCCAAAAGTGTTGCAACGATGCTCAATGGTCCCAAAGGGGGCCCAAAGAGTGCCAAGAAAATTTCCCCCCCACACCATACACCACCACCACCACCTGAACCGTTGATAAAGGCGGGATGGATCCATGCTTTCATTTTTGACCCAAATTCTACCCTACCTTTCCAATGTCGCACAAAATGAACTCACAACCGGGAAACCCGTTTTTTCCAATCTTCTACGTCCAATTTTTCGATGAGTTTGGGGAAAATTTGGGGGCCTCATTTTCTTTTTCTTAGCGAAAGGAGTGGCCCCCGGTGGGTCTTCTGCTGCTGGGGCCCATCTGCCTAAAAAGTTCGCCGTAACTGTGCTTCAGAGATCCTTTGCCTACCTTGGGTTTTAACGGGTGGGTATTTAGTCACTGTTGCCTTTTTTATCGCTCGAACCAGTCTGCCCTTTCCCCTTTGACCTGGCATCAACAAGGCATTTCCGCCCACAGGACTGCCCCCTCACGATGTTTTTTTCTTTTTTTTGGACCATTTTCCCGTAAAACCCAGGAGGTTGTGCGTAAAATCCCAGGAGAACGCATTTTGAAATACTCAACCACCCTTCTGGCACCAACAAAAATCCACTTTAAAGGCACCAAATCACCTTTCTTCCCAACGAAGCTCGGGTTTTTAACTGCAGGAGATTGTCTTTACCATGTCTACATCCCAAAACACGAGTTTTCCGCCCCATGTATTGGCTGATTAAAATTAATTTTTAACGGCAGTTGGACAGGTGTACCTAAAAATGGCCGGGGAGTGTATATAGCCAAGCATCAAAACTGCTGGGGGAAATAAGCTTTTCGTTGAAAAAAAAGGAGCTTGGCGATAGGTCAGATAATCTGTTGGGAACAAGAAAATCAGCAGTCCACAGCTGGTTGTGCTGATGACCATGGACCCCTGGTTTAGCTTTGAACATGTAGGTAAAGGTAAATAAATATTATTGCCCAGTTGTAAACGGGTTTGCGCTCGCTCGTCCGGCTCCCACAGAACCGTGCAGTCGCACATCGCGTTTCCCCATGACGTTCCCCCGGTGGAGCGGGTGTGCCCCAGACGTGGGCCGCACTGCATGTCCCACTGTGTCGCACTCGTCCCAGATCTCCGTGTCCCCCCTTCCGACTCATGCGCAATTGCGCGCCGCCCTCTAACGCGCGCAGCATCGTTCCATTCGTAAATTATATAACTGAGAGACAGTGCTCCGTAATTGGGTAATATGCCGGCGCTTGGTTCCCTATATAGGTTTTGCATCCTGTCACTTCCCAGCTGATCTATGTTGCACCGACCTTAAAGAAAGCATTCCTAAAGTATATTCTCCTCTAATTCTCCTCTCCGCCTTACCGTTCCATAACCCCTTCTACCTTTCTCGAACCTCTGCCCCTGCCTCGACCTCCTGCCTGTCCACGACCATGAACCCATTGCCGATTTCTGTACACGCTGCACCTCCGCCTCATCGCACGCAAGTCACGTCAGGGGACGACCTGGTAGCCTCACGCCGCAAGCAAGTCCAGATCCGCTTTGCGGTGGCTGTGGTGAAAACCGGGGCTACTTAAGATATTCAATTCCCTGCGTGGCTTAACTATCATCGCTTGCGGTGGTCCGGCAGATCCACTACCCAGCCGTCACAGCCAGATACATTGCTGTTCTGATTTTGCTTCCTTTCAGAGTAAGAGCAATTTTATCTCCTGCTTTTGTACACAAGCTGCAGTGGTTGGGGTGAGGTCATTCTCTGTTGTGTCTTATCAGCTGCACAGGAGCTTGTTTATGATTGACTGACAAACACAGCTATGTAGACTTGTGCCCGACAATTTAGACCATTTCATTTCAAAGTCCTTCTAACAGGCTCAGCTAGGAATAGCAAAGCTGATTTGTTAATCAAGCTATAGAACCAACCAGAGCCTGACCAAGAAGTGGGAGCCTTATGATTCCTGTGGCTCTGTGGGAACAGCATGGTGAGACAACCGCTTTAATGTCTGCAGAAGTAGCTTCTCCCCCCATCCCATTTCTATTTTACTGTATATTTACTTAGTTTTTTTTACTGTGGGGTAATGTCAACCTCAACCTAGTTTTAGGAGATAATTTATTTGATTTCTTAACAGCTGAAGTACTTTTGAAAGCCCTGAATGTTTCAAATAACAGCTAGGATTACCCAGTAAAATAAATGGGTTTTGCCACCACTAAGGTATATTTGGGACTCCTACACAAATGAACAGGGAGAACTGTGCAAGCAGTTCTGCTGGGCCATCTTGTAGCAAGCTATGAGTTGTCCTTAGAAAGAATTTTACAAGATGGTAAAACCCCTTTAAATTTATTTTAATAAAGGTCATGCTCAACAAAACTATTATTTCACTACCATATGTTTTTTTATTTTACGGATTGTTTGTATGGCTTGTAATCCCATGACTCCAGGAAAATGAATTGATGACAGTAGTGATAAGAGATTACAAGTGAAGGGCCAACGTGGTGTGCTACATCTTCTAACAGAGCCCATATATATAATGTTCATCCCCTTTCAAGTGGCTGGCATTTATATTTAGAATTTGTATACTAAGGGAATCTACCATACAACTGTTCCAGGAGTTGTACACCCGTCCTGTGCTGTCAATTACCGACCAGTCTCTAACCTGCCCTTCATCTCCAAACTCCTGGAACGCTTGGTCTACTCTCGCCTAAACGCTATACTCTTCTGCTAACTCTCTCTGGATCCTCTATCAATCAGTTTCACCTTTACACACCAACAGAAACTTGCTCGTAGCAAAAGTTCAAATGATCTCCTGACAGCAAAATCTTAAGGGGTAACTACTTGTTGCTGCTTCTCTTGGGATCTCTCTGCAGCGTTTGAACACTGTTATCACATCTTCTCCTCAGCATGCTCAGCACCATTGCCTCCCACGGACAACCGCTCATTTCTTGGTTCTCATCCTACACTCTGGACCGCTTCTTCAGCGTACTCATTTCAGGTTCCACCTCCTCTCCTCTTTCCTCACACAGTTGGGGTTCCTCATGAGACCCCGATCTCGAGTGCAGGTGCGAGACTCGTCGTCCTATACACGAGTCAGAGACTCCCATTTTCTTCTTCTATCTCCTCTCACACGACTAGCCATCGCCAAATCGTGGATAGCAACGCACGGCAGATACACCAGCGACTATTCGGAGAGCACAGATCTCTCTATCTACCATCTCTAGCTAACGACGTGCAGCAGACGACAAACCCACTCTCACACGCCAAACCTCTGCTCACAATGAAGCGACGGAGGAACAGAAGGCCACAGCGAGCACCGCCGCTGACACCAGAAATCGAACCGCCAAGTGACAGCGACGCGAACTACTATCCGTCTCTCCTAGCGAGACAACGAGCAAGACCTACTCACAACCGAACAAGCATCCGTCTCCAGAAAGCTACAAACGCCTCCTGTCATATCAACACTAGATCTCACCCACACTACTGCCTCTATCTCTAATCAACCTTGCCTGAGCAGATACTTGACTACATCAGTACATACGCGGAGTGGCCTTTACCGGAACCATGTCACAACATCCGCTAGGACCACAGTGCGCAACAGAAGAGACCGCACTAGAGGTGTGTGCTCATGTACAACTTTCACATCTACAACGTGATACACAGTGTCACTGGATAACACAGTTAAACTTATATCACACTTTTGAGCAGCGAGACGAGAGAACAGAAGACGTCTACATGGCCAAAATGAGCTTATTCTATAACAACACTATTATGACATATGACACAAGCACTTTCTCGACACACTCACTTGCTCTGGCTATTACACAACAAGTATGTGAAGGAGAAGTATGTCTGTGGACAATAGCGTATATATATTCGGTCACATTGGGCACTATTGACAGAGCAGGGTCATAACAGTCTCACATATACCAGATATGTACAGACACAACACGACAGCCGTGACTATGTTATTATCTACACTTACTTAGACAAATGTGATAAGGTCATTACACTCAGTTGATATGTGTAGATACGCGGGTGATAAGAACTTGACGAGGAATGTGTATAACTATAAGGAGAGGACATCTCTTCTATGATGTGTATAACACATTAGTTTAGGCCAGAGAGATAAGGCTAGAGTATAGGAGACATGGATTCAGCGAGAGGAAGTAGTTAGAGACTGACAACTCTTACACACTCGATTAGGTTATGATCGTGGCGTGTATAGGCAATGTTACTACGTTTATATTGGGTGAAGTCACAACATATTGGACAGTGCATTATTATCATGCGTAAGTATGGAGAAAGTACAGAATTGAAGCAGTAGATACGGGACATACTCTAAATTCTAATACCTTATTGAGGGTAAGCAATTTGGCGTACTGACCTGTGTCTACGTTTCTTGAAGGAGGTGCTTAATCTCAGGTCTAAACTTATTAACAGCGAGCGTGCACATTCTGTTTTGGACAGAGTACAAAAGGGGAACACTATGGGAGTACTCACACAGGACAGAACTGATACACACTAGGTGTAATAAGTTGGGTAAGTTGGTTTATGATACTAGGAGGTGACTCACATACGCATCATTCAATAAGTTGCCATGCGTCACACTTATTGTGATAGATGTGTTAGTTGCGATTCTTGTATACCTGTATGTAGAGCTCTCTCACATGAATATTATTGTAATTTTGGGAGGACGAGTGTATATATACAGTACTATTAGTAATAAGAGTAAGGACACTGTCTTGAGTATTGTAGAGGTGTATGAATTAGTTCTGAGCGTGAGATACGATAGGGAAAATGATGTGTATTATGAATTAGTTTTTTGTTTGTTTTTGGGGTTTGATTGTATGGTTAGTAAATTAGGGAATATGGGTGGTTTAAGGTTATGACATAGGAGATCAAGGTATTCAGATCACGTACTATGAGAATTTATATGGAGCAACACTTTGCTGGTTGATTCACAATGACATCTTCTTAGTGTAACAACTTTGGGTGTATGCTATGAGTGTGATATTGGGTATATGTTAGTGTGTCGGTAAGGTATAAGAGAGACTAGAAATTACACGGGAGTGTGGATCGTTGTCTGGATAATCCAGGGCTGATAGTGTTATAAGTTGGGACAGATTATGAACACACCAATTCTCACTAGAATTGATGGGTGGAGGATACGCGGTGCATGACGAGGGTGGATGTTTATCTACATAATGGTTGTAGATATAATACAAAGTATACTATCTGTGTTTCTAGGAGTTAGTTACTGAGGTATGGGTAATTGGCAGTGTTGGTGGACCTCATCATTGGTTGTATGATTTATGGTCTTGGGATGAGGAGGGAGTACAACACATTGGTGTGGGAGGACTTGGGTTGTCACAGGTGTGGAGCATGAAGGTGTTGTAGTATGTGTCAAAGTGTTGGTACTTGTGGAGACAGGAGACATGTGGTGAGGTGATTATGTAGACAAGTTCAAGTGTTGTGTTTGGAAGCATGCGAGGTTGTATAGAGTTGGGATGGCAAGAGAGTGGTAGTAGCTTTAAAGATGGTGGTATCTCTTAATCGATTTAGGAAGATAGTTAACTAACGATGATTATAGCGTTGAGGCTGAGTCTGATATCATGGTTGGTTATATTATTGGCTTTAGTGGGGAGGGGACTGTCTTGAATTTGGCATAGTGGTCTGAGACTCATTGACACACAGTTGGCGATTCAGTGATCAAGATTTGTGGTTAGTGATTATTATGCGAAATGAAGACTCACATTCTCAAGAGAGATTGTCATGAAGACGGTGTTTTGACGTGAAGAGTGTATACTAACTTGTGAGTCTGGAGGCATAATACATTCAGTTAAGGTGATAAGGTTTTCACAGTAGGTACTTTAGATGTGCATGGAGTGGTGATGTTTAGAGGAGATTTGAGGTGGTAGAGTTGTGCGGAGACTTGTGTACACATACACAATGAACAGGACATGGTGACAGCTATAGCATAGTCATATAGATGGGTAGGCAGTCAACAGAGTTAGTTGTTGTGTGAGAGGGTTATGTATATCGGATTCTAGACGAGAGTGAAGTTGTTGGAGGGGTCACTCTCATTACGTCATGAAGTGACTAGTCAGTGGGGGTCTTAGAGATAGTTATTACATTATGTGTACACAGGAGGACATGGGGTATCTCTCAGTAGTGCGTCTAGGTTGAGGGTGCGAATAGTGACTCGGACGAGGTGTATAGGTGAGCAAGCGGTGTGTGAGGATCGGTGATGTTATCTCTCAAATACATTGGTGGAGGTAACTGCATATGATGAGAGAGTGAATTACACTCGTGAGCACTTATATGGATACGATAGTCTTAGTACTGCGGATGAAGGTTGAGAGGGTAGGTGGTCATAGGGAGGTGTGTTAGAGATTCACTACTTGCAGTGGATATATACAGAGAGGGGTTCAGGATGGTGTTGTTATAGTGTGAGTTCTGTCACGGGCAGAGTGACTGGTAGATCTGGCGGTGTCACACGGTACACAGGGGAGTTTTGTGGGGTTGGAGGGGTGTGGTGGGGGGGGTTGTTGTGGGGTTGGGGGGAGTGAGTGTGGAGTTTGCTGAAGTGACGATGATGAGCATGGAGCATAGGTTACTGGCGTGGGGGAGAGGATAATTATACATTATCAATGTGTGGACGTTTGTGCAGTGACAGGAATATGGAGTGTGTTGATTATCATTTGGTGCAGTGATACGATGTGTGGAGATGTGGGTGCACGTAGAATGATTCTTGAGATGTAAGTGGTTTGAGATGGTGGAATTGTCAGTCGAGTGTATTTTTTGTGAGTGGTATCTATGTTGCGAGTGTGTGGTGTCGTGAGGGAGAGGATACGAAGTGGGTTGAACACATCTAGTGCTTTCACAGTGCTGCGATATAGGGATTTGTTTTGGATCGTAACGTACAGGAGACTCACATGTCTTTTTATATATTAGTGAAACTACGTGTAATATGCAGTATCTAGGGGTGACACATGTACTGTGTAGACTAGTGTACGCTCTTAGTACTGGGTGAAATTGATACAGACGTAGCATCAGAGATGTGGGTCTCAATTGTCTTCAGGGAGACACACTTTTCAGTGAGTGTTAGGGGATGGAATGGACTGTTATGGGTTTCTATTGGGTTAGACCTGGAATTTTAATGGACATTGGATAGGTCACATGGTACATGTCATCGAGGGGAGACACACACACACCACAAATTACATTTGAGACAGAGACATGTGTGTAGGATCTTAGAGGGCAACATTTATGCAAGTTTGATGAATATAGAGGGTGGTAGTTATTAGCGAGTCTGCATGTGATTATACGTCTGTAATCTGGTGTGATATGGGATAAGACATGAGTAGGTGTGGTTCCTCTGTACTCTTTTTGGACGAGTATAATATGATGTGTAGGGACTGGGTAAGTATTTATGGTGGATGTGGGAGTGTCATGTAGAGAATATGGCGGTTTCAGTGCTAAATGGTTGAGACTTGTGATAAGTGAGTTGTTATTGCAGGTAATAGGGAGGTAATGTCAGTGGTGACAGTTACATGACACAGTCATATAGAGGGCGACCAAGTGTAGTGACGAGGGGCGTTGACACACGTGGGGAGATATGGGATGAGTGTCTAATGTATTGGAGGTATGTTTGATTATAGTATTAGATAGAAGAAGTCTGAGACATGGGACACAAGTCTTGTGGTAGTATAACAAGAGGACATTTGTGACAGCAGGAGGAAAATCAATTATGACTTTTGTGACATTTGGTGCACGGACTTGAGTTACACTGTGGAGTTATTATTGGAGTGGGTGGTATGTGTAGTCTCAGTATTGTGTCACACATTGTGTGAGTGAGAGGGTGACATGGGATGTAGGGGTAGGGTGAGCAATAGATTTAGGGGTGAATACGTATTTATGGAGGAGTGAGGAACAGAGAACGTGTGATGGATGGTGGATCCAAACACAACGGGGGGGCAGACAATCACAGGGCAGATGTTTATATCTGATGCTCTACAGGTTGACTTTAGGTACAGATATGGACACAGAGTTGATCATGTAAGTACTGTATGTCACAACACGAGATCTTGGCGGAGCGTGGAGACATACAGATGGGAGAATGACTGAAAACAGACATATAGATAGGTCTATAGTATATGTCGTGGACAGTAGAGTTATAGGTGAGTCTCTATATCATTGTGGTTGGGGAGGGGTTCTATGACAGTTCAAATTCTCTACACTATATGTATGAACAGGTGATGCGGATGGGGAGGTGCACGATCAACATGATTATTTGATACATAGGGGATCTTGCTTCTAATGATACAACAGATAGCATATCAAGTGAGTAGTAAGTAGGGTATGGGGATATCTTGGTTGGGGGATGATATGGGAGTGAGGTGTAAAGTATGAGGGAAGGATGTAATGACAATATCTCAAATGGTGGATTATGGTGTATGTTCTAGAGGAGGTAGACCACAAGAACAGGAAACTGATTAATGTTTGAGAGGATATGAGTTGAAGGAATGTATAGGAGATAAAGGTGGTGTTATGAGAGTACAAAGGGTAGATCTATGTTACATGTACATGAGTAGGGAGATCTTGAGAACGTGGTTTAGTATAGGATCACTTGGAATATTAGTTGAGGCTGTGGTACAATAAGTTTATTTTAGGTGGTGATTGTGTGGTTGTTGTAGGTGGTATAGTAGGATGGTAGATTGTGTAGGATGATGGAAAGGTAAGTAGTTTGAGGGGGAGTTGGGTGAGTATGGGGGAGGTTGGTAGGTAGTGGTGGGGTGGTTTGGGGGAGATATTGGATGTTAGGTATTTAAGTGGTGGGTATGAGGTGGGGGAATGGGGAATTTTTGGTATTGGAGGATTTGGGGGTGAAATTATAGGTAAGTGTGATGGAAGTGGGGTGGGGGGGTAAAGGTTGTTGGGGTGGAGGGTAATGTGTTATTGGGGTATGGGTAATTGAAAGTTAGATGGGGGGGGAGTGGGAGGATGGGGGGGAAGGGGGAGGTAGGGGTTTAGTGTGGGGTATTGTTTATTTATGGAGGGGTTTTTTGGTGTATATAAGGATAGGATGAGGGTATATTGGATGGGGAATGGGTGGGAGAATAAAGGGTGGGAAATAGAGGGAGGTGGGTTTTTGGTTTAGGGGGGAAGTTGATTGGGTAGGGTGATGGAAAAGGGATTTTGTTTTTTGGGGGGTGTTGGGGGGGTAGTGGGTTGTTGTGTGTTTGTATGGGAAGTAGTGTAGTTGGGTTGTGTTTTTGAGAGGGGGGGGTTAATTAGGTGGGGTATGGGGGTGGGTTTAGGGAGGGAGGGGTGATTTGTTGGGGGAAGGGGTAGTTGGGGGGGGGGGGATGTGGGGAGTTTGGTATGATAGGGTTGAGGAGATGTTTTGTATTTGGTGTGTTATAGGGGTTTGGGGGTTGTGTGGAAGGGAGGGTGAGGTTGGAGAAAGGTATGGATAGGAGGGTTGGGGGGTGAAGAGATATAGTGAGTTGGGGTGTTTTCTTTTTTTTTTTGTTGGTGTATTGTGGGATAGGGTTTTGGGTTGGGGGGGGTGTGGGTTGGGGGGGGGGGTATATGATGTTGGGGTGGGGTTAGTGTTGGGGTTGGGAGTTGTGGATTTTGTATGGGGTTGGGGGTAATGGGGGGTGGGGTTTTTGTGATGTTATTTTTTTTTTTGTTTGTTAGGTGGGGAAGGGGAGTTTGTTGATGGGGGGTGGGGGGGGTGTGTTGTGGGGGGTTGGTTTTGGGGTGGTGTTTGGGGGTTGGAGGAGGAATGGGGGGTGGTGATTGTGGTTGGGGGTTGTTTTTATTGGGTTTTTTTTTTTTTTTTGTTGGTAGGTATGGGGGTTGAGGATTTTGTTTGGGGATGTATATTTTTTGTTTGGGGTTTGTGTTGTTATACAATGAGGGATTGGATAAGTTGGTTGGGGGGAATGGGGTTGGGTTTGGTTAATTGAGGGTTTAGAGTGGTTGGTAGTTGTATAGAGGGTTTGGTGGTTATGGTGATGTGGTGGGGGATGAAGATATATGGGGTGATTAGGTGGGAATTGTGATGATTGTTAGTGAGGTGTGGATGGGAATTGGGTGGTGGGTTAATATGTGTGTGGGGTAAAGGGTGTTGGGATTGAGAGGAGAGTATGGGGGGGGGGTTAGGGTATTGTTGGTGGGATATTGGTATTTGTTTTTTGTGAGAGGGTTGGGGGAAGATTTTTGGATTGTAAGTTTTTTTGTATGGTATGGGGGTAGGTGGAATGTGTTGATGGGGGGTTATTGTATTAGGTGAGAGGATATTGGGGGGGTGGTATATTGGGTAAGGGGGGTGTGGGGAGGGTTGAGAGGATTAGGATTATGGAATATGGTTATAAGGTGGGGAAAGAAATGGAGTGATGGGTTAGTAAGATGTTAGTGGGGATTTGGGGGAGGGTGTTGTATGAGTGGTATGGGGGTAGTTTTAATGGATGGGTGTTGGGTTTAATTAGTGAGGTGTTGTTGGGATGTATTTGATTGTTTTTTGTTTGTATTTTGGGGGGGTTGATATTTTGAGAGTGGGTAGTGTGTATTAATAGGATTTGAGTTTGGGGGGTGGGAAATTGGGATGATGGAGGGGGTGAGGGGGGTGAGGTTGGGGATATGTATGATGGGATAATGTATAGTTTTGGGGTTGTGGGGGGGGGTTATTATTTTGATGTGGAGGGAGAATATATAATGAATGTATGAGGTGAATGGGTTGGTTAATGGTGGATGGGAGTGGGGGGTAGGTTAGGATGGGTGTGGGGTAATGGGGTGTGTTGGGGGGTAGGGGGGGGGGGGGGTGTTAGGGGGGGATGTGGGAGTGGGGTTTGTTTGGTATTTTTTTTTTGAGATTGGTGTGGGGGGGTTGGGGGAGGAGGAGGATGGGAGATGAAGTATGTTGTTAGTGGTGTGGTGTTTGTGTGGATAGGAGGTGGGGAGTGTAATTGTGGGGTTAGGGGGGTGGTGGGTGGGTGTGGGGGGGGTTTTGGATTTTGGGGTTGGGTGGGAGGGGTTGTGGGGGGGATTAGGATAGGGTGGAAAATGTGGGGAGTAATGTTGGAAGTTGATGGGGTTTAGAAGGGGGGGGGGGGGTGGGGTGTGTAAGTGTGTATAGTGGGGGGGTATTGTAGGGGGGGGGGGGTAGGAAGTAAATAAAGTGGGGGGGTTTGATAGTAGGAATGGTGGGTGTTTTTAGGGGGTCTAGGGGTAAGTAATATTGTGGGGGGGAGAGGTATATGGGGAGGGTTGGGTGTTGTTTGGGGGGTGTAATGTATTGAAGGGGGGGGGGTTTTGTGATTTTGGGATGGTTTTTGGGGTGGGGTTTTGGGTTGGGGTGTGGGGGGGGGGTTTGGGGATTTTGGGAGATGATTTTATGGGTGTGGTGGATAATATTTTGTGGGGTGTTAATGATGAGTAATTTGGAATAGTGTGGGGGGATGTTTGGGGGTTTGGGAGGGGGGGGGGGGGGTTATATGGTTGGTGGGTTGGGGTGGTGTTGGGAGATATTGGGGATGGTTTTGGGATTGTGTATGGGGGGGTGGGGGTAATAGAATGGAAGTAGGGGGGAGGGGGGTGGGGGAAGATGGGGGTGGGGGTGTAAAAAGGTTTGTTGGAATGAGTTGTTTAGTTAAAAGGTTAGGTGGGTATTATAGTGGGTGGTTGGTTGGTTTTAATGGTTGTTTTGATATGTTTGGTTTGATTGTGGTGGGTATTTGATATTGTGATAGTGTTTTTTTGATGTTGGGAATGTGTTGTTAATGTAAATAAGGGTTTTTAGGGTTTTGGGGTATTGGTTTTGATTAAGTTTTTGATTTGAAAAAATGGTAGGAAAGGGGGTGTGTTGAAAAATGGGGGGAAATTGGGATGGTTTTATATTAATTTTGAAAAATTGTGGTTGGTGATAATTAAAGTAATAAGGTGAATGGGGATGTTTTAGTGGTGGTTTTAGGAATGTGATGTGGGGGGGTATAAAGTAGGGAGTAATCTTTTTTTTAAACAAGTGTTTTGGTAAATATGTTGGGTTAGTATAAAAGGTAGGTTGTGATAATGGGGTATGTGTGGTGTGTGTAAAATATTGGGGTGGATTAATTTTTTGTGGTTGGATTATGGAGGTTTTGGTTTTTTTTTTGGTGGAATTTGTTGGGGATTGGGTTGAGGTTTTTGGGGGATATGTGTATTGTTTAATGTTTTTTGTTAAATTTTATTGTGTGTTGATTGTGAGGAAATGGTGATTTTAAATTATGGGGGGGGTTTAGGAGGGGGGGACATGCAGGACGTAAAGGGAGGGAGCATTGTTTGGGCTTTGAACACAGATTGTGGTGGGGCAAATGTCCGGCAGTGCAAAGCCCCCAAAGTAGCAGAAAAGGCGTAAACATTCCATAAGTCGCCCCCATTTTGGATTCAACACCCATCCAGGATCTCATCTTCTAGGGTGTACTGTGCATTTTTTGATGCACAGGTTTTCCATATTTTTTTTTACATGGGGCAATGAAAATGGGGGGAAAACGCAGTTCAATTCATTGTTTTTTTGAGAGGTTTCAATTTACAGCATTCCCGCCGAGTGCATGTGTAAATGATGTGATAACTTTACTATGGGGGTCGGTACAATTACAATGATATAGATTTATATAGTTTTTTCTGGTTTATTACTTTTACACAGTAGAAATACGTCTATAAAAAAAATTGCGTTTTTATGTTGTCCCTACTTCTTACAGTCCATAACTTTTTTATTATTGCTGTGTGCAGACTGTCTATGGGCTTGTTTTTTGCTGGGATGAGTTGAAGTTTTTATTGTTACCATTATGTTGTTCATATGATGCTATGTTCACTTTTTATTAAGGTTTTTGTGAGATTGTTTTGAACAGAAAATACAGCAATCCTTTTAAGTGTTTTTTATTTTTTATTTTTTTATAGCAGGTCACTGTACGGTATATATGACATGGTTAGCTTAACTCAGCTGGTCAATACGATTACACACCGATACCCAATTTGTATATTGTTTTATTTTTTACTGCTTTATACAATAAAAACACTTTTATTGCATACAGGAAAAATACGTTTTTTTTGCATCACCATAGTGGAGAGCCATAGAGCTATTAAATTTTCTGGCTTGGACTGTGTAGGACTTTTGTTTTTGCGAAGGAGTTACTTTTTTATTAGTATCATTTTTTCGGGGGGACAAGGCTTTTTGATTGCTTTTAAATCCAATTGTTTGAGCCATTGAGAAAATTCTGCAATCCTAGTAGTGTTTTTATTTTATAACAGGGCCACCGTGCAGTGATCCTTGATAAGTAGCTTTACTCTTTGTGTGGTCTCTAACGATTATGTTCGATACCCTGATTTAATAGTTTTTTTTATGTGAAGCACTTTAAAAAAAAAAAAGAAAAAGTGTTTTTAGTGTGTAAACAATATTTATGCATTCGCTATCTTGCTAGAGCTGATACATTTTTTTATTTTCCGTAAACGAGATTTATAGATACTTGTTTTTGCGGATGAAACTGACGTTTTAATTGAAACAGAAGCTTTGGGTTTATAGGAGTTTTTGATCGCTTTTTATTCCATTTTTTGTGCGCGGAATGAACAATAATCTTTATTCGTGATTAGATTTTTGTTTTTTTTACGCGCGTTCACCGTAGGGTTTCATTAACATACAGATTTATAGGCAGGTTCGTTACGCACGCGGCGATAACCAAATATGGGTACTTTATTTATTTTTGAACTTTTTTGGGGAGATTGGCTTTTGAAAAGGGGAAAAGGGCGATGACGGGAATATTTATTTTATTTTTTTCGTGTTTGGGTTTTACTTGTTTTTCACTCTTTTTTACTCTTTTTTTCACTTTTTTCACATTTTTATTTTACTTTTCCCTATAGATTTTTAATGAAGATCTTAGATCTCTCATTCAATAGAATCAAGTGCATAGCAGTTTGCTATGACTGGTTCCTATGAACAACTTGACAGTACACGATGCCGGCATGCCCACAGGGCAACCCTGGGCTCACGTTGACTTCCAGCAGACAACCCGGTAAGGCTATCTGCTGCCCCGTCTGTCTGTAGGAGCAGGAGCTGCACGTATCCGCCCGATCCGTTCGCTTCTGCCGCCGACATCGACGCAGGAGTGACGATCTCCTCCTGCTCTCCTTAGTTATTGCGTCCATGAATTGTCCCCGATAATTAACGGTTTTCCGCCCCTCCCCCCCACCCCCCGCCCCCCCCCCCTGATCGATCCGGGGTCGGGCCTGAGGTGTGGGATGTCAGTCTGTAATATTACAGGCAGACACCCGCGCCGATCGCGCGAATCTCTGCTTTAGAGTCGCGCTATCCTCAGGGAAAGGACTATCCAACGTCCAGGTGCGTAACCCCCAAACGAATTAAACCAGGACCTAATGATACGCCCAAGTCGTTAAGTGTTAAAGGGTGTATGAAGATGGAATTATCCTAACTACTTTCCTGCCTTGAAAAGTTGTAAAACGAGAAAAATGGCGGCAGTGGAGGTGTTCACAAGGCTTCCAGTTGCCATGTAAAGTGATCTGTGCCCCCGATCGATGTGAGGAACGGTGCGTGACACGGCTTCTCATTCATTTAGACCCCCCGGCCGCGATTATTGCTACCTCTAGGGGGTTAAACAGCTCCATTCCGTGCTGTTACTGGCAGGTGCCAGCTGCAATTAGCAGTCAGCACCCGCCGCCTGTGTAGCAGGATTGAGCCGCAATCCCACTACAAAGCCACTTGCCGACACTGTGACATAAGTTTACTTTTAGAGTCGTTAATAAAGTTACCTGAAAAAAAAAACAAGACAAAAGAATGTGGGAGCTTCTTCTCCAAAGACAATAACAGACATAACGTTGCTGAGATCGGTGATACTGGAGTAAGTCCAGCACCCTAATAAATATACAGTTATCCATGTGATACCATGGTGGTTCACAAGACTTATTGGTGTCACATGAAAGGACGCTGCTGGAGGTATAATACGTGAGAAGTTCCTGCTCATCATATTCCTACTCTACCGTTACCTGATACCAGTGTCACATACCTGTTGTGTCACACATGATAAGAGGCTGCCTTGAGGTGGTAATACTGGGAGAAGTTTTAGCTCCTCTCCATACACGTACTGTTACCTGGACAACCTGTGTGGAGGCAATGAATAAACGCTGCTGAAAGGTAGTAATACTAGAGAAGTTCAGCTCTCCATACACAACTAATACCTGGATACCAGGCACATGACCTGTATAGTGGTCACATGATAATACCTGCTTGAAGTGGTAATACTGAGAAGTTCTGCCTCCACCATACACAACAGTTACCTGATACCAGGGTCAATGACCTGATGGTGTTCACATAAAGACGCTGAGCCCCCCAAAGAGGTAGTAATACGGAAATTCTCGCCTTCATACACATACTGTTACGCTGGATACCAGGTCACATACCTGTGTTGATGGTCACATGATAAATCTGCCAAGAAGGTATAATAATGAAAGTTCTGTCTCCTCCATACACTATTGTTATCTGGATACTCAAGTCCACATGACCTGTGTGGTGATCCACATGATAAGATACGCTGCTGGAGTGGTAATACTGGAGAAGTACTGCTCCTTCAACACTATACATGAATACCTTGATACCAGGTATCACATGACCCTGAGTGATTGGTCACATATAATACGCTGCTGGTAGGTGTAATACTGGAGAAGTTCTGCTCCTCCATACACTACTGGTTACCTTGGATATCAGGATACATGACCTGTGTGGTGGTCACATGGTAAGTAACGCCAGACAGAGGTAGTAATACGGAGAATTTCTGCTCCTCCAATACACTACTGTTACCCTGAATACCGTGGGTCACTGACCTGTGTGGTGATCACATGATAAGACGCTGGCTGGAGGTGGTAATACTGGAGAAGTTCTGCTCCTTCATACACTACTGTTACCTGATACCAGGATCACATGACCTGTATGGTGGTCAACATGAAAAGACGCTGCCAGAGGTAGTTAATACAGAAGAATACCTGCTCCTTCATACACTACTGTTACCCTGTATCCACCATGGTCACATGACCTGTGTGATGGTCACATATAGATGACTGCGCCAGATGTAGTAATACTCGGAGAAGTTTCCGCTCACCATACACTATTGGGTTATCTGTATACCAGTGTCACATACCTGTGTTGATTCACATGATAAGACGCTGCTGAGGTTTAATACTGGAGAAGATCTTGCTCCTTCATACCTACGGTTTACGCTGATACCAGATCACCGGGACCTGTGTGATGGACGACATGATAAGACGCTGCTGAGGTTGTAAACTGAGAAGTTTCTGCTCCTTCTACACTACTGTTACCTGGATATCGGATCACATGACACTGTTGTGGACACATGGTAAAGACGCTGCCAAAGGTAGTAATACTACTGAGAAGTTCTGCTCCTCCTCATACACTACTGTAAGCCTGGATACACCAGGGTCACAATACCTGTTGTGTGATCAGCCATGATAAGACGCTTGCTGGAGGTGGTAATACTGGAGAAAGTTACTGCTCCTTCATACACAACTTTACCTGGATACCAGGATCACATGACATGTGAATGGTCCACATGATAAAGGCTGCTGAGGTGGTAAAACTGGAGAAGTTCTGCTCCTCCATACACTACTGTTACCTGATACCAGGGTCACAATGACCTGTGTGGTGATCACATGATCAGACCTGCTGGAGTGGAAATACTGGAGAAGTTCTGCTCCTACATACACTACAGTTACCTGGATACCAGATCACATGACCTGTGTGATGGCACATGATTAAGACGCTTCTGAGGAGGTAATACTAGATAAGTTCGCTCCTTCATACACTACTGTCTACCTGAAATACCAGGTCACTATGCCCTGTGTGATGGTCACAAATAATACGCTGCTGAGGTTGGTAATACTGTAGTAGTGTCTGCTCCTTCATACACTACTGTTACCTGAATACCAGGGTCATATGACCTGTGTGGTGATCACATAACCATAAACGTCCTTCAAGATAACCATTAGGGTACGTTCACACAGCTTTTTTTATGCTTTTTTTCAGGGAGCAATAGGCGCATAGTCCGTCCCCAAAAACCATCAAAAACAACTACAGTAAAACGACTGCCATTCAAACAACAATGATTTCACTCAAATATTTTCGGTGTGTAGTGTAATTGCCGATAAATAATTGACGTGCAATTCTTTGAGGTGTTTTATGCACCAACAATACTAAAGTATGTGAAGTAGAAAATCTGCCTTCGACATTCAGCATTGTTTCCTCAACGAAATTTCACACTTGCAAGCACAGAATCTCTGATGAGGAAACAAAATTTTTTCGACACTCACACGTTCAGCCCCGTAAATTTTTGCGTGAACTCAGCCTTACTATGGACAGAAATGTGGGCTGTATCATTTGTTTCTAGATAGGGACCGAAAGCATTTGTAGAAAAAGGTATAGGTGCAAAATTTTCAATACGTTTATATTAGAAAATTGTATGATTTCTTATTAGGTACATAATAGATAAAACCAATAAAAACTAGACAACCCCTTTAATGGCTCACAATTTTGCAGGTAAGCAGCTTTCAAAACCAAACAGCCATTAACAATACTACTACTGCAATATGCCCCGCCAATACATTAAAAGCATAGCACTCAATGAGTGAAAGTGACTGTCAGTGAGAATGCTTCAGAAGTACGCACTGGCCAGCGCACTATACACCTGCAAGGCGCCGTGTGAACATACCTGAAGTAGAAACCTGGGCCAAAGAGCAGATGTGAGTGGTTATCATTTGCATCACCACATTATCCCCAGCCTCCGACCTTCCACTATATGTGGCCCTATGCTTAGGCCATGTTCACACGGCTTATTTGGACGTGGTTTTGGACAAGGTTTTTGGAGCTTTTCCGCCCCAAAAAACCTCGCCTGAACATGCTTTCTTCAGAAGAGGTTTTAAAATTTTTCTCTGCGGGTTTTTTGGGAAGGGTTTTCAAGGGGGTTTTTCACCCAAAAATTAAAAGCCGGGAAAAAAATCCGCCGAAAACACCCAAAAACCGCCCCAAAAAACCACGCTTCAAGAATTGACATGACACTTTTTTTTCGCGCTTTCAAAGAAGCATTAAAACCCCTCGTCATGTTAAAAAAACGGGTTTTACATAAAAATAAAATTAAAAAAAGGGGGGGCCTTTGGGAAAATCTTGAACGAGGAACGCTCTAAAAAATCTCCAAACCACGTCAAAATAAGCCGTGTGAACATGGCCTTAGGGTGTGTTCTATCATTTCAGTTGCTGTGTGAGGATGAAACCTTGCCCACATGCAGCGACCAATGACTGCACAATATAGCGGCACAAGCGCTCAGCCATCGGCCATGGAACGTGGGCACGGTGTCATCCCTGTAACTGCAACATCAGAACATATCCTTGCTAATTACCAGATCCTGCATGGTACTAAGCAGTGGTCTGAAACATGTTCAGGCCATTGCAAATTGTGGGCTCTGGTTTATTACTCACCTGCAAATGACATGTTGCCAGGCATATACCGATACACATAGGGAAAGCGCCCCACACACCAAAGAAAACAAATGCTGCCCCCTTTTTCCCTTGCGGCTTTTGGGTAATACGCCTCTGTTAGGGGACAGGGAGGGAAATATTAGGGACGTGCTGGCTCTCTCCCTCAGTACTGCAAGCCTTCTTGCCATATGGCTTTTCTCGATTCACCGGACTGACGATATATTTCTAAACTGCAGAAAAGCTCAAATATTGATAATGGCCCTGGAGATGCCCCACAGGGGGAAGAGACACTTTTCAGCCCTCACGACCCATACAAATTTTAGGACGGGGAAGCAGGGAGGCTCACTTTTAAAAATAAACTCTTCAGGGAAAAGGATTTTTTGTTGTGCTTTATTAATTCAGGGCCTGATGGGGATATTAGCAGCTCTTGAAATTGGAAAGGCCGGGAGCGCTGCAATTTGCTGAATCCCAAAATGTTCCAAATGAGCAGATAAACAGCAGCAATAATTGGGCTTTATTAAATCAAGGTTTCTTCATTCCTTTTTTTCCCAGCTGAAACCATTTTGGGGGGGGAAAGGGAGGGAGTGCCGAGCAAAAATGCATCATTTTAATGGGAAATGTTTTTGGTTAAAAATTTGGGGAACCCCTCAATAATCACCCGGGGCCAGTACAAATTCACTCCCCCCAAACCGGGGAGGGGCGCTGGTAAACACTTAACCCTTCCCAAGACATTAGGTTTTGGCACAAATTTTCAAAACCCTGGCAAAAAAATCAAATAAAAGATTTAAAAAAGGAGCTTTTGGTTTTCACCAAGGGAAATTATGTAAAGGACACCCCTTTTCAAGCCTGCACTATAAGGGCTTCTTCACACACTGTTCTAAGATGCTTAAAAAACACAAGCTTTTTATCTAACAGAAATTTTTTTAAAGGTTTCCCTTTTAAAACTTTTTAAATGTCAATTAAACAATTTTTTTTTAAAAACCTTTTTACCCTAGAAAATCCTTTTGGGTTAAAAAAAAAAAAAAAAACCCAAAAAAATAAATATTTTTTTTATACACCATAAATAAAACCATCCCCGGGCCCCCACTTTATTAGGTACACCTGCCCAACTGCCCCGGTTAAAAACTTAATTTCTAATCACCAATCACAGGGCGCAACTCAGTGCATTTAAAAATGAGACATGGTCAAGACAATCTCCTGCATTCAAACCGGGGAAAATCAAAAGGTAAAAAATTTGATTTGAGTGCCTTTAAACTTTGGCAGGGTTTTTGTTGTACCAAAAGGGCTGGTCTGAGAAATTTCAAAACGCTGATCTCCGGGGGAATTTTCACCCCACAACCATCTCTAGGGTTTACAAAAGAATGGTCCCGAAAAAGAAAAAAAAAAACCAAAGTGAGCGGCAGCCCCTGGTGGGGGGAAAAATGCCTGATATCCCAAAGGGGTCAAAGGAAAAGGGAGCAACCGGGTTTTTTCGAGCTGATAAAAAGGGCAAAAAGTGGACTAAAAATAGCCACCCTTTAAAACCAAGGGTAGGCAAAAAGACCCACTCGGGAACCACAGTACGGCAACTTTGAGGCAGATGGGCTACAGCAGCAGAAGACCACACCCGGGTGCCCCCTCCTTTTTTTTTTTTAGCAAAAACAGGAAACTGAAAGGGTCCAATTTTCCCAAGCTCATCGAAATTGGACAGTAAAAAATTGGAAAAACGTTGCCTGGTCTGAGTGAGTTTTCGATTTTTGGGTGCGACCCTCCCGGAAAGGTAGGGCAGAAAATTTTGGGGTCAAAACATGAAAACAAGGATCCACCCGCCTTGTATCAACGGGTTTAGGCTGGTGTGGTGGGGGTCATAGTGGGGGAATATTTTTTCCCGCACCTCTTTTGGGCCCCTTGGTACCAATTTTACATCTTGCAACACCTTGTGGAACCCAAAGCCACGAAAAATTTTAGGCAGTTTTGAAGGGAAAAAAAGGGGTTTTAAAAACCCCTACTGAGAGGTTTTACCTAATAAAGTGGCCGGTGAGTGTATATAAGTTTTTTTGTAAAAAATATATTTTATTATATTAAAAATATTAAAATATATATATATTATTTTATTATATTTTAATTAAAAAATTATATATATAAAATATATATATATAAATATAAAATATATTATATAAATATATATATATAAAATAAAATAAAAGGCAAACCCCCCTTTTTAAAACCCGGGAAAAAAAAAAAACACTAAATCAAATAATATGCAGAGTTTTTTAAAATTTTAAATATAGTCTACAAATAAACATTTGGAAATAAAAAATTTTAAAAGGGCAAACCCAAGTGAAATAAAACAGAAGAAAAAGACCTCACACCGGTGCATTTAAAGGGCCGATTTCACACTCGTAAGGGCGAGTACTGTGTGCGCCACTAAAACCCCCCCGATGCTTTAAAACAAACGCGCTGACCAGCCTTTACTTTCAAAAGGGAAAACTCCGGCCCAGCCCCCAATTACCCTTTTTTTCCCCCCTGCCCAAGGGGTTTTATGTTTTTTAACGATATGCGGGGTGAACTTTGGGGCTTTTTTTGCTGGGGGCAATTACGTGCTGAAAAACCCCCCCGGGGAAAATCGCTGTGTAAAAACATACCCAAAAAAGGGGTTCCTTTTTTCCAATAGTATCCAATGGCCCTCGCAAATTGTTTAAAAAATTTTTTTTAATACACAAAACCCCAAAAAATACATACCAATAGTCCCTTTTGCGAAAGAAATTCGGCCCCCTTTTGAACTTTTAAAACCTTTTTCCCACAATTTTTTTTGGGGAAGGAACAACAACAAGGGGGAAAACAATTGTAAAGTAAACAAAATTTTTTTGGGAATTTTTTAAAACCTTTTTGAAAAAAAATAAAAAACTGAAAAGTGGGGCGTGAAAAATTTAAATTGGGGGCCCCCCTTGATTTAATACTTTGTAGCGCCACCTTTTGCGACGTTTTACAGCTGCAAAAGTCTTTTGAGTAGGTCTTACCCATTTTTGCATTTCCCGAGAAAACTAAAATTTCTCGGGACGGGACCCTGGAGGAACCCGTTTTTTGAACAGCGGAGCTCAGTAAACGTTGGTTGGAGAGCTTTTGTAAAACCCCTGGAGCTCATTTGGGGTTTTGGAGGGAGATTTTTTTGTAAAACAGCTGGACTCAGTGAGTTGGATGGGGAGCGTTATTGAACACTGGGGCTCATTGAGGTTGGGGGGTAGAGGGGTTTGTGCCAGCTGGAGCTCAGGAGGTTGCAGGGAGAGCTTTTGTGACAGCTGGACTAAATGGGGTTTGGGAAAGGAAAAGCGTTTGTGAAGCTGGAGCTCAGAGGGGTTGGAGGGGGGACGTTAGTGATTAGCTAGTTCAAGAGGTTGGATGGAGAGCGTTTGTGAACAGTTTAAAGCTCAGTGAGGTTGGATGGGGGCGTTTTTGTAACAGCTGGAGCCCCAGTGAGTTGGATGGAGGGGGAATTTTGTGAACACCATTTTCAGCTCTTTCCCACAATCCCGTTTTAAAAATTCAGGTCTGCCCTTGACCATTCTAACGCCGGGGAAAACGTTTTTTGGGGGAAACCCTTTTCCATTGAAAAATTTTGCTTTTTTTTTTTGGGGAAACCCTTGTCTTTTTGGGAAGATAAATCTCACCCCCAGTCTCGGGTCTTTTGCAGACTCCAACGGGTTTTTTTTTCCAAATGGCCTTAAATTTTTGACTCAATCCATTTTTCCCCCCTAAATTTCTAATCATTTTCCCCTTCCTTCCCCTTTGCTAAAAAAAAAAACCCAAAAACCTTTTGAGAAGAGCCCCTTTCTTCCACATGTTTGGTGTCCCCCAGGGCCCCTTTCTCCCCCTTTTTGGTGTCTCCCAGGGCGGCCCCTTCCCCCACTTGTTTTGGGGGTTCCCCCCGGGTTGGCCCCTTTTTTCCCCCCTTTTGGTGTCCCAGGGTTTTAATGAAAAACCCTTAAATTTTGACTTTTTATGGAACCCTTTGAAAAAGGGGTTTCCCTTCTTGCCTTTTCCATAAAAGGTTTCAGTTTTGTGCAGTGTACGCCCTGATTTTTGCCCTTTAAGGGAAACAGACATTTCCCCCCCTCAGTTTTGGAGATCCCCTTGCAGTTCACCCAGAGGGATAAAGGCCCTTGGCTGCATCTTTTGATCATCCTTCTCCTTTTTTTAAAAAATGAAAGTTTAAAAGGGACGGGGGGGTTTTGGGAAATTTAAATATTTACCAAAAAACCACACTTAACCGGGGAAACACACTTTAAATATTACGCCCCCATGCAAAAGAGAACGGGCATGGTCTTACTATTGCGTGTTATCTTTTTTTTTGGGGGCGAGGGGGCCCACCCCATCCATACTAAGAAAACCTGGGAAAAAGTGCGGGGGGCGCAAGTTCTTACCCTTTAAATTGTATATGGGAAACTGTAACAATTTTCATAGAAAAAGAAAATTGGAGGACTCTTACTTTATATGTATTAGTACTTGGAACACCACATGATTTTGCTGTTGCAATTATCAATTTTTAAGGGTTAAACACATGGAATAAATCTGCATTTCGTCAGAACAGGACGCACCTCAGTAGAAGGCACCAACTAATTAGTAGTCTTCCCAAATACAATATGAGCTACTGCTGAAAGCATAACTAATGATATCTCACCCACTTACAGGTTTTCTCCTGTCTTCAGTCTCCTAATACTGGCACAAAAAAGTGACATCAACATAAAGAACAGAGAACATCCACACCCAGATCAGCCAAGAGGGCACCACATCTGATGTCATGTAGCCAGTGCCCTCCAGCTAATGTATCTGTCTCTTGTATTTTGCTCCCACTACATAAATGCAGCCCCCTTCTACCCCCATACCCAAAACCAAGCCCACATCTCAATTCAAGCCCAAAAATTTCCTCCCGAGCAAAAGAAGACGATTTCAAAGATCTCCCTTTCCGCAGGGCATGGCCCCCAAATGATCTGCATCTGAATTGCTACACTTCCCACTGCTTTTTAAATAGGCCCAAATTTAACATGTTTGTCAATGGACTTTAAAACTTGGGCTCGGCTGACGTTTATCTGTTATTATACAAATGGTAAAATACTTCTAGGCCACGGGCCTCCATAAGAAAAAGTAGATCTGCACCAGAACTGAACCCATTTAAATATTCACTAAAATTTTGCAAAATTTAAAGTACATATGAACAGTATTTAAAGTGCAAATTACTTATGGTCTCCGGTAACAGAGACACCAAGATGGAAAACCATTAGTGGGGATGGGTCTATCAACACAGGGGTTTGTCAATTTCTAGACGCCTTTGGGTATCAGCCATCTGACAGATCATGGCTGGCAGCTGACTTGTTAAAGGGGTTGTCCATTAAAAGAAATGATACTACACTGGCACCGAGAAATAAACCTAATACTTACCAAAATTTTCCCCCGCCACTGCTCTCGGAGCCCCCGAATCAGTTTCCCCTTCATTTCCAGGTTCTTGCTCCAACACGCTGGTGAGGCTCTTCATCCATCATAAGTGGATGAGAGCAAGCCTCACCTGCCACCCCAGAGCTCACCCCCACACACCTCTTCTACTGTTGGGGGGAGTGAAAGAACCCGCCATAGGAGGGACAAAGATAGGGAAGGAGAAGCGTAAGCTCTGTCCTTCATATGGCGTGACGCAAGGACGATCGGGACCATTTCTCTAGAAACATTGCAGGCTGCTGTTGCCGCCTCCCCTCCAATCGTCTGGATGACTTTAAATTCTACCATCACACTGGGGCGACAGTCTTTGGCCCACCCCAGCCCCTGACAGATATCAGTCTGATCTTGTCCTCCATGCGGTGGGTGACAGGCATGCCTGTTGCTCCTCTTCCACCAGCACTCTGAGAGAGGGTCTTAGCAGAAGTTGCCCCAACGGACTCTTCTTTCATTCCTCCCCCCTATGGCCCTCCACCGCCCATGCTTCCAGTCCCTCCTCCACCTGCGATGTTTCTGGCCACTACTGGGGCTCCCATGTACAGGACTTACATGCCCCAATTCCCCGCAGTGGACACCAACACCCTCAACTACCACCACCTCCACAATCCTTCCTCAATGACCTGTCCCCTACCTATCGCAACCTTAGTTCATTTTTTTAATTTTAAGTTGGTTCTGAGAGGGCAATTTCTGCCTCGACCCTCTTTGATATTTAAAAGTTAATTTATTTTTCTTATATCGATTTTTTTTAAAGTTACATTTGGTGGTGGTGGGGAGAGAGGGTTAGTGGGGGGTTAGAATCGGGAGGTGAGTGGGAATTTTTTTTATAATGTTAAAAATATATATTTTAATCAATTATTTTGAGTTAAATTTATAAGTTGTGTCATCAACTTTATTAATACATTATTAAAATGTAGGTCCTCATTAATCCAAATTGTCTTTTAGAGCTATTTTTGCCCCTACCAATCAGAGCTCCTCTTTCTTTTCTTTATATTTAGTAAAAAATAAAAGGGGAGCTATGATTGGTTGCTATGGGCAATATATTCACTCTTTGCCACAATACAGATAGAAAAGTTCAGTTATCAGTAGTATGAAGTAGAACAAATAGGTTTTCCTTAGCTAACAGTTCTAGATCCCCTTTCTATTTATTTTTTTTAGAGGAGAACATTGAGGCTATGTTCACACGGCTTAACTGCGGGACGTAATTACGCCCCGCAATTACGCTGTGTGGCCGGGGCGGGGGAGGGAGCGGGGGGCCGGCATCTCGCCCGCCCATAAACAATCATTACTAGCGGCGTGTATACACCGCTAGAAAATGACATGTCAATTATCTCCCTCCGCGGCAGATTCGCCGAGCAGGGAGAGGAGACGTAATCCATAGTTCTCTATGAGAACTGTGGATTACCGTAATGACCATGACGAATTACGTCCTGGTTTAAAGGGGATTTGCCACCAGACCAAGTACTGACCTCCGTTCAGCATGAGAGCAAGATGTAAACAAATCACGCTGAGTCATGAAGCTGCAGTGGAGAGAGGGAGAGGGGAGGGGGGAGTGAGGAATCCAAAGGGAGCGTCTCAAAACTTAAGTGAACTAATAAACAGTACAACAGTGGATTCAATACAGCAAGACACAGGCTCATGCACTGCACTGTCAGGAGAAACCTTATCTGCTAAGAAGCTAATGTAATGTAAACAAATCATGCAGACAGAGACGCACACAGACACACACAGCCAGAACACAGAGCCTGCATAAGGGGATCCTGTGACATGTTCACTCAAATAATCAAACTATAACTTGTGAATTCTGTATACAAAAGAGAACACCTATTCTAAACAGCAGATTGAAAGCTTCTTCATCAGATAAAGCAGGGATCTAATAACACTACAGCTAGTTATTCTGTATACAAAAGAAAACATTTGCTACCCGGGTGCCTTAAAAGACCATTCATTCTGCTGTCATCAGATAAGAAGTGATTTCACGCAAGCCGTCCTTTCAGCTCCTGGGTTGTGACTAGGGGAAGCTTTGTGGTAACCAAGGAGGGTTGAGAAATGCTGTAGCTCTCAGAGTTTTCACATTTTTTTAATCACATATATTTAGAAAAGTGATTAAATATCCATTTTGGAGGTTCCCACGTCAACATTACATGGTGGCAAAACCCCTTTAAGCCGTGTGAACATGGCCAAAATGAAAGAGGAGATCTGACTAGTTGCTATGGGAAACCTATGTCTTTGATTTCATACTACTGATACCTATCTTGGTATATTCTATAGAATATACTTACATATGTCAAATATACATCTATATGGAATAAAATTAAAATTTTACTAAGTTCTAATATAGATATATAATTATACACAATATTTTTTTTTTTTAGTTATGTTATACATCCATCGATCTAAATATATATACAGTGAAGCTGATTGTGTAAGTTTGCCCACTGACAAAGACATGAACAGTCTGTAATTTTAAGGCTAGGTTTATTTTAACATTGAGAGAGAGAATATCCAAAATAAAATCCAGAAAATCACATTGTGTAAATTATATACATTTATTTGCATTTTGCTGAGAGAAATAAGTATTTGAGCCCCTACCAACCATTAAGAGTTTTGGCTCATACAGACCAGTTAGAGGCTCCTAATCAACTCATTACCTGCATTAAAGACAGCTGTCTTACATAGTCACCTTTATAAAAGACTCCTGTCCACAGACTCAATCAGTCAGACCCTAAGGCTATGTTCACACGGCTTAACTGCGGGACGTAATTACGCCCCGCAATTACGCCGTGTGGCCGGGGGAGTGAGAGGGGGGCTGGCACCTCGCCGGCCCATAGACATTCATTACCAGCGGCGCGTATACGCCGCTGGTAATTCACGTCACTTATCTCCCCCTTCGCCGTATTCGCCGAGCAGGGATAGGAGACGTAATCCATAGTTCTCTATGGGAACTGTGGATTACCGTAATGACTGGGCCGTTTTCAGCCGTAATTTGCGCACTCCGGCGCGTAATTATGGACCGAATTATGGCCCAATTTAAGCTGTGTGAACATGGCCTAACCTCTACAACATGGGCAAGAACAAAGAGCTTACTAAAGATGTCAGAGACAAGATCATAGACCTGCAGTATGCTGGAATGGGCTAAAAATCATAAGTAAGATGCTGGGTGAGAAGGAGACAACTGTTGGTGCAATAGTAAGAAAATGGTAGAATGACAAAATTACTGTCAATCGACATCGATCTGGGGCACCATGCAAATCTCACCTCATGGGGTATCTTTGATCATGAGGAAGGTGAGAGATCAGCCTAAAACTACACTGGGGGAACTTATTAATCATCTCAAGGCAGCTAGGACCACATTCACCAAGAAAACCATTGGTAACACATTACGCCGTAAGGGTTTAAAAATCCTGCAGTGCCCGCGAGGTCCCCCTGCTCAAGAAAGCGCATGTGCAGGCCCGTTTGAAGTTTGCCAATAAACACCTGAATGATTCTGTGAGTGATTGGGAGAAGGGGCTGTGGTCAGATGAGACAAAAATTGAGCTCTTTGGCATTAACTCAACTCGCCGTGTTTGGAGGAAGAGAAATGCTGCCTATAACCCAAAGAACACCGTCCCCACTGTCAAGCATGGGGGTGGAAACTTTATGTTTTGGGGGTGTTTCTCTGCTAAGGGTACAGGATTACTTCACCACATCAATGGGAGAATGGATGGAGCCTTGTACCGTAAAATCCTGAGTGTCAACCTTTCCTTCCTTCCACAGGACAAATTTAAAAAAGGGTCGTGGAGGGTTTTCCCGCAAGGAATGACCCAAAACATACAGCCAAGGCAACAAAGGAGTGGCTCAAAAAGAAGCACATTAAGGTCATGGAGCTGAACCTCCGAGTTGCCAAGCGACAGCCTCAAAATCCTAAGATTTAGAGTGTTTCATAGAGGAGTGGACCAAAATTCTTCATGACATGTGTGCAATTTGTGCTTGAAAAACTGTCCAAAAACTGCTGAGAAAACCTGGACAAAATAAGCGACAAAAAACGGTTCAATAAGCAAATACCGCCGAAAAGAAAAACAACCATTTTTTGACTCAAAAAATGTCCCAAAACTGGTTGTAATGGACTGAAGGTTGTAATGCTTGTAATGGTTGTAATGCTGAAGTCAAAACTGAGCAGATTTTGTCCTTTGCCATGTGAACGCACCCTTATGGAACAGCCCCATCATGTGATTGGCAGCATAATGGAAATGCTACTCAGAGCAGACGCCAGATGACAGTCGCTCCTTTCTTTTATTCTGCAGGGAGCTTTCATCATAAACTTTATGATTACGCTACAGATTACAAAAAGACTTCTAGATACAACAGATACAGAAAACTAAAAGAATGTATGAGAGGCACAAATGTACATAATACTGCATGTGGTATGCGCTCGGACTTACCTGCTGTGAGGCTCTGTAAGCCTACACCATGACTCGGGTGGAAAGCTCTGCAGCACACTGGTATGAGAGGGGAATTTTTCGGAAGTTCAGTAGAGGCTTTATGGAGAGCAGTCTTCACCAGTTGGCTAACGTTACACCACTCCAAGGAATCAGCCTGTGGTGCAGGCGTTGAAAGGGACAGTGCGAGGGAGGCACATGTCTCACAGCTGGATACAGACCCATTTACTGTGACCTGGAATCCTGAACTTTCAGCAGTCACGGATATATTTCTCCTGCCATGGGGATCACTAACAGCAGCCATGACATGCCACTCAACAAGAGCCCCACGGGGGAGCCGGGGAACTACAGCCACAGTAAGAGTACGGTGGGAATCCTAAAGAGAAGATAAAGACACAAGTATTGGCTTCAGGGACAGCATGAATATCAGTGCATTAAAAATAAGTAGCAAAGATACAAATTAAAGGTGCTGTCCAGTTCATTTTTTAGTTAAAAGGGTTGCATCATTTCATTAAATGGTCTTCAGAATAAGGGGACAGTGAAAACAAGTAACTTTGCAATTAGATGTCATTAGCAAAGCTGTCTTGTAGTCACAGTTTTCCTTATCTTCTGTTTCTGTTTACACTGATCTCCAGTGCTGGTCGGATCCCTCCTCCTTGCATTTCACTAGCTGAGAGCTCATTTACATTCTGTTCGGCCCCCGGTCGGCCGTATTCACGGAGCTTGCATTCCTGTCTCTCTCACTCAGGTAAGGGACCGGCACATTTTCACTCTGCACAGCCAGAAGAAACAGAACAACACTGTAGGGCGTCTATAATCAGAAAGCAGCACAATTGTGTGTCGATCCCTGCTTCTCTGACTCAGAGTTAGGGGCCGTAGCAATTTCTCTCTGCACACCTAGCAGAAACACCCTGTAGCAGAATCTACAATCAGAAAACAGCACAGTTGTGTCTCGGTGCCTAACTCTCCTGCATAGAAGGGAGATCTGTGCCGTTCATAGAAAGCTGGATTCAACTGTAACAGATCTCCAGCTGTGAGAGGAGAAGAGATCAGTGCTCAGTCTAGATTGAATACAGCCTGTGGTATGTATACAGCTCTTACAAAATAAGACTGCATAAGGAGAGACACAGTGACGTGCACTCAGAGAGGGGGGGGGGGGGGGTGGAGTCTCGGGAGCCCCCATGAACAGGGAAGGGGGATGATGTCACCCCGCTGGGAGGGGAAGAAACTCCCCTGCATTTCTAGAGTTGAGAAGCTGAGAGCAGTATGAATCAACCGAACTAAAGAAGCGATACATCCCCTTTAATTAGGCTCACTAGGGGCTAAACCTTCTTTATAGACTTTACTGAATTTATATGTATTTTATGTAGTGTGTTTTTACATTATTTTTATTATCATCCATATGTCGTTAAGTGATGATGCTCCATTCGAAACTACTACTACAGTTGGTGGGGCAGCTATATTATAGAAGCTGGCCTCCTGACTAGTGTGCATGCCCAGCAGATAATTATCCCACCCACCGACTGTGGTAGTAAGGGATGATGTTTTGAACATAGCAACATCACTTAAGGACATACAGAAAATTATAAAAAATAACATGAACTACATAAAATACATATAAATTCAATAAAGCCTATAAAGACTGTTTAGTCCATATTGAGCCTAATTCACTAAAGAGAAAAATGAAACGGTCAACTCCTTTAATAACTGAAATTGGCTAAAATATTACATAATAAATGAATTAGAAGTTTGTACTGACATATTCACCCATTTTAGACCCATTGTTATTTCTAAGCCATTTCTCTCTTGCTAAAATATATCAACTAGTGAAAGTGTGGGAATTTTCTTCACCTCATTTTCAGCCGAAGATTTCCATGCTTTCACAGCGCAGTCTATGTAGGATCTCTGTGTCACGTAGCAATGAGCAACCATAACATGTCTTTGGGAAGTGCCAGGACTGATAGCATCCAAGACTCTGTTAACGTGGCGCAGAGAGAGACTGCTCTCGGCTACTATTCCTCCGGGAATAAGCTGCATTGTGCAAGGTACTAGCGCAATCTGTCCTGCACAAAATACTGCACCACTAACCTAAAATGCCAGCAGAAAAAAAAAAATATATTAAAATAATATTCCCATTCTCAATTCACTAACAAACAACAAATCCATGCACTAAAATAATCTATGGTGACATGAAAACATGTTAATACCAGTACTATACTATTCACAGAATATGGGCTTCCCTTTGGCCTTTGCAACCACATGCATTGATAACAGACCGAGTATTCATAGAAAAAATTTAGCAGAACAGCATGATGTGCAGAAAACTCAGTGACACGGTTGTAAAATGCCATTTTTCCAACCAATCAGTCAAATTTCTGCTGTGATCCTACTGCCCATTGAAGTGTTAGTGCTGATCTTGTTAAGTGGATACATAAAACAGTAAGTGACCCGTACAGTACGCCCTCAAATACACCGGGTGTTTGGGAGTCGCGCTAATCGGCGCATACCCCCTCGACGCGTGAGGGGTGGGGGGTTCTGAAGGCCCATAGACTGTCATTACTGTCACTTACCTCCCCAGGCGTACAATACGATTGTATAGTACGTCTGGGGAGAGGAGGCGTAATCCATAGTTCTCTATGAGAGCTATGGATTACCTTAATTTCGGCGTGCATCTCGCACGTACGACGCGAAATGCGTGCCGAAATTTACCCTGTGAAAATACCCTTAGGGCTTGTCCCCACGGCACGGGTTTTCACCTGTTTTTCAGACGGTTATCGGTTTTGAAAACCGTCTGTAATCCGGATGAAAACTTTTAAAATGGACCGTAATGGAAAACCGGCCCCCACTGCACGGGTTTTCCACCCGGCGGTTTTTCAGACCGCTGGTGGTCCGACAAACATTCAATATGTTCATTCTTACGCCTGGTTCTCAGGCGGAATATGAACAAGTCTCTGTGAAGGGGAAGGCTTTTCTCCGCAAACCACGGAGAAAAGCCGTTCCCCTGCGGCCGTGTGCACAGTCAGAAAAACAGTGCAGTGGATTTCCAACCGGTATTTGCACTATGCCGTGAGAACGGTCCATTAGACGCCATGAGATCACAGGAGACTGCCCATTGCTGAATAGCATGCGGCTGGGAGCTGCATGACTCTCTACCCAGTTTCCAAACAACCTTCTGAATAATATATCATGACAGTCATCTTTCTGTTGGGTCAGTGACATAATGGATTGGTTACCGATCACCTATAGTAGGGGTGTCAGACTTGTTATCAGCATCATGGTTGCCCACAAAGAGCTCTGGTGCGCCATGTAGTCAGTAAAAAGCCAAACATATGATTTCTTCCAGAACCAGAAAAAATAAAATAATAAACTTTATTATGTTTGGAACCTTATCAGGATTATATCTGTTTTTCAAAAGACATTCATTGCACTGGAACACGTATTGAGGACGGTTTCCTTTTTTGACAAGCTCTAAGAGGTTAACGCGCTTGGGGTGAGCACAGGAGAATTGTTTTTTTTCTATATACCAGTAAAAGGCCAAGATGTACTTTAATGGGAACGTGCCAGGTGGATTATGCTGCCCAATCTGAGAGCAGGGTGTGATAGACAGAGAGGAGCTGAGCTCTGTGATATATAGGGTTATATGATAGAGGAGAGAAGCTGAGCTCTGTGATATATAGGGTTATATGATAGAGAGGAGCTGAGCTCTGATATATAGGGTTATATGATAGAGGGAGAGAAGCTGAGCTGTGTGATATATAGGGATATATGATAGAGCAGAGGAGCTGAGCTCTGCGATATATAGGGTTATATGATAGAGGAGAGGAGCTGAGCTCTGTGATATATAGGGTTATATGATAGAGGAGAGAAGAGGAGCTCTGTGATATATAGGGTTATATGATAGAGAGAGAAGAGGAGCTCTGTGATATATAGGGTTATATGATAGAGGGAGAGAAGCTGAGCTCTGTGATATATATGGTTATATGATAGAGGGAGAGAAGCTGAGCCCTGTGATATATAGGGTTATATGATAGAGGGAGAGAAGCTGAGCCCCGTGATTTATAGGGTTATATGAATTGGAGCAGGATTTTTGAGTAAAAAGCAGAGTAAATTCTGACCGGACTCCTTAAGTGACAGTAGGAGTCCTGCTTACCTCCACCCTCTCCTCCAGATAGAGTGATTGACAGATTTCCCTGCATCTGTGTGTGTACAGAGAGTGTGGTAAGCTGAACTTTCAGTTTCACAGATTTTGTCTGCTTTTTATTCAAATTCAGCATCATTTCAGATACTCAGAAATTCAGCATCAAATCATATAAATCTGCACAGAGCTCAGCATATATCGCTCTATCACATCCTGCTCTCATGTAAGGCAGCAAACACAACCTGAGAGGTTCACTTTAAGGTTGTTTAATAGACTGCCTCTTCCACTTCTTTAGCACCAAGCTTGCTACTTTGGAGGGTGGCGAAGGTGCCTGGGTAGGGCTGTCAAAGCTGTGCCACCACCTGGCGGTTGCCGAACAGAGCGGTGTAAAGATGTGCACCAGAGCTTCAATTCCAAGATGGTGCCTGCTCACTGTACTGGCACCGCTGCCTCTGCCAAGTACTGTGTCCTCCGGAGAAAGTGTGGAGCCGTTGCTTCAGCATCCAGACCTTCTCCATCCCTGCTAGGCTCTTGCAGGCCCCATAAGAAGTTATGACGAGCTGCATTTGACCTCGAGTTTGACTCTCTGACCTAGAGTCCTAGCGTCTGTATATTGTATAGTGTAAAGTGCACTGCTGTTACACTCTGGAGCAGTAGGAGTGTGTCCTGTGAAATAATGATCTGAGCTTTAGGATTTGACAGTCTGGTGGGAACGGCAATCCTCTGAAAAGTAATTAGTGACAACTCTAACACTTGATGGCGTTAAGGCTGAGCCCGTCAGTTCTGAGAAGAGACGTATTCTCATCACATAAAGTGATAATGTATTGCTAGGATATACCATCACTTTATAATCAATGGGAGGTTCAAACTCCGGGATCTTTATCAAACGTAGAAATGAAAGGAAATGAGCCGTGGTGTATACTGCTGGATCCCATTCTCATTTTTACCCCATACAGCTGGGTGGCCGAGGATATGATGTGGAGGAAGGACAGAGAAGGAGATGTCATGCTATGTCCACTGCATTCTCACAATCAGTGGAGTTCCCACCGAGACAAAAAAACCTCCAAAAACATCACTTAACTTACTAATGCCTTCAAATCGACCAACATTAAAACATAACCTTTAATACTTACAATATCAAATACTTATACTATCCCTATAAAACCCTACTAGTATCTATGTACCTTATAAAGAAAAGCAGGGCAACCGCCCCAAAAAGGGCCCCCCCACCCGGAACCTAATCACTTACTACACAATCCCACTGACCATAAATTGGTGGCACATTCTTGTGATATGCCATCACTTTATGAGATGAAAATGCCCCTTTAATGCTACAGCACACCATGGACATGGTTGCCAACTTTACCAGCAGTTCTTGTTAAACCCTACCCTGACTAAGCATGATCATTCTCCTGGGCACAAAGAGAGGTGCATATATCATCTACAGTTTCATGGGGAGGAACCTGACTGATCTGCACGATACCCAACACCAACCCAAGCAAATCACCGTGGAGTGAATCACAGCATCATCTCCACTTTCAGCACCAACGTCATTAATACTTTTTTCATTTGAATTTCTGAGGTCTACACCAGATCCAACATATCCGGAGCCAACACATCACTCATACCATGCAAGGCTGAGGCAAGATCAGTGTGACAAACACAGCAAATAATTAATACCATGGTTTTGGAATGATGCGTTCAACAAGGTTGTGATCTTCAGGTGCCCACATGTTATTTAGCCGCTGCCCTGCTGTATCATATTTATGATCTGATGCCTACAGGATGCAACTATACACTAATTACCACCCATTAAAGTATTTCTAATACCTAGACGAGGTGGAGACAGCAGTGCTGTAACTGATCTTGTATTAATGTCTCACTGACATCACAAGTGTCTAATAAATTGAATCCATTTCTCTAGACTATTATCTTTACTACAACAGGTGAGAGACAGTATAGATTTGTCATTCCTTGGAAATGATTTTGTGCACAAATTAAAACAACCCAATATACTGCGTCTCTATATGCCAACCAAGTTAGAAGCTTCTGCTTTAACATAACCAAGGGGGTAGCACTTGTCATAATGGATAGATATCAGTACTTAGAAGAAGTGATGCGACAACTCTCAGATAGTGAGACTTATCGACAATTAGACAGGGACTCATTGCCTCAGATAAAGAATTTGATTCTCACAGTCCTTGACAAATTTCTACACAATGGTACAATTGATCAAACTACATATCAATACCTTAAAATGACACATCCCATCTGTCCTGTGTTTTATACAATCCCAAAGATACATAAAGATCTACATAAACCACCCACACACAATAGTGGCGTCAACGGACTCTGGGAGACATGTTCCAATACGAAAGTGCTGTTTTTTTGGTCTATTTTGTGGCAAATATACTGTTGACGCCATATTCTCGATATAAATGAACTGTCGTACACCAAAACTAGGCGCATTATACGCTGGGCACGACACATTGTAATGCACCTAAAAAGGCGCATTAAATATAGTAGCAATGATACGCTGTGCGCTTCTGTAACGCAATACGCCTATCGAGTTGCATTAAATACACTGGCAATGATACGTTATGCGCCTCTGTTACGCAATGAGCCTCGAAACTTTATTTTTACACCTTTGGTTAAGGATTCAGTTTCCTTTATTCTATGTGGAGAACTTCTCTCCATATTATTACATGAAAATGATTTCTTGTTTGGAGAAATGTTTTATGGTACTGCAATGGGCTCCAATGTTGTCCCGCCTTATGCTAATGCATACATGATGTCATGTGAAGAGTTTTTTATATATATCTTTCCACCTTCTTCAACAGCATAGAACAATGTGGAAACGTTATATCGATTATGTATTTTGCATTTGGCGGGGTAACATTGACAGCCTACAAGAATTTATTTTGTTCTTGAATTCGATCAGACCTGAACTTAAATATACCATGGAGTTTAACAAACAGAAACCAAATTTTTTAGACACTCATCATCAGAGGAGAAGATGGTAATTTGACAGTTGACTTTTACAGAAAACCTACTGACCGTACTAGTCTGTTAGATTATAGGAGTTGCCATCCTAACAGTATTAAGCAGTCCTTACTTTAACCTCAATTAATTTGAGTCCACCGCATTGTGACAGACCCAACTCTGCACACTTGTAGATTGGATGAGATGTCTACTAAAATTACGAAGAGAAGTTATCCTAGTCGTCTAGCTGACTACACCAGGATACTAGATACACCAAATTCACAAGAAAAATCCAATTCCAAAAGAGTTTGTGGCAAACGTCCCAAAAATATCAGAGATTTGTTGGTAAAAGCCGATATAGGCCCATTGAGACCTATATCTACACAACGCAGGGGAACACATCCTTGTTTACATTGTGCCAATGTGATACGGGAAGAATACGTCCAACGCCCACAAACTGGTAAACTCATCTCCATCAAAGGTTTTTTTTACTTGCGAGTCATCAGCTGTGGTCTACATGCTAAAATGTCCTTGTGGACTGATTTATGTAGGGGAGACGATGCAACTGGTCAAAGACAGGGTCTCAAGCCATAAGTCTACCACTTGGTGCCAGAAGACATGGCGATGAGTTCCTACCCATTTTTCAGAAGCGCACCATAATATAGCGCTATTGTGCTTTCAGGTGTTGGAGCAGGTTAAACATTCTTGTAGGGGTGGGAACCCTATTCGCAAATTGAAAGAAAGGGAATTCTGGTGGATTCCCTATTTGAAAAGTCAAACACCATTGGGATTGAATCGTGAATGCGATTTTACTTTTTTCTAGTTCTTTATGTGTTTTCTGTATTATTATTTTTTGATTAAGTCATTTATGTATTGATTCTATGGGTTGATTAGAAGTTTCTTTTGTTTTCTAGACTAGCTAAAAGCCTCATTGGTGAGAATTTCCATGTTAACTAATCCTTGTTTGTTTTGATTTTGAGTAATTAAGCTGTTATTTATGTTTTTCATTATCTGTTTCATTGTGGGTTGTCAGGCACCATTGTACAGTAGCATCCAAAAACTTTCTCCACTTTCCCTTTTTTCCTCTTTCTTTTTCTCTTTATTATTGCTATATTTAACACAATCTGATATAGTCCTTTTTATCTTTTCATATATACCATTGCAGTCCACTATCATTAACTGTTCTTTTTATACCCCCCTTAGACCATAATTGATACACCTTAGTAGATGTTATCCTCTTTTCTTCACTTCTACTTCACTTTGGGTGGAAGTGTTTCATGCCCTTCCCGTCGTGATGACGTCCTTCCTGCTCGGATCCCATCTCATTGCGCAAGTGCATTGGCTATTTAAAGACACTGGCTGCCAGAGTGTAGCGTGGCAGTCTCTTCATCCTCATACCAAGCTACGGCCTAATTTCCCACTTCTCTGATCAACATTATGTACATAGTTAGACATCATTCTTCTTCATTTTCTTATTCTACTTACCATATTTTTCGGACTATTAGGCGCACCGGATTATAATGCACATTATCAATGAGCGCCTGCTAAGTCGTCTTGGTTCATATATAAGGTGCACCGGATTATAAGGTGCAGTGCATTGAATGAAACAAAGCTCAGACCGCAAGCCAAACTTTATTCAACACTTTCACCACACGCAGTGACGCTCCTGACTACGGTGGCCGTATGGGCCATTCTCCATATTTCCGTGCCGTATTGCCGCCGCGGATTGCGGCCATAATACGGTCGGATTTATAATGGCCCTGCCACTTATTGTGCCGTATTTCGCGTCGGAATCACCCCATGTAAAGAATGGGGATTGTAATTCCGTCGCGAAATACTTGCCACACTTAGTGACAATTATTTGCAACTGATTTGTAACTGATTTTGGAACGTATTTACGATCGGAAATCAGTTACAAATCAGTTGCAAATAAGTGTCACTAAATTAGCTGTAAATACGTTCTGAACAAAGCCTAAGAAGCCAAGTGAAGAATTGATTCATATATAAGGCGCATCGGACTATAAGGCACACTTTCGATTTCTGAGAAAATCATAGGCTTTTATGTGCGCCTTATAGTCCGAAAAATACTGTATATGGTTTTCTTTACCTTGCCTTTTATAGATGTTACCACATTCTGTTCTCCTTTTATTAGAAGGTGATATCCAACATTTTCCTACCAGGTACATATTACATTTGAAATTTGCAGTACATACATTGATGTCATTTGATAATAGTGTTCCACTATGGTGCCTGACCCCAATATATAAAATATGTATATTTTCACCATGCTTAATATACATAGATACATGCTGAATTGTTTTATTTTGTTTGATATCCTGTATTTTAAGTGGGTAATATAATTATTTTGTTTCACTGTTTAATGATGTTTTCACCCTTGGATGATGGTGATTTTAATTACTATGTTTATTTGTTTTTTAGCGACTTAATTGAAAAACGTCATCTGACCAAAAACATTAAATCCCGATACAGTCACATTCTTATAATTATGGTATCTGAATAAAAGAATTACAGGCAGTCCCCGACTTACAACCGTCTCCGAGTTACAAATGAAGACTTATGGGCCATCGCTGGGCATGCTGCCGTCACGCCCCATAATAACCAAGTGCCAGCATGCCACAGCAGCACATGAGATACAGAAAGTGAGGTGACATCTTCTAAACATGTACACAGACAGCAAAACAAATGTAAAAACTGTTCCCTGTACTATCCAAAACTAAAAAAAAAAAATTTGCTGTAGTTAATAATAAATTTACCTGTTCTGACCTACATACAAATTGAACTTAAGAACAAACCTACAGTCCCTATCACGTTCGTAACCCGGGGACTGCCTGTATTTGCTGAAAATCTCCCTCTACAGAACAGGAAGTATCAGACGATTATTAGGCTTAGTGGCCAAAGTGAAAACTGCAGGACTTAAGAATCAATAAAAAAATACTGAAAGAGATATGGAAAAAAAAAAAAATGTGTTTAACATAAAAATGTGAGTTAAACAATAAGTCATTTTTTGATTACACATTCCCTTTAAAACCACACTTATAATGTGTTTTAGACAGTTTCTAAACACTTCTCCACCTTGTCTGACAGAAGGGGTATGGTTTAGATAAGGACTTTTGCTTTATGGCCTGAAATCCATCATATTCTCTTCCTGCATGTCTGTTTTTACCGGTGATGCTTCAATAAAAATGGACATGAAGACACTTGACAACCTTGTCTTTAAATTGTAGTGGTTTAGATAAAGATAGTGGCTCGGTGTGCACCAAAAAAATGCACCAAAAATTTGGCACATTTAGTGGGCCAACTTACAAATGGTGTAAAGCTAGACTAGACAGTTCTAAAATGCACCAGATTTATCAACAATATGATAATTGTGGCGCATTGTAATTCTAACTTTACATTAAGAGTTCGACACTATTGATTAATCTGCCTTAATGTCTACAAACTGTATAACAGAAACCTATGACAAATAAGAAAGTTTATTTCTTCAAAACTACTTTCCAGTGTTTTGTACCCTATCCTATCTTACAGCCAAAGCAATCATACTGGACTACAGCAAGGCATACCTAGGGCATTTTGAAGGTTTTTGGTTCTGTGAAGGTAGCAGAACAATTGCAGAATTTATTTTCCTTCATACGGAAGCTTTGAGGCTGCACATAACGGTTCATTAAAATCATGGTTCATAAAAACATATTTTTTTTAAATTAAAAATTAATAAAATACAAATATTCCAACATTGAAGATAATGGAGTCTTATCATAGACTTGAGTAAAATGAATCCTAAAATCCTGTCTGCACCTGTGTGCTACTGCTGGTTGGCTTCTGCTTACATCACCATTCGGAGGTGTTCACTTCCAAGGCAAATCAGAGGCATGTGACCGCTGCAGCCAATCAGTGCATGCAACGGTGACGTGAATGTTCAGAAAAAAGAAGATTTTAAACAGAAGTCCGGAGTGACGCAGAGCTTTTTTTTTAATGTGGTCCCAGCAGAATTATATATATATATATTTTTAGTACGTGGAAACCCCGTTTAAAGTGAACCTGCCATGTTCTAAATGTAATCCTATATTTGGGCAGCATACTATAAAAACAGAACCAGTTGAGCAAACTAATATTTGGGTTTTGTTCTTACTGTAAAATCCTATTCTCGTCTTGTTTGTATGGGGACACAGAACCTTGGGTATAAGACCTTGCCCTAGGAGGCTGACACTAGGCGGAAACCAGAAGTGATGTCTCACCTAGGTGGGCTTTATCCCTCCTACTGACACCAGGCTACTAAGTTGGTACAAAAGTCATGGTAGAATGTAAAAACCAAAGTCCGATTTGGAAAGGAAGGGATCTGTGTCCCCCTATAAATCAGACGAGAAAAAGATTTTACAGCAAACAGAGAAATCCAAATTTCTTGTTAATATCATTGGGGGAAACAACACTTTGGGATATCCAAAAGCAGTCACATAGGACGCGTAAAAGTTCTAAAGAAAATTTTTTGACAGCAGTGCACATCACTACCTGAAAGCCACAGTATGGATTTGGTAGAATTTAGCAAAAGAATGAATTGAGGCCCAGGACATAGCCTTGCAGACCTGTTAAGCCAAAGCTCGATGCCGCACCGTCCGCTCGAGTGGAATGAGCGGTAACTCGAAATGGAAGAGGTTCCTCTCTGGACTGGTAGGCATTCGAAATTGCAGACCAGATCTAGCTGGCAATGGTGGCTTTAGAGGCCACAGTGCCTCTACACGGACCCTCTGTAATGACAAAGAGAGAGTTGGAGCGCATGAAAGATTCAATGGCAGTGAGGCAGATCCGAAAGGCACAGACAACATCCAAACAATGCAATGACTGCTCTTGAGGGTGAGAGGGAGAGAGGCAAAAAGAGGGCAGAACTATGCACTCATTAAGGAGGACCTTAGGATGAAATGAAGGCGCAGGACATAGGACAATCTCGTCCTTATGAAGAAACAAAAAAGAGATCTGCAAGAAAGAGCAGCCAGTTTAGACCCTCAACGGATGGATGTAAATGCCACAAGGAAGACAATTTTCCAGGAAAGCAAATGAAGGGAAACTTCCCACAACAGTTCAAAAGGAGAAACCTGCGTGGCCTTCAAAACAAGATTTATGTTCCACGGCTCGATCAGCCTACACACAAGTGAGACGGAGCAGGCGACCCCTTGCAAAAAAGTCTTGATCTGAGGATGGGAGGCCAGGGTGTACTGAAAAAGAAAAGAGGGCAAAGACCTGTCCTCTCAAGGAAGAAAAGTGTAGGCCCTGCTCCAGACCTGACTGAACTAATGATAGGATCTGCGGGTTAGTACAACCCAATGAGTGACAACCCTGCGGCTCGCACCAGGCAAATAAGGCCTTCCAGGTACGATAATAAATACAAGCAGACTGCGGTTTGCGAGCCCGAATTATGATCCAAATGACCGATTCTGAAAAAACTTTTTTTTTTTTTTTTAGAACTGCGGTTTCAACATCCATGCCTTCAATTGCAACTCAGTTAAAGTGATTTAGCGAAAACTTACTAATGGAATAACCATCAAATCTTCGGCTAGAGCCTGAGGATCTCGGGACCTGTATACATCATTTAGGAGCTGATGATTGAGACAGAATGCAAACAGATCGATGTCTGGAGTGCCTCACCTCTGGCAAAGAAGTGGAAACAACTCTGGCAGAAGAGATCACTCCCATGAATCCACTGACATTCGGCTGAGGAGATTGGCAGTCCATTTCTCCACCCATGAAATGAAAACTGCTGACAGGGACGGGACGGAGTGTTTTGCCCAGCGAAGAATCCTTGAAGCCTCCAGGAAGGCCGCACAGCTCCTGGTACCTCCCTGGTGATTCAGGTAAGCCACTACAGTGGTGTTTTCAGACTGAATCCAAACTGGGTGACCCTGGAGAAGGGGGGACCAAAGAGAAGCACCAGAAAAATAGCCTTGGGTCCCAGAACAGTGATCTGAAGACGAAATTCCCTGGAGGACCACAGATCTTGCGTCGTCCAGGAGCCAAAAACTGCTCCTCATCCTAGCTGCTGGCATCTGTGGAAATGATCAGCCACTGTGGAGTAAAAAAGGACTTCCCCTGAAATAGCGCAGGAGAAACCACCCACCAACTGAGGTCGACACAAACCTGGGGTAGAAGCAAGATTTCTATGTCCAGGGAGAATAGAAAGTCGTTCCAGTGAACTAGAGTGGCCCGCTGGAAGACGCAAGAATGAAACTGTGTGAATGGCACGGCCTTGAAAGCTGCAACCATCCTGCCCAGGAGTCACAAGTGCAAAGGGTACACTGGGAGCATTTTCAAAGAAGGGAAACGCCTGACCATAAGCACTGAATCTTTGCTGGCAGAAAATATCCTCTGGCTGCATGTGTGTCGACGATCATGCCCAGGAACTCCACAGGACAAGACAGGATTTGTCACTGTTGACAATCCAACCGAAGCATGTTAAAGCATCTAAGGTGATTCTGATGCTGTCCAGATTGGCACTCAGTGACGGGCCTTCACCAGAAGGTCATCCGGGTAAGGGATGATGGCAGACTTGAAGACTCTCGGCACTGTAGCCAGGCCAAATGGCAAAGCCACAACCTGAAAATGCAGTGAACCTATTGCGAAATGAAGGAAACGCTGGTGGACCTGGGCAATAGGAACGTGCAGTTAAGCCTCCTTCATGTCTATGGCAGCAAGAAATTTGCCTTGCTCCAGAGCTGCAATTACCAACCAGAAAGACTCCATATGAAATCTGGGCAACCGCAAATAACCATTGAACTCCTTGAGGTCAAGAAACGCCCTGACCAACACATATTTTTTGGGGACTGTAAAAAGGTTGGAGGAACAGGCACAAAACTGATCCTGTATCCTAATGAGATGACTTCTTGGACCCAGGCGTCAGTAACCTAGGCTGGTCAGACCTTTTGAATGCGAAGGAGGTGGCCCCCCACCCGAGACGAATTTTTGGGCAGAGGAAAACCCTCAGGCCATGGGAGACTTGGCGGAGGGGCGTTTGGACTTTCTGACACATGATCGCCAATAAGGTGCTGGCTTGGGGGATGGGCCACTTGGACACTGACGAACGTGGGCCCTTTTTCACCACAGTGCTATAAGAGAGTTCTCAAAAGGACTGAAATTGAAAATGTTTCTTACGCGACAACTAATGTACAGGGTGACTTTGAGGGAGGAGGGAACTGCTACTACCTATAGTCTCTGAGATGATCTCATCCTGACGCTTCCCAAAAAGTCTGCTACCGGAAAATGGGAGAGCAGTAAGCGTCTTTTTTGAGGCTGCATCAGCCAACCAAGACTTTAACCCCAAAGAGCACCAGACAGCCATTGTATTGGAGGCTGCATCAGCCAACCAAGACTTTAACCCCAAAGAGCACCAGACAGCCACTGTATTGGCAGATGCTCTAGCAGCCAGATGAGCCGATTCAAGTGAGGCCTCATAAAGAAACTTAGCGGCATACATGTGCTGGGACACGAGTTCCAATAGCTTTGGGGCTCACCTAGAAGAGTTGGTGAAAGGAAGCCGTGCAGTACCCACAACGGCCCGCTGCAGGCAAGAGGCACCACCAATGCAGCAACGAGGCGAGGTGCGCTAAAGAAAAAAAAATGAGGAAAGATGGGCTACTTAACCAATCCAGCATTTTTTGACGTACGCAGAATCACCCCCTCGGTACCATGCAACTTCAAAGTGAAGTTACCAGAATCCAAAAGGAAATAATGGAGGCAGTAACAGCGACGGGTGAAAGGCACATAAGGAGAAACAGATAGAGGCTGTCTGGTTTCCTGAAGCCCTCAGGGTGTTTACAGTCAAAGTGGCGGCCATGATGCCAACCCTCCCCGAAAGGTGAGGACAAAGTCCATTACCTCCTGAAATGAAAAAGAAACAAAACTAAAATAAAAAATGCAGCAGACCTGCAGATCAGTGTCTGCCTCCTACGGACACTACGCTAAAACTGAGTAGCCTGGCGTTAGTAGAACGGAAATAGTCCGCTCAGTCGGACCCAACACTTTTGGTTTCCTCCTAGTGTCAGCCTCCTAGGATGAGGGCCTATAGCCAAGGTGCTGTGTCCCCCAATGACATTGATGAAAAATACAGTTTTGTGGGAAAAGGTTCAGTAAAACTTGTATTCATTTAAATCCCTGCACTCTTAATGCTTCGGAGTCCAGTGACTGACAGCTATCACAATATCTACACTCATACACAAAGAGTTCTCAATGTGACTAGGACCACCTACTGGACTCCTAATCCCAGAAATAGCTGACATTCAAATTAATAAAACCACTTTATATTGAATCTTTTATCACAAGCTTGGAGAAATCCAAGTTGCCAAATCAATGTAACTACCACAGCCATCTTCCTGGCATCTGGGCCTCTTTGATTTTAGCAGTGGGTTGTTGAATGCCTAAAACTTTCTGCATCAACCAGTCCCGACAGAGAGAGACCGGTCCCACTGAAGAGAGATGAGATACGTCAGCAATGACAATAGAGGGATCACTGTCCGCATCAATTTCTGTTAGAGGAGATAGATGCAGGAAGCTAATACATATGTAAGGACACTCCGAGAATGAATCTTTTATTCAGTCACTAATGTATATACTAAGTGTTACTAAGTTTTACTTAAAAGGTATTTGAAAAGTGGTGGCCTATACATTATATATCCTTGGCTTCAGACTGTTGCTGGTTCTCATTCTTCAGGTGGGTTTCATATGTTCCTACATGTATTCCCATTTAAACCACTGTCTTAACACTATATACACTATACAAAATGAGCAAAAAGCCTTAAATGTTAATGAAGGCTTATATATCAACACACAAGCATCTATTCTGAATTATATATTAATAAGTTTGCAATGAGTGTTGTCCCTTCACAGCAGGGATTACCAACAGCACATTCCACAAAGCGGCCCGTTCAGACAGAAATCCTCTAATTTCTTCCTCTTTGTGACCCCACATAGATCGGCTGTCTGTAACTAACGCTGCTTCAC
>JAODAL010000179.1:15000-107500 GCA_025379985.1 Phyllomedusa bahiana | reverse complement strand
AGGTGGATTTCCCAAATACTAACAAAATAATAAAAAATAACATTTTGATTTTTAGGAGCAAAACAGTAACAATGCAGTTACAGGAAAAAATCTGCAGAACTAAGCAGATGCTAAATACTTGCAAGTCACATTTATGTATAAGATGTAAGATGACTGTATATAAAATTACAGTAGCCACATGTACAAAGCTGTAGTGGAGGGAGAGATATGGAGCCTGAAAGTCACAAGTTCAAAACATTGTTACCATTTTGCTTGTCAGTATAAAATATATTTATTGGACATGACTTTAGGACATAAAAAAATTGTAAATATGCAAAACACTGCAGGAAAATTTGTGGAGTCTCTGAATTTGTTCTGAGAAATAGTATTGCCTCCATCAGATCCTGCATACATGACCTCACACTGACTCATTATTTCCAGGCTAGAGAACAGCCTCTCTACACTAACTTGGGTTGGGGGCAAAGCGGTGACCACAGGGGCAACATCTCTAACAATGTCAGGGTATAAAGGAATTGTCTCAGTCATAGTCAGTGTTGATGAATGGTTGATCGTCTACTTCTTTGAAAACAGGTGGAAAAATGTTGCTGAAACCTGTTTGCCATGGGAGCGAAATCTTTTCCCCTGGGGCAGTGCTTTGCCTGCTCCATGTCATCAATTACCCTCCTCATGTGATAAGGCTGAAGATATGGGAGCAGTAGCACTGGCCGGACCCAATTCCACTTGCACTGCATCGAACTAACTGGACAAACTTATTATATATTTTGGGAGTCGGAGTCGGTCCCTTTTATGACGACTCCGACTCCTGCAAAATAGCCACCGACTCCGACTCCACAGCCCTGATATTAAATATATTGTTTTGTACATCTGCAGTGGTTTCCCCAGTTTTATTAAATGTTAAGCTTTGTATGATGAATCAGTTACACAATTTAACAGTACACCTTTTATATCAGTTTCTCAGGAATTTCAAGATCTCTGCTTAGGCCTCATTCACACAGCTTATTTCTGGCACGGATTTCAGCCGTACTGCGCGCCGTATTTGCGCTGCAGTACGGCTAAAATCCATGCCAGGCATTACGGTAATCCCCAGTTCTCATAGAGAACTATGGATTCCGTCTCTCCTCCACACTCGGCGAATCCGCCGCGGGGGAAGAAAGTGACATGCACATTATCCCGGCGGGATACGCGCCGTGGATAATGCATGTCTATGGGGCCGGTGATCTGCCGCATCCGCCCCGCCCCATACACACGCTGTAACTGCGGGCGAAATCCGTCCCGCAATTACGGCGTGTTTAAGCCATGTGAACTTCGCCTTACTGTCATTCAGTCAAAACCATTATTTATACAAATCGATCCTCATAACACAACGGAGGCCCAGCTACAGGACCGGTAGCAGGTACAGTACAGATAACAGAGCTGTCCACCTGCCGTCCACCTGGCTGACACAATCACGACAGATTTGTATCCCTGAGAATAAGCAATGAAGGTTCTTAAAGAATGACAGCAAGCAGATATCTTGAAAAGCTTTAGGAATTTATGTACAAAGTATGTTTAACCCTTAAGGGTCAAGCAATTTTTTTTTTTCATTTAATTCAGCATCGCATTACAAGAGCTATACGTTAAGGGGGACATGTATGAAAACTGTCTAGGTCTAAGACTTTTCTTGTTGCCCAATCAGAGCTCCTCTTTCATTTCATATAGTGCTCTGAAAAAAATGAAAGGGGCGCTCTGATTGGTTACTATGGGCAACAAGAAAAGTCTTAGACTAAGACAGTTTTCATACATAGTTACATAGTTAACGGTTGAAAAAAGACACGTGTCCATCAAGTTCAACCAAGGGCGGGGAAAAAGTGGGTGAAGTGACGGAGGCAAGGATCTTAAGCCCGGCCTCCCCACTTGTGATTGCCCTGAAACCCACAAGGCAAGAACCAATCTGCTCCAGTGGAGACGATAACTCTGACCCCAGAACCACCACCAGCCAGGATCCAGAATTTTACATAGCTACGTACAGGGCCGCCGATAGGGAGGTAAAACCCGGTTATGATTGGGCCCGGCGGTATGGGGGCCCCAGGGGGGGCCGCCCCCGCCAGCAGGCCCCGTCCCCTTGCTTCACTGCGGCACTCTCTAATTGTATGCCGTCCGGTGCGAGGCCCCACAATTAAGATTTTAAAAAGGGAGAGGGAGGGCTGTGCGCCCCCTGCCCTGCCGTCCCTAGTTTGGGCGGCGGGGGAAAAGTGACGTCACCGCCCGATCCCGGGGTTTCCCTGTTCTCGGCCCAAGCCTGCTGGTTTGGGTTTTGGGCGGCGGAGCCCCGGGGGTGGGGGCGCGGCCAGGTGGTAAGTCCCCACGGGGGGGCCCGGGGGGGGCGGGAGAAACTACAGTACAGGGGGCCTGGAGGGGGGGGGGGAAACCTCCCGCTAGGGGGGGCCCCTGGATGGGGGGGGGGGGGGGGGAATACAGCTACAGGGGGCCCTGGATGGGGGGGGGGGGGTAAAATCCCAAAAGGGGGGCCCGGGATGGGGGGGGGGGGGGGAACTACAGTACGGGGGTGGATGGGGGGGGGGGGGGGGGGGAATTACGTTACGGGGGGCCCCGGGGGGGGGGGGGGGGAATACAGTACGGGGCCCCTGGATGGGGGGGGGGGGGGGAATACATTTTACAGGGGGCCCTGGATGGGGGGGGGGGGGGGGAAAAAAGGTCCCGGGGCCCCTGGATGGGGGGGGGGGGGGGGAAATCCCGTACGGGGGGCTGGATGGGGTGGGGGGGGGGGGGGAAAATACGGGCTACGGGGGGCCTGGATGGGGGGGGGGGGAAAACTACAGTAAGGGGCCCCGGATGGGGGGGGGGGAGGAACTCAGCTACAGGGGGGCCTGGAGGGGGGGGGGGGGGAAATTACAGCTACGGGGGGGCCCTGGAGGGGGGGGGGGGGGGAAAATTCCGTACGGGGGGCCCCTGGATGGGGGGGGGGGGGGGGGGAAATACAGCTACAGGGGGCCTGGGGGGGGGGGGGGGGGAACACAGTACAGGAGGCCCGGGAGGGGGGGGGGGGAAACTACAGTACAGGGGGCCCTGGTGGGGGGTGGAAAAATAAAGCTAAAAGGGGCCCCTGGAGGGGGGGGGGGGGAAAAAACTACAGTTTAAGGGGGGGCCCTTTGGAGGGGGGGGGGGGGGAAAAAACAGCCAAGGGGGCGGGGGGGGGGAAATTGGGGGGGGGGGGGGGGGGGGAAATTAAAAGCAAAGGGGGGCCCCTGGATGGGGGGAGGGGGGGAAACTACAGTGGGGGGGCCCCTGGAGGGGGGGGGGGAAAAAAGGGGGGGGAGGAAACTACGGGACAGGGGGCCTGGAGGGGGGGGGGGGGAAACCTCCCGGGTACGGGGGGGCCAGGAGGGGGGGGGGGGAAAACTACAGCTACAGGGGGCAGGGGGATGGGGGGGGGGGGGGAAGAAACTCCATTTACGGGGGGCCCCTGGATGGGGGGGGGGGGGGGAAAACTACAGTACAGGGGGCCCGGGGGGGGGGGAGATTACAGCTAGAGGGGGGGCCTGGAAGGGGGGGGGGAAAATAAAAGTACGGGGGGCCCCGGTTTGGGGGGGGGGAACTACAGTAGGGGGGGGCCCGGGAAAGGGAGGGGGGGGGGGGAGGGGAACAACGCTCGGGGGGCCTGGGGGGGGGGGGGAATACAGCTACGGGGGCCCCTGGGGGGGGGGGGAAAATTACGTCCGGGGCCCGGGGGGGGGGGAAATACAGCTACGGGGGGGCCCTGGGGGGGGGGGAAAAACTAAGCTACAGGGGGCCCCTGGATGGGGGGGGAAACTACAGCTACGGGGGCCCTGGAGGGGGGGGGGGAAACTAAAAGCTAAAGGGGGCCTTGGATGGGGGGGGGATCAGCTACGGGGGGTTTTGAATGGGGGGGGGGGGGAACCCCCTCCGGGGGGTTGGGAATGGGGGGGGGGAAAACTACACAAAGGGGGGCCCCGGGGGGGGGGAGAAAACTAAAGCTACAGGGGGGCCCTGGAGGGGGAGGGGGGGGGGGAATACAGTAGGGGGGGTTTTGGGGATGGGGGGGGGGGGGGGGGGGGGGGAAGGAAACACACTACGGGGGGCCCGGTGGGGGGGGGGAAAAAAATTAAAGCTAGGGGGGGCCCTGGATGGGAGGGGGGGGGGAAATTTACAGCTACAGGGGGCCCAAATTAAAGGGGGGGGAAACTACCCCTTTTACAGGGGGCCCCAAAATAGGGGGGGGGGGGGGAACTATCCCTACGGGGGGGCCCCAAGCCCGGGGGGGGACATTTTTGTCAAAGGGGGGGCCCCAAAGACGGGGGGGGGGAAATATTTGTTCAGGGGGGCCCCGGAGGGGGGGGGGGACTATTTGTCAAAAGGGGGGCCCTTTAAATTGACTGGGGGGGAACTTTTTGCCAAAGGGGGCCCCCAAAGGGACTGGGGGGGGGGACTATTTGTTCACAGGGGACCTTAATGATTGGGGGGGGAAAATTATTTGCAAAGGGGGGCCTTTTTAAGGGCCCGGGGGGGGGAACTATTGTTTACGGGGGGGCCCCTAATTTTCAAGGGGGGACTATTCTGTTTAAACCGGGGGGCCCCTTTTTTAAAGGGGGGGACTTTTTTCCCTTTCCGGGGGGGGCCCTAATTTTCAGGAGGGTGACTATTCTGCTTACGGGGGGGCCCCTTTAATTTAAACAGAGGGGGTATTTGCTAAGGGGGGCCCTAATCTACAGGGGGGGCTATTCTGCCTACGGGGGGGGCCCTAACTACGGGAGGGGGGACTATTCGGGCCAAAAGGGGGGCCCTTTTCGGGAAAGGGGGGGAACTATTTTCCCAAAAGGGGGGGGGGGAAATTTTTCTCCCTAAAAAGGGGGCCCAAATCAAAGGGGGGGGGTTTATTTTTTAATACAAGGGGGGCCCTAATCTAAGGGGGGGGGGACTATTTTCCCTTTACGGGGGCCCCTTAATCTATTTGGGGGGGGACAATTTGCTTACGGGGGGGCTTTAACCACAGGGGGGGGGACTTTTCTGCTTCGGGGGGCCCCTAATCTCAGTGGGGGGACTATTTTTGTACGGGGGTTTTAAAATTACAGGGGGGGGAAAATTCTTCCTACGGGGGGCCCCTAATTGAGGGGGGGCCCAAATTTGCTTACGGGGGGGCCCCTTTAATCTACGGGGGGGGGGGGGCTTATTTGCCTACGGGGGGGCCCCCTAATTTAAACAGGGGGGGAAACTTTTTCTCCCTACGGGGGGCCCCAAAATTTTTACAGGGGGGGGGATATTTTGCCTAAAAGGGGGTTCAGGTGTTTGTGTTGAAAATTCTCGGGGGAAACAAAGGGGTTTGGAGGGGGAAAGGGTCATAATGGATTTGGGGGAACCAAAATACAGAAGAAAAGGGAAAGGGGAATGACTACAGACAAGATGTCCCCCATGGGCCCTAAATGTAAGAAAAATATTTCCCAAAGCCCCTGTGTCCCGGGGTATCTACCATATAGGGTCCTGTTTTGGGGAAAAAATATTGGTTTTGGTGTGTTGGTTTTTTAAAACAAAACCGAAATTGGTGGTATTGGTTTTTGGTTTAAAACGGGTTTAGTCAAAAAATTTTATGGGGGGATAGTCAGTTTATTTAGAATTTTTTATTTTTGCATGGCAATTTTGGGTTTCGGGTTTTAATACTGGCTTTCCCAAGAGAAAACATTATAAGGGTTTAAATTGTGGAGGTATTTCCCTGGATTTTTTTAAAACCCCAGCAAGAACTAATCCAAAAAAATGGCCCCAATTGCATATTTTTTTTTTTGGGGGCCCAAAAAAAATTTTTTTTTATTTTTCTGGGGTGGCGATGGTTGGGGGGCGGAAAAAGGGGTGGGGCTGTGTGGGACGGACGGGGAAGGGGGAAGGGCGGGGGGTTGGGGGGTGGGCCCGGGGGAAGGGGGGGGCCCGACGTCCAGCTGTAGGGGGCCCCCAAAAATTTCTGACGGCGGCCCTGGCTACGTACCCCTTAATATTTTTAACCCCTTTAAAAGCCGAACCCCTGAAAAGTATTTAAGGGCCCAGAAAAATTTTTTTATTTTTTTCCCTTCCTTGCTTTTTCAACAGTTGTAACTTTTTTATTTTTAAAAAGGACGCATTTGGTTGAGGGCCTGGGTTTTATTCGAGAAAAGTTGTAATTTAGGGGGGAATAGTTAAAGTTCATTTTAAAAATTTTAATTGCAGTTATTTTAAAAAAAAAAAAAAAAAAATTTTTTTTTTTTTTTGTTTTTTTTTTATTTTTATTTTTACCCTTCACTTTTTCACATTAAAATAAATGTTAGATTAATTCTACAGGTTATTACGGTGTGTGGATACGAAATTTTTTTTTATTTTTTTTTGTGCTTTGTTTTTTGCCCCATTTTTTTGTATTAAATATTTATTTTTTATTTATTTTTTTTCCCCTTTTTATGTTTTTTTTCCCCTTTTTTTTTTTTACTCCCCTGGGCGGGAAAAATGTTTTTAAATTTTTTTAAAAAAAAATTTTTTTTCATTAAATTTGTTTTGGGGAAAATTATTTATTTCGAATACATTTTAATATGTCTAAAACAGGGGGAAAAAACCCCCAAAGGGTTAACATGGGTTGTGGAAGGGTTTTTTTTTGCTCCTGATGCCCGCGGGGCATTTCTCTGGGATCCCGGGGTGTGTAGAAAGCCCCGATCCCAGGGGGAATTTTTCGGGTGGGCGCCCCAAATCCCGTGTCTGCAGCGGGCGTCTAAAGACGTCGCTTTCAGGGGAAATGGGCCCCCAAGCCGCCCTCTAAAATCGGGGGGGCGGTCGTTAAGGGGTATTCCAAGATTTGGGCAGTTCTCACAGTGAAGAACGCCCCTTTTCCTCCCCCTTTGTTTTTTTTGGGGGGGATTTAGATTAAATTAATTTTCCCAAAACTTTTTGTAGGAGCCTTTTTTACATTTTTATAAATTAATTTTTGTCCTCCCAAAACCCTTTTTTTTCCAAAATAAAAAAGTTAAATTCTTTAAAATTCCCTAAAACTTTAAAATGCTCCTTCCCTTATAAGTTTGGGTTTTCTCGGTTTTTTTGTATCTCCTAACTCCATTCCCTTCTTCTATAACTGGGGCCCCCGGAAAAGAACGCATATTCAAATGAGGGGCACCAAAGCTTTGTACAGCGATAGAATTAAAATTTTTGTCCGCGAGTCCCTGCCCACGCTAATATTTACTTGCCCCCGAGGCAGCTGAAATTTAACCCGCATGCGTTTTGTAGTCTTATGATCTACAAGGGTGTCCAGATCTTTTTAAAAAAGTGGGTTTCTCTAAGTTTTTTTTTCCCCCTAGGACAGTGTTTCTCAATCCAGCCCTCAAGACCCACCAACAGGTCATGTTTTCAGGCTTTCTTCAGTATTGCACAGGTGATATAATTGCTGTCAGTGCATTCTGTGAGAGATCCTGAAAACATAACCTGTTGGTGAGTCTTGAGGACTGGAGTTGAGAAACACTGCCCTAGGACATATGATGCCTGCAGATTATTTCTACCCAGATGCAGAACCTTACATTTATCCACATTGAACCTCATTTGCCAAGTGGATGCCCAAACACTCAATGTGTCCAGGTCCCCCTTAGTATTTTTCTGTGGACATAGACATGCGAGGGCTTTTTTTTTTAGATACGTTTTATTTTTAATGCCACTATTTTGGGGCCCTTATTAACTTTTATTAACTCTTTCAGGGAAAAAAAACAACAACAGTGATTCCAACTGTGTTTTTGCATTTGAAATTTGCAGTATATGATAAATATACTGTGATATCTTCATTCTATGGGTCAGTACGATTATGGCAATTTCTTGTTTTTGCGTTTTTTTCACTTTTGTACATAAAAAAAACCATTTTTTTAAACCGCGGTTTCGGTTTGGTGTCTAACAGTAATAAAAAGGACTTTTTAACATTTTTATCTTTTTTTTCCCTGTTTCTGAAATGGGGCTTTTTTTTTTTCCAGGATAGGTTTTAGTTCTTTTCAGGACCAATTTGGGGTACATAACGCTTGATCGTTTTCTACTATGTTTTTTTGGGAAGAAAATTAGCAAACAAATTACAGTTTTGGCATTTGTTTATGCTGTTCGTCATGTAAGATAAATAATGTGATAATTATATACTTTGGATTGCTACAGCTGCAGTGATACCAATTATGTAAAGGTTTTGTTATTTTTATTTTTTTCTACAGATAAGGATATTGTTAGGGAAAAAATTGGAATTTCTTAATTGTTTTTAATTTACATGGGATTTTTTTATGTCTTTTTTTTTTTTTTTTTTTATTTTTTTGTTTTTTTTTCCCCCGGGGGACCTAAACATCAATCTTTTGGATTGCGGGAATAATATGCTGTTTTATTATTTGGGGTTTTTTAATTTTTTTCCTCCCAAACTTTCCTACTGGGTTTTCCCTCTGGCGGGGCCTTTAAAAAGCATACACAAAATTTCGGGTTGGGAGTCCTTATTGGGCCCCCCAAACCCTTCCCACAAAAACCCAACAGTTCCCTGGAAACTTTATCCCGAGGTGGGGGGAGGGGGGGGGGGGGGGGATAAATGAAAAAGGGAAAACCCCCTTTACCCCCAATAACTTGTTTTGCAATGGTAAATATTCTCTGTGGATCAAAAGGGGTTTAAAAAGCTCAGTTCTGAGGTTTTGGTCCCCCTTTTTGGGTTATTAGAGCGGGGTTTCCTGGCTGACATCGGGACCCCGGGGCCCCTGCTTACCCAGCAAGAGACACCGATGCCAGTTATTTCTGCCCCAAGGGCCCAAAAGCCACATTGGGGGCCTTTAAAGGGGAAAACCTTTCCCATAGGTTTTTCCCCCTTGCTGAGGGGCGCAAAAGTCAGTGTCAGACCTGCTTTTTCCCCAGCGCTGTGCCCCTTATTCTGTAAGATGATGCCGTTTTAGAGCTTTTAAACCCTAAAAATCTTATTCATGGGGCAGGTTTTGCCCCCCCCAAAAAAGGTTTGCCCTTCCCCACCTGACAGTTATTCACTTGTTTTTTTAAACCTATTCAAATTAATGGGGTTTATCGGGTTGAGGTGGGGGGCCCTACCCTTTCAGGGGGGCGGGGCATAAAAAAAAACAGACTTTTTCAGGGCCCTCTTTTTGGTTGAAAACGGCAGGTTTTGATTTTTAAAAACCCTCAAAAAAATGCTGAAATTTTTAAGAAAAGGGGGAACCAGCGCGGGAAAAACGGCAGGTCTGAAAACTAGCTTTTTGCTCCCCTCACCCAGGGGGCATAACTTGTAAAAGGTTCTTTTTAAAAGGGGGTTAAAAATTTAAAAATTATTTTTCATTTTTAAAATTTAATTTTGCTAAAAATCGGGGTTTGCCCTTTTAAACCATTTTGGGAAATCGTTTCGTACCCAAAAAGCTGCCCCCTCTGGAGACCTCCCAAAAAAAATCTGAAGTAGTGGACTTTTTTAAAGGGGGTTTTCCCAGGGGGAAAAAAACCTTTTTTTGCAGAAACTGAAACAAGGGGTGGGGTTTAGAAAAATATTTTTAAAAAGGTAAGGTTACCGAGCAGGAGGCGCTGAAGGAAAGAGCGCTGCATATTCAGTGTTGATAGAGGTGAAGTCATCCATGCTTCGGCATAAAAGGTAAACCCAAAACGGTAAACTCTTCTGAAGAGGGGGTTTCCCCTGTGCTTGAGCTGGGGAAAAAGCCCAATTAACATTCAGCCCAAAGGGTCCTATATAGTAACATTTTATCTTACGTTGTGTCCCCCCTCCCATGATTTTGAAGCTTGTGGGGAAATCGAGCACAGTAAACAGGGGCCCTGAAGTCTCCCCGCATGTTTTCTTTTTTTAGAAATTTCTGCACTAAAGTTTGGTCCCTCGCGTACCCTTTGAAGAGGGTTTCGGGGCTTGGAGGAAGCTTGTTTGTAACCATAAAAAAAATGGAGATGAGGCTGTGACTTCACCCATAAAATGTAATACTTTCCTGTCTAGATTCTTCCCGAGTTCCGGAAGCCCACTTTCGAGTGTTATTATTCATTTATTTTAGAGCGCTAATTGCGATCTCTCAGGGCGCTGTACATTCAAGGGGGGTTACAAACATTACATAAGTCAAACAAGTACAATAGTGACAATAATAACTGGTACAGAGGGAAAGAGGACCCTGCCCGCAAGGGCTTTCAATTTACAGGGTTGGTTTTAAGCATTGTGACATACACTACTCACAAAAAGTTAGGGATATTTAGCTTTTGGTGCTAATATAGGAAAACAAAAAAAAAATTTCCCCGCTCCAGCTGATGATCTTTAAATTCCCTGAAGTTTCACTGCCATTAATTGTAGTGCGCTGCAACGTGTGTCATTGACGAGGTTACAGTGTTGGTACAGATTTACCGAGCTTACTACACAGGTGGCACTTACGGTGATCCCACAGGTTTTCACTAGGGGGTTCAGTGTTTGGATAAAAGGGCAGGAGGGAGGCCACTAATATCTTTGAGGTATCCCCCGCTCTCCAACTAGCACGTCTATCCCTAAATACACGTAGGCCAATCGATAGGCTGGAGCAATTGTCGTCCATTAAGATGAAATTAGTCCTGTGCCATGGTCATAGTAGAGGTCTACACATTATCAGATAATGAGTTATTCAGTGTAGTAGAGGTGTCACTGTAACCATTCACAAAGTGTAGGCGCCAGTTCTGTATTGACCAGTATCACACCACGCTATGCAACAGAGTAAACTCCACCACCAAAGGCTCATCTGTGGCTGATGCATAGCGCTCTCCTCAACATCTCCAGCATCTTTGGCGGCCATCAGTTCGTCACTGAATAGCACTGAGGACCACTGGTCCCTCATCCAGCGTAGATACTTCCTGGCCCATGCAAGATGATATTGCCTGTGCCTGGTGGTATGGTCAGGTGCCCTAACCAGTCGTTTACCACTCTGATGTAAATGGTTACGAATGGTCTTATGTGATACTTGGTGCCTCTCACCTCCCTTAAAAATACCCAGAGTTGTGCGGCATTCATCATCCTGTTTCTCAGGAATTGTTTACAATGAATCGGTCATCAGTGTGTGATGGAGGCAATGGACGTCCACTTCTTTACCTTTCTGTGACTCAGCCAGTCTCTCTGTATCTCTGTTGAAACCTGCTGATGACTCTGTGACACTCTAAACTCAGTTGCCACTTACGTCTGAGAGCAGCGCTGCTGAAGCCTACACACATTAGGCAGGTGTTGATGATCAATTGTAAGGTTTATGTCTAGTCTAATTGAATGTCAAAATGTGGCAAGACACAGCATAGATGAAGGAGGACTGTTTAGAAATCCTAATTTTAATTGATCCCCTAAATCTTTTATGGGATTTCAGGATCAAAATACCTGTCGTAAAGTCGTTGCGCCCAAATGATCACACCTTCAGTTAGGCGGATTCTTGCAAGCGTTTGCGCAAAAAAGTTACCTGAAACGCCAATCAGTTGGACATGTCACTTGATCTGTTTAAGAGATGGTCCTTCCATTTAGTGAATTACGAAAGAATCGTCAAGTACATTTTATGTACATCCTGAAATTTCAACCAAAAGCCAAATATCCCTAACTTTTTGAGAGTATTTTATTTGAGGGAAACGTTTTGGGGTTCTTATTTCCAAAGGGATAGATGTTTACCTTCCGTGTCAAGAAGTAATCACAGGGAAAGCATTTAAGGGACAGTGTTAGGGACAGTGATTACTCTCCTGCTCTTGGAGTGTACACACATTTTGAACTCCACCAAACAGTCTTCTTATATCTAACAGTGAGTCTTTTTATTGATACCCTTATATTGCCTCTCATGTGACTGAGCTGGTGTTACTGTACTCTCTCTTTTTTACTTGTTGTTTGGAGTCCCCTAGCATTGTTTACATCTCATCACTACCTCATACACATGTGCAAAATACGTGTACGGGAACTGCTATAGTGTCCCGCGATCAAAACCAAAAACCTGGACAGAAGGAGATCACGGAGATACTTAACTACCTGAACAAGCCCAGAGACAAACTTCACTAGTCATTACAAGTGTGAGTATCACCATTCAAGCCCAAAGAGAACACAGGTATTTATATGAGACGAAAATCACTCAGGAGTTGTGACTCTGACATCTAGCGAGATAGGTGGTGAAAACAACATTTATTACGATATTTTACGGCCTATACAGTATGTGTATCAGAGTGGATTGAAGATGGGCACATGTTGGCAAGTTCAGGGCTTCATGAAGCACTTAGATACACATGTACCCACTGATGAAATGACCCCTTTAATAACTGTGAGCAGACTTGAGCCATATTCAAACAAAACTTCACTTTATATATCTTCATTGTGGGTTTATAGAAGCTATTTTGAACAGCACCACCAATATTCATAAAAAAAGACTAGATATACTAACCACACATGTATCGCTTCACTCTCTTTTGATTGAATAAAATATAGAATCCAATCAATGAGGCTACAAATTCTGGGAGTGGCTTAAAGGGGATGTATCACTTCATCAGTTCGTAGTGTTCAATCAACTTTCAGCTTCCCAGCTAATCAACTCCCGGGGCGTTTCTTCCCCTCCCAGCTGGGTGTTTGTTAACTGAATGGGGATAACATCACCCCCCCCTTCACTGTTCATGCTCGCTCCTGAGACAGTGTGCTCCCTACCCCTCCCTCTGTCTGAGCCCACATGTCACTGTGTGGTTCCTCTCCCTATGCAGTCTTATTTTGTAACAAGCTCGTTTTAGTGTTTCTACATCAAGCACACCCTTCATGACCAAATTCTTAGTCCAGGCATCCCAAACTGCGGCTCCTCCAGCTGTTGGGAAACTACAACCTCACCATAATACCAACATGTTTATCAGATTATAATAAATAGCATGATGGGAGTCTGTAATTTTCCCAACAAGCTGGAGAGCGGCCAGCAGTTTGAGGATGTCCTGGATCTACGCAATACGTCCAGTGTGAACTCAGCAGCACTGATCTCATCTCTCTTCTCACAAGCTGGAGCATTTTTACAGTTGAATCCAGTCTTTCGTATGAACTCATCCAGAGCAGCACAGATCTTAGCCACCTGAGCACACTTTCTGCTGATTGTTTCATGATTGGATAAGAAGCGCTGCAGTGTTACTTCTCGCACTGCTGGCTGTGCAGAGTAGAAAATGCTGCACGGCACCTCTTATTCTGCGAGAGTGAGAGAGCGGCAGGAAGCACGCTCGCGTCTCGTGAACGTCAGACCTGGGGAAGCCAGACAGACATGTAAATTAGTGAGCCAGTCAGCCAATTAATGAAGGAGGTGGATCCGACCCGAGTGGTACACTGACGGCGAACAGTCTGATTACACCAAACTCATAAGATCTCAGGCAGACTGTGAAACAAGACAGCTATTTGCCTAATAAGAACATCCATTGCAAAGTTGTCTTGTTTTTCACTCGTGCCCTTATCACTCTGAAGCTACCATTTAAGAAATGATAAAACCCCTTAACGTCTTTTGATAGGAATTTATTAACAAAGTTTGTCTGGACACCACCTCTGATTACGTAAGTATATATGACCATCGGAATGATGTTCTTATACGGTTGTTATTATTAAAAGGAGTATTCCATTAGCTTCTGGAAATACACACAAGCAACACGACTGAAGTGCGATAGATAAAAGGTATTCTAACATCCATAAACAAACAAGCATTTTTGATTTTTAAAGAATTTATAACAATAACGGCAGCTTTGTGAAGGTGGAGATAATACGAGTTACCTCACTGCACAAACTCCTTGTCCACAGATACAGATCATCTCACAACCATAACATTCACAGATCCGGCTGACACAATGAAAACCCTCAGTCGCTGTGGTGTTAACACACGTCTGTCATGAGTTACTAATGCTACACCTCAACAGGCGCTAGGTGTTGCAAAATCAAAAATTAATCCCTCAAAAGTGCGGTATGTTCTCATGGTCTTGAATATTTTTACAACACAGGCACATTCCTCACGCCTGTGATTACATTAGATACGCTATTACTCTCTTGCCTTTGCGAGCATGTAATCGGCGGCTATCTTATAGTTAATGCCTTCTTAACAGATACAATGCCAGGGCGGTTCGAGTTATAGTGAGAAGTTCATGACGAGATTGAAAGTGTTTTGAGCACAACTAACACCCTTCTCTAACAGGGATCAGCTGTTTTGTTGGGGTTAGCTATATCTGGCTATACTAATGCCTTCAGTCCAATATCTCTTATAGATGGAGTCCAAGTCTCTGTTGTTCCCATATGCTTTCAAGAGTGGTATTATATTAAAGCTGAACAATTGAAAATAAGCAAACCTGTCAGGTGGTTTATGCTGCCCTATCTGAGAGCAGGATGATAGAGAGGGAGGGAAGCTGCACCATGAGATATATATGGTTATATGATGTGGAGCAGGATTTCTGAATAAAAAGTGGAGAAAATCCTGATAGGACTCCTTAAGAGAGAATTAAAGTCCAGCTTACCCCTCCTTCCTACAGTGATTGACAGCTTTCCCCCCCTTTATGTGTAGTACAAGGACAAAATCTGTAACTAGTTGTAGATGTGGGTGGAGTAAACAGTACTTTTCACTCTGCTCCTTACACATAATGTCTCTGGCCGTCCAAAAATCCTGCTCCGTACTCACCATTCTGCTCCATAATCATATAACCCCTATATATCATCAGAGCACAGCTTCTCTCCCTCTATCATGATAACCCTACATAATATCAACAGATGCTCAGCTTTCCTCTCCTCACAATCATATAACCCTATATATCCACAGAGACGTCAGCTCCTCCCTCCATCATATAAACCCTAAAATCAGAGCACTCACCTACCTTCATCTATCAATAACCCTCATATATCACAGAGACTCAATCTTTCTCTCCTCTATCATATAAAACCTATATAATACACAAGCCTAGCTTTCTCTTCTCTTATTATACTTAATCCGCTATTATATCACGCCAAGCTCAGTCTTTCTTTCTCTCTATCTTATAACCTTCTCCTATATCACAGAACTCAGCTCCCGCGACCCTACCATCATAATTAACTTAATATGAATTCTATACAGAGCTCAGCTTCTCAACTCCTCCATCATATAACCTACACACATAATAACAGAGCTCAGCTCACTCCTCTATCATATAACCCTATATATCACGACACTTCGCTTCTCCTCCTCTATCATCTTGACACTTATATTATCCCCAATCAGCTCCTCTCCTCAATCATCAGTCTAACCCATACTATCACAGAGCTCCGCTCTGTATACATATAACCCTATAATAATCCACAAAGCTCAAGCTTCTCCTCCCTTCCCTCTATCATAATAACCCTACATTATTAATCACAGAGCCCCACTCCTCTCCCTCCATCATAAAACCCTATATATCAGAGTTCAGCTTCTCCTCCCTCCTATCATCCAACCCCTATCATACACAGAGCTCAGCTCCTCTATCATACACCCTATATATCAAGAGCTCAGCTCCTCTCCACTAATTATATAGCCTCCTATATTATCACAAGTAGCTCTAGCTTCTCTCCTCTATTCATATAACCCTATATATCACAGAGCCAGCTCCTTTCCCTCTATCATATAACCCCTCTATATCACAGATCTCAGCATCCTCTCCCTCTATCATATAACCCTATATATCACAGAGCTCAGCTTCTCTCCCTATCATACTAACACCCTATATCATCACCAGCACAGCTTCTCCCTCTATCATATACTACCCGTATATATCACAGAGCTCAGCTCCTCTCCTTCCATCTAATAAATCCTATATCTCCACAGAGCTCCCTTCTCTCCTCTCTACCATATAACCGCTATATATCCAAGACAGCTCAGTCTTCTCTCCTCTATTCAGTATTATCCTATATATCACAGAGCTCAGCTTTCGCTCCTTTAGCCCTTAAACCCTATAATCACAGAGCTCAGACTTCTCTCCTCTAGCATATGAACCCTATAGATCACAGAGCTCACCTTCTCTCCACTATCATATAACCCTATATTATTCACGAGCTCAGCTCCTCTCCTTCTATCTATAACACTATATAATCACAGGAGCTCAGCTTCTCTCCTCGAGCTGTATAACCCACTATATATCACAAGCTCAACTTCTCTCCTTCTATCACATAACCCAATATATCACAGAGCTCAGCTCTCCTCTATCATATAACCCTATATATCCACAGAGCCATTCTCCCTCCTCCATCATAAATCCTATATATCACAGTAGCTCATTTCTCTTCCTCAACCATATAACCTATAATATCACAGAGCCAGCTTCACCTCCTCTAATCATATAATACTATATATCACACAGAGCTCAGCTTCTCTTCCTTTAGAGCCCTTAAACCCTATATATCACAAGAGCTCAGCTCTCATCCTCTAGCTTATAACCCCCTATATATCCACGAGCTCACCTTTCTCCTCTGATGCCATAACCCTATATAACACAGAGCTCGAGCTTCTCCTCGGTATCATATAACCGATATATCACTAGAGCTCAGCTTCTCTCTCTCTCTATTACAATAATAACCCTACATATCAAAGAGTCTCAGCTTCTCTCCCTCTCTATCACCATATAAACCTAATACATCACAGAGCACAGCACATCTCTCTATCTCTATCATATATCTCTATATAATCACAGAACAGCCAGTCTCCTCTATCCTATAACCCTATATATCACAGAGCTCAGCTTCTCTCCCTCTATCACATCACACTTTTAATTAAGGTAGCAAAAACCGCCTGAGAGGTTTACATTAAATGTAAGTAAACAGTAGTTTGTCATCCTTACTCCTTTGCATACCTTTAAGAGAGGACAGTGCGATGACAGTGGCTTCACGGATATCACTTCCAGTGGCAGTTATGGCTCCAATCCAACGAAATCCACTCAACGACTGGGATGACCGCTGGATTACAGTATCTAAAACAAGGACATTTTATCAAGTTTTTTTGCAAGTTATTTTGTATTATATTACTAATAAGTAAATGAAGGAGTATGCGGACATGTCTGCAGTGTGCCAGTGTACTGAGCAGACTAGACCAGCCCGCAACTGCCTCCGAAAACATTTACAATCCAAAAGCAGACAGCTCACCAACGCAAGTTGAGAAACAAAAACTATCCTATGGACCAGCATGACGTGAATACACATATAGTGTCACACATTTAATAAATATATAGCACCATAATAACAGCACATAAGAAATAACAGAACACTTAAAGATAGACAATAGGTTATACAGTTATCCCTCAACATATGATATTATTAGCTTCCAAGTTGACCACTGTATGATGAAACCATATCTCTATGGAAAACTGCTAATTGGTTCTAAGCCCAAAATGTCACCAGCCCAAAAAAAAAAAAAAAAAATTAAAAAAAGAGTGGAAAATGCAACAAGAGGTAAAGAGAACAAGAACACATAAACTAGAGTCCGAGAAAAACTCAACGTCCTAGCTACGTAAAACACTCAGACAGCGAGCTGCCTGGAAGCTGGAACTCCACTTCCTACTACTTGTTTAAAGACACCTAATATTTTAGATTTATGGCGATTGTGGTGCCCAGAATCTGCTAGTCTGCTTTTGCGTTGTAAAATACTGTTCGCCCACCAATGTTGAACGGCCAGCCCCAAACCCGCATTTATGCTTTAAGGGCTTGTTCACACTTACGAATTTTCACTCCGCTGTTACATCCGCTTTTTAGAGATCAGTCTCAGGAACCAGGAGACAGGACGGACCCAGGAGATCGTATCTAAACACTATTAGCAGTGAGTAATTATCACTGTGGTCTAGAGTAGAACAAGAAAAGACCACAGCACCAGCGGCGTCTTTCACTATGAGAGATCGCCGCTGCGTGTTCCCCTCCTGCCGTCAGCTCCAGTGATTGAAAGAATTGCATATCAATTCTTTGAAAGACGTACCCCGAGCGGCGCAATAAAACGGCTCGCGGTGGATCTCTGCATGTTTAACTCGACGCTGCACATCGCATTGATCCTCCATATACACCAACAGTCTATAAAACTCACTACTAATTCTGGTTCTAGACATCCGTTCTCTGGGATCCGTCCTGACCGGTCCCCCACCAGAGCGACAGATCCTAACGAAGCTCTTAGTACAGGAGTGAACTAACTCTGATGTAGACAACACAGCCCCTTAAACACTACATTTATCACGTGTTTTAGCTCGTTTTTAGACAACCCCGTGCCTCGTTAACAAAAAGGTGTGCGCAATACACATGGCTAATGACTTCATGGCTTCTGATAGAGTGTTAGGAGTTCTCATTTGGCCAAAATTTTGCCTGCAACAGAACTGCACAAACTAAGCCAACCTCAATGAATACGCGGTGTAAACTTCGACACTACACAAACTCAGATTTGCAATCACATCTACTCGATAGCCACCATACACTTCATAAACCTGACGCATTTTACAAGTGTCTAGTCTGTGTTTACCCTTTTAAATATAAGACAGTATTAATAAATCTGCCCCAATGTACAAGAAAAAAACTGGGGCCTGCCTCCCCTCCTGCCCAAAGGAGCTGCTCATCCGGTCATCCGCAAAGAGCAGTACAGGACATGTGCACTATACTGTAGAGAGGTGCTACGAGACCGTCAATCACTGCCTGCACTGCACTAATACAAGTGTTTCACAAGTAACATGTTGATGACAATTAGTTGGATCGTCCATCAATCACATGAGTCGCAGACATTGTATAGAGAGTGTGGTTCCAAGATACAATGTCCCATAAAAGACCATTGTAAGTTGGAAATATTGTATCCAGAGGCCATTGTAACGTGAGGGATCACTGTATTTGAAAATGCCTTATATTTCCTCATTTTAGTCTAATGTAGTTGGTTTAACCAAATCAATGTATGCCAGTTTTCTGTCCTCTATATACTGATCACACATTATAGTGATTTAAGCCATTACATGACCATTATTAGTGATCTGCATGCAGAGGATTGCGGATCGGGCACAGGACTTCTGGAAAGCTTTCACAGATCTAGCGCCACCGATACAGCATTAAAGCCAGTCCCGCCACGTTAACAAATCTGCTTTTATACTCTGGAAACGTTAACATATACACCACCAAAGGGAATCTTGTGCTTAGGATAATGTACCTGAAGGCCATGCCTGGGGGATGAAACTCACAGGTTGCTTTTCCAATTCTTTATGCATTGTGGTCTCATCTGGCAGAAGACATACAGCATCACAAGGACACGGCTGGGCTGAAGTGAGCGCCGGTGACCCAATCTGGAGAAGGAAGTTAAATGGTCATTTACTATAGCGAGAGGCACAACCCCTACAGACAAAGAGAGCGAAGACACCTGTCCCACTGGGGCAGATTTATCAATACTGTCTAACTCCTAGGCTATTTTTACACAGAAATGGTAAAATGCTGTCAGATTCTGTTGTAAAATCCGATGGTACTTTACCATTGCATTACCGCAGTATTTGGCACGGATTTTGTGGTCGGTTTTCGGTCGGCTCTAGTACATTGAACTGTACTGCAATCCACTGTAATACGCCGGATCATAGAACATGTTCTAAGTTTTTGTTTTGAGGCTGGCAATGACAATAGAAAATCCGAGCTGTTAAGGCTATAAGTCAGATTTTCTATTTCAGTCTATGGGCACTGGTTATAATATGATTTTTGCGGATTCCTAATACTGAATCCACTTAAAAATCCAGTGCAGTTTAGAGGAGGCCATAGACAGCATAAATTTAGACCAGACCGTCTTACAAAGTTGTTTAATGGGTATGCTTGCATTTCTGCAGTCTCTCCATGCATTATACTGTGGCTTTTCTGCATGCTGGTGTGTGAACAGGTACCAAGCTAATGTGCAGTCTGTATCATTTAAGTGTTCCCCTAGCTGTGGGATCTTTGAGTTGTTATTCAGCAATCAGCTGCACCTGTCAGCTTTTTTCCCCAGGCGCATATAAGGCTAGAGATGCCTGCTTCTGGGCCCAGTTTAGTCCAGCCATTGAGCTGTGAACAAGGCCCAAAATGGTGGTGTCTTTTAAGTAAGTAATGTCCCCTTTTTTGTGTGTGTTTTTTTGTAAATTGTCAGTGTAGGGACTTGCAAGACATGAGGACCATTGCCGTCGGTTGCGAGCTTGCGTATTTGGGGCCCCGGTACCAACTAATGCCTCATATTTAATATTTTTCCAGTATTATATTTTTTACCTGCCCAACAGTGCTGGGGAGCTAACGGTGACTGTGGCCAAAAATAGTGGTGTTTTTTAAGTAAGTAATGTCCTATTTTTTTTTTTGTGAGTCTTACAAAGTGCCACACTTATTATAGTGCTGATAAACCTGGTGCATGTTTAGAACGGTCTAACTTTACACCTATTAGATGGCTTACTTTATGCCACTAATTGTGAAAAAAATTTGGCACGTTTTCTGTGCAGTGTCACATACTAAGCCACGCCCATTTCCACAAAGCCACACCCCTTTTGTCAGACATGGCGAAGAGGTGCCATGAAACTGTCTAACACACGTAATAAATGTGGTAAAAAGCATGCACACCATAATTATTGGTTGCCTTAATAAATGTGTCCCACTGTGTTTACACGGCATGATCAACAGATAGAAGTTAAGCATGTACAAAGAGGTCTATGGACCTACTAAAAGGCAAAAGTGTGTCCTTCTGTCACATGTCTGAATGGTATGCCTTTGTAATACTGCATATCTGCAGATATTAGTTTCTGATGGGTTTTCCACACATAAAAGGGGTTGTTCAGTGGAATATAATATGGTTCTAGATAATACCTCTTCCAATGTTAGGCACTTTTGTAGTGTACTTTCATTAAATTCTCTATGTACATTCTGCAGTTCAACCTGTCCTGTATGCTGACAGGAAGATCAGTAATGCAAGAAACAGCTCTGTGTTAAGCCCAGGAGATCAGGTGACCAAGGTGGTCTGGCTTTTTTAGGGCAGCATTTTAAACCATGTCCCTTTAGTCTTGCCTCCCTCAAGCCTTTCAATATGAGGGGGAACACAGGGTGCCCTTTTGGACATAGAATGAAGGGAAGAAAGATAAACGAGGCACAAAGAAAAATCTTGGGGCTTGTAGTTTTAGGCAATGTTCACACGGCTTATTTCAGAACGTATTTACGTCGGATTGCCGATCGTAAATCCGTTCTGAAATCAGTTGCAATTCAGCTGCAAATAAGTGCCACTAAGTGTGACACGTATTTGGAACTGATTTCGCGACTGATTCCCCATCCCCATTCATTATAGGTGGTGAATCCGTCCGGAAATAACTAACATGCACATTGTTTTTTGCGGCCGCAATCCGGAACGGAAATAAGTGTCGTCTGAACGACGACACGTATTTCCCATTAAAATCAATGTAAAACTGCCAGTTACTTGTTTGTAACTGATTTCGCAACGGATTTGTGGCCGTAAATACGGCTGCAAATCCGTTGCGAAATAAGCCGTGTGAACGAGATTAGTGCAAAGGAAAACAGATTTCAAACAGGATACACTGCTGCTCAGCTGCTGAGAAGGGGGGCTACATACATCAGAGGAAAAGCACAAATCAGCACAGAAAACCTCCCAGGGAGCCAACAAAGAATTAGTCAAGCAATGTGAGAACTATTTTTTTGCATTAGTCAGCAGGACAACCCCTTTAATATGAAACATATACTAAAAATTTGCACAACTGGAATATGTGAATTGGAGCATTGCATTTGTGTAGGAAAACAAAAAACTAATAAATTGCTGTCCAAATTGTACTCACTTTATCCTCCAAATGAAGCGCTGATACTCGGAGATAAGCCACGGGAGCAAAAGCATCATTAGAATGCATGACCACCTCTGAGGAATCACTGTAGCAGAGAGAGACAGCGGGGTCACATACACAAGTGGACAGAATGGCCGTATCACAGGACTTGCTGGGATATAATGTGACAATCACAAGCACATGCACACAAGATATGGTACCCACAATTTTGTTTCATTTTAATTTTTTTTAAATTAACCGAGACATTCCTAACTAAGAGTAAGTGAAAACATTAAAATAATAGGATTGGAACCAGGAGCCATGTTACAATGCCTTTTACATACGTGCAGGTCAATTAGCACAGATGTAAGACTGAGCTATTCATTCTACATAAAATTAATACAAAGTGATTAAGACAATAGATGCCAGGACCAAACACATTAAAAAATGTCTCCTTGCATTCCATGAATGAAGTTCATGCCAGGAGTGTTTGGATAATGCAGCATCAAAACCACCTATATCCAAATGAGCAGTGGCTAGGCAGCCAGATAGGACTGGAAGCATCAGATGACCTCCCAGCGCTGTCGCCTGCAGCTATGATGGGAGCTCGTTAATAGTGCAGCTATAATTACCGGCAGGGAGATATGGAGAACTCATGAATAACGGTCTATAATTAGCTCCAGATCCATGTGAGCAAATTATTAGGAACCAAACCCGTAAGTGTCATCCTTTTCTCCTAAAAAGATGAGGAAAATCTGCTTCTTTTGCCTCGTCTTATTACTTCAGGGCAAGTCTAATAGCGGAATAACCTTAAGCAAACCAATAAGAACTGCTGCGCTGCCCAAAATCTGGGCAATTACTGGAGCATCAGTTACAATATGGTATCAACACTGACACAAAACAAAAAGAGGGATCATCCCAGATAAAAAGTATGAAACAATGTAATAATGGAGAAAAGCCGACTAATATACAGCGAGCACTGATCACCGACTGCGGGCGGACGCGGCAATAAGGCCGATTAAAGAGAATTTCCATTCTTATTTGGATAAAGCATAATCATAGCAGAGCGAAGAGTTTGGCTACCATCTATTAAAATCGGTTCCGATCACTATTTTTAACTATATTCCGATTTTTGTTTTTAGGTTTTTTTTTTCATCCCCGCCTTCCAACAGCGGTAAATTTTTTATTTTCCTGCACATATAGACATATGAGGGCTTGTCTTTTTGCAAGGCAAGATGTACTTTTTAAAGGGATATTCTCACTACAATGTAGGCAAAGGTAAAGAAAAAGTATTACCAAATGCATTGCTGTTCTGATTTTGCTTCCTTTCAGAGATAGAGCAGTTCTTGTGTACACAAGTTTCCCCAGGTTACAGAATGCCCCTTCCTGCTCTCACTGCTCCAGTTGCCCTGGTTGACCATGGTGACATCACTCCCAGATGAGTATTATTAGTAAAATAGGAACTTGTTTATATATGTTACTGACAAACATTAACCCTTTAGAGCTCTGAAGTCTTGTGCACTATAGTTAAACCTCCCACACTCCCCTCTATTTGCAGTTTCAGTTAGAAATAGCAGAGCTGACATGTCAGTCACTGCTGTAGAACCACAATGGGGCTTTACCTGGAAGTGCGAGTCTGAAACTGGCTATTAAGAACAGGGTCTGTGAAACAGCATGCTGAGAACACCCCATTAATGGTACCATAGACTGTGCTATGTAAGGCCATGTTCACACGGCTTAAAATGGGACGTATTTCAGTCCGTAATTACGCACCGGAGTACGTCCCAGTCATTACGGTAATCCACAGTTCTCATAGAGAACTATGGATTACGTCTCCTCTCCCTGCTCGGCGAATCCGCCGAGGGGGGGAGATAAGTGACATGTGAATTACTAGCAGCGTATACGCACCGCTGGTAACGAATGTCTATGGGCCGGCGAGGTGCCGCCCCCCGCTCCCATCCACATGGCGTAATTATGCCCCGCAAATAAGCCGCGTGAGCCCCCCCAAATACACTGGGACATACCCCCCAAAAAAAATTTGTGGGGTGGAACATGAAAAAAAAAAAATGCAATTGGGTCATTTTTGTGGGGTGTTTTTTTTTTTTATGAAGTTCATGGTTTGGTATCAATAACACAATATCTGTATTCTGCAGGTCAATACAATTCAGACAATACCAGATTTCTAAAATTGTCTACTAACTACTACTTAAAAAAATAAATTTCTTTGCATCCCCATTTTCGAACACCCATAATGTCTTTATTTTTACTTCAGTAGAGCTGTGAGGTACTTCTCTTTTTTGCAGGGTGTGATCTATTTTTATTGGTACAAATTTGGAGCCCATGTGACTTTTTGATCATTTTTTATGCCATTTTTTCCGGGTGGTGGGTTGACCAATACACACAATTTGTCCTTTAGGCATATTATATAGATCAGACATTTACAAACGCGCCAATACCAATTTGTGTAACTTTTTTATTTATAAAATGGCAAAGTGGGGGGAGGGGGTTATGTTTTAAAATTTTAATTGTTTTTTCGTTGTAATAACGTACAGCAGTAAATAGACTTTTCATCACAACCTACTTTCACCATTTTGTCCAAATGGTTAACCTGCCTTTATTGGAGCCAACTATTGGTTATAACTAACAGTGGATACGCCCTTAGCATCTCCATGACGGGTACACTACCCATGATGTAAAAATGTGAACAGCATAATTGTGAGGACTGTTTCAATCCCAGTTCAAATTGATAACACAAGTGTAGTGAATTCTGCCATTAAAGGGGTTGTCTCACTATATTGGTTCCTCTTACCTCAGTCCTGTTTTCTTGGTTTCATTTTTAATGCAGGGGCGTGTTTACTGGCTTCCACTAGGCTGCAGTAGAAGCCAGGTTTGTAGCTATAGCAACCAGTGCTGGCAGCCTATCAGGAGGGATCAAACAGGTCTGTAGCACTAGCGACCTGAGGAGCTGATGCTGCCCATACAAGAGGGGATATCTAGGAATAGGTAGGACACTGTTGATGGACATATATTGCAAAGTGACTTTTTTTTTGCAAGATCTTTAACCTAAAAAACAATCCTTGAAGTGAGACAACCCCTTTAACTTGTTAGAGATCAGCAAGTTGTGCAAAAAGTACTGAGACAATGAACAGTTAGACATGTGCATCTAAAGGTAAGAGATGGTCTCAGTTCATTTAAAAAAATAAATAAATAAATACAAGACTTTTTATGATTATTCTGAAATTTCAACCAAAAATCAAAAATCCAACTTTTTGTGAGTAGTATATATAGGTCACAAGGGGCTAAAGTCTGCTTGCGGTCAGTAAATGGAAACATTTACTTACTTCTCATTATATAAGTAGTAGGCTTTAATTACATTGCGGAAAAAAAATGCATGAACCCTATAGGTATACTTTCTCTGAATTTTAACACATTTACTAATTCGTAATTAGTAAAAAATTGAAGCGAGCCTATCAGGTGATTTTTGCTATGCTAGCTGAGTGCAGGATATGATAAGAGCAGGCCGGTGGGCGAACCATGGCCGGGACGCGAAACCAGGCGGGGCCACTCGCTGGGTTCCTGACTGGACCCGGACGCCGCGCCGCGAGAGCGCGGCGTCCGCGTCACAGTGTCGGAGCTGGGGCCTCCGGAAAGCCCAGGCCCCCGGCTTATAGGCGGTGGGGAGGACTGGCTTTCCCGGGATGGGGAAAGCGTGGTAAAATCGGCTGTGGGGAAAAGCGGTTAAAAAGGCAGGGGGGAGAGGGTGGAACAGGATGTGAGGGAGAGAGCTGGTAAACTGCAAAGGGGGGAGAAGTGGCTTGGGATGGTGGGAAGAGCTGGTAAATACAGCATGGGGGAGTATCTGTATACAGCTGGTGGGGAGAACTGGGCCCGTAAACTGGCTGGGGGGAGAACTGGTATTTCGGCTGGTGGGGAGGACTTGCCTTTTATTCAGGTGGTGGGGAGGATCTGCCCGTAACGGCTGGGGGGGGATGGGATTTAAGGCCTTGGTGGGGAGAAGCTGCATTACGGGGATGGGGGGGAGGATGTCTGATTACTGCTGGTGGGGGGGAGCATCTGCTCTTAACAGGCTGGTGGGGGAGTTAACGGGAGGAATTTTCTAAAATCGGCTGGTGGGGAGAATCGGGATATACGGCTGGTGGGGAGGTATCTGTGTATACTGGCTGGTGGGGAGCGATCTGTCTGTATACTGGGTGGGGGGGAGCTATCTGTCTGTATACTGGCTGGTGGGGAGCTATCTGTCCCTTTTATACTGGCTGGTGGGAGCTATCTGTCCGTATACTGGCTGGTGGGGAGCTATCTGTTGATACTGGCTGGTGGGGAGCTATCTGTTGTATAATGGCTGGTTGGGGACTATCTGTCTGTATACTGGCTGGTGGGGAGCTATCGGTCTGTATGCTGGCTGGGGGGGGAGCTATCTGTCCTGTATACTGGCTGGGGGGGAGCTATCTGTGTGTATACTGCCTGTGGGTAGCTATGAGTCTGTATACTGCCTGGGGGGGAGCTATCTGTCTTATACTGGCTGGTGGGGACTATCTGTCTGTATACTGTCTGTGGGGAGCTATGTGTCTGTATACTGGCTGGTGGCGAGCTATCTGTCTTTACTCCTGTGGGGAGCTAATTCTGTCTGTTATACTGCCTGTGGGAGCTAAATTTTCTGTATACTGGCTGGTGGGGGTGCTTTTCGAACTGCCTGTGGGGAGCTATTGTCTGTATACTGGCTGTGGGGAGCTATGTTTTTACTACTTGGGCCCGTGGGAAACTATTGTGTTATACTGCCTGTGGGGAGCTATTGTCTGTTGACTGCCTGTGGGGAGCTATGTGTCCCGTATACTTCTGTGGGGAGCATGTGTCTGTATACTTCTGGGGGGAGCTATTGTCTTATACTGCCCGTGGGGGGGCTAGTGTCTGTAACTGCCTTGTGGGGAGCTATTGTCTCTTTCACTGCCTGTGGGGTTCTATGTGTCTGTATACTGCCTGTGGGGATCTGTGTGTCTGAATACTGCCTGTGGGGAGCTATTGTCTGAACTGCCTGTGGGGAGCATTGTCTTAAAACTGCCTGTGGGAGCTATTGTCTGATACTGCCTGTGGGGAGTATCTGTTGTATATGCCTGTGGGGACCTGTTTACTCCTGTGGGGGGCCTATACACTACCTAACTTAGGGACTTGTATACCCGTAAGTAAGGGTTGCTGAAAAAGTGAGGATTTTAAGATATTTGTGTCTTTAAACCCGTTCAAAACGGCAAAATTTAAGCCGGAAAATTTCTAGCCGGATTGCGCTCGCAATTCCGGCTTAATAAGGGGGGGGTGCGGGGCGGGCGGCGGGGGGGCCCCGCCGGCCCCCATAGACCTTACATTATCCACCCGGGGCGTATTGCGCTGGATAATGTGCATGTCATTTCTCCCCCGCCCCCCCGGGTTCGCCGAGCGGGAGGAGCGACGGAATCCACTGTTCTCTATGAGAGCAGTGGATTACCGTAATTACTGCGACGGATTGGCGCCGTACTGCAGCGCAAATAAGCCGTGTGAACGGCCCCTAAATCTGCATGGACGAGTGTTGGTCGGGAGAAGTCAGCATGAAAGTGTGAACCAGATGGAGAAGAAAAGGAAATACGAACGACTTATCGGAGAAATGTCACCTGTGAGTCACTAAATGTGTCTGAAATGTAATCTCTTATATGCGCGCAGTGTAATGGTTTATATTCAGTAATTGTGTGGCAGTATTATTCAGTCACTATGTGGTGGTGATATGTGGTCGTGGTGATGTGGTATTAATCAGTCAACTGTCTGCTGAGCACCTGTGTACACGGCTATCTACCACAATATGGTCACTGTATAGTGGAAGTATGGCAGAGGGATGGGCTAAGCGGCCGTCACATCCCTCGTATTAATTGTTGTGCAGCCCCGCGGCCCGATGTCAGCTCCCTGCTTAGTGTCGGCGGTGGCGGCACTTTGCGGTAACTACGGTATTTTTCGGTCGCAGTTTCGGCACTCTGTCTCAAAAAGCTTTGCCATCACTGTGATAGAGGAAGAGAAGCTGAGCTCTGTAATATATGGGGTTATATGATAGAGGAGAGGAGCTGAGCTCTGTGATATATAGGGTTATATGATGGAGGAGAGAAGCTGAGCCCTGTAATATATGGGGTTATATGATAGAGGAGAGGAGCTGAGCTCTATGATATATAGGGTTATGTGATGGAGGAGAGAAGCTTATCTCTGTGATATATAGGGTTATATGATAGAGGGAGAGGAGCTGAGCTCGGTGATATATAGGGTTATATGATAGAGGAGAGAAGCTGAGCTCTGTGATATATAGGGTTATATGATGGAGGAGAGAAGCTGAGCTCTGTGATATATAGGGTTATATGATAGAGGGGAGGAGCTCTGTGATATACAGGCAGTCCCCTACTTACATAGTTTCGACTTACATACGTCCCCTAGTTACAAACGGAGACTTATGGGGCGTGGCTGACATTCAACACTGAGTCACGCCCCATGATAACCAAGTGCCAGCATGCCACAGCTGCACATGAGATACAGAACGTTAGGTGAAATCTTCTAAAAAAGGGCACAGACAGCAAAACAAATGTAAAAACTGTTCCCTGCACTATCCAAAACTAAAAAAAAAGGAATTGCATTTAATAAATATACCTGTTCCGACTTACATACAATTTCAACTTAAGAACAAACCTACAGTCCCTATCCCGTATGTAACTCGGGGACTGCCTGTATAGGGTTATATGACAGAGGAGCTGAGCTTTGTGATATATAGGGTTATATGATGGAGGAGAGGAGCTGAGCTCTGTGATACATAGGGTTATATGATACAGGAGAGAAGCTGATCTCTGTGATATATAGGGTTATATGATAGAGGGGAGGAGCTGAGCTCTGTGAGATGTAGGGTTAATTGATAGAGGAGGAGAGAGCTGAGCTCTGTTATATATAGGGTTATATGATAGAGGAGAGAAGCTGAGCTCTGTTATATATAGGGTTATATGATAGAGGAGACAAGCTGAGCTCTGTGATATATAGAGTTATATGATAGAGGAGAGGAGCTGAGCTCTGTTATATATAGGGTTATATGATAGGGGAGAAAAGCTGAGCTCTGTGATATATAGAGTTATATGATAGAGGAGAGGAGCTGAGCTCTGTTATATATAGGGTTATATGATAAAGGAGAGAAGCTGAGCGTTACAGTTGATACAGTTGAAACCAGAAGTTTCCATACACTATATAAAAAGACACATATGCATGTTTTTCTCACTATCTGACATGATAGGTCAATAAGGAACCAAAATTATTTATATTTGCCAAATGCCAGAATAATAAGAGAATTTTTAAGGCATTTTTATTACTTTCTGCAAAGTCAAAAGTTTATATACATTTCATAAGTATTTGGTAGCATTGCCCTTACACTGTATGACTTGGCTTTAACTTCTCACAATAGTTAGTAGGAATTTTGGCCCATTCCTCCTGGCCACTTCAAAACACTGACTTGGTTATTATTAAACCACATTGTAACCCTTTTGGCAGTAGCTTCGGGCCATTGTTCATTTGGAAGACTAATTTTCACCCAAGCTTTAACTTCCTGGCTGATGTCTTGAGATGTTGCTTCAGTATTGAGACATAATCTTCTTTCCTCATGATGCCATCAATTTTGTGAAGTGCACTAGTCCCTCCTGCAGCAAAACAACCCCAAAACATGATGCTGCCACCCCTGAGTATAGTTGGGACGGTGTTCTTAGGCTTCCAAGCTTCTCCCTTTTTCCTCCAAACGTAACGATGGTCATTAAGGCCAAATAATTCTAGTTTCATCAGACCACAGGACAGGTTTCCAAAAATGTAGGTCTTTGTTCCTCTTTGTGCATTTGCAAACATTAATCTGGCTTTTATATGTTTCATTTGGAGTAACGGCTTCTTCCTGGCAGAGTGACCTTTCATCCCATGATAATACAGTACTCGTTTCACTGTAGATAATGACACGATCTCACCAGCTTCCTCGAGCATCTTCACAAGGTCTTTTGCTTTTGTTCTTGGGTTGATATGCATGTGTTGGACCAAATCATGTTCATCTCTGAGACACAGAATCCATCTTCTTCCTGAGCGGTATGATGGCTGGACATTCCCATCTTGTTTGCACTTGCGTATAATTGTTTCTACAGATTAAACAGGCACCTTCAGGTATCTGGAAAGTTCACCCAAGAATGATCCACACTTGTGCAAGTCCACAATTGTCTTCCTGATATCTTGGCTTACTTCCTTAGACTTTCCCATGATGTTACACACAGAAGCAGTGTGTTTCTGGTGTACATAAAAAGTACATCCACAGATGTGTCTCTAAGTAACTCAGATGTTGCCAATAAACATATCAGAAGCTTCCAAAGACTTGACATCATTAAACGGGCTGTCTCAATTTGTTTGAAGGCATAGTAATCCTATGGTATGCAAACTTTTGCCTTTGCAGAAAGTAATAAAAATGCCTTAAAAAATTATCTCTCTCATTATTCTGACATTTGGCAAACAAATAATCTTGGTAATCCTAGAGAAGCATGCATATTTATATAGTGTATGTAAACTTCTGGTTTCAACTGTATATAGGTGTGAGGTCTGAAATAATATAAGACCAACGGGTAGAAAGAAATGGGAAACTGGTACCAGGAACAGTGAGCCCAAGTTTGGTACCGCATCGTAGCTTGGGCCCGTCCGGTCCCAATGGTACCAGAGCCACTGCTCTGCTCCATTCCTGTGCCAAGATATGATCCATTCCATGTTATAAGCTTCAAACAGCTTGGCCCTGGAGGGAGGAGAATGGCAGACCATTCCTGGGGCGTGAGAGGGTGTTAGAGGGGCGTGGGAGATGTCCCAGTGTAGTTAAAAGTAGGGTTCCACATGAGCCCAGCGTTGACTCTATTGGGAGAGGTATACGCCGCAAGCGTATCAGGAGCATCAAGACAAGACCAGTGGGCCGCACTCACCCCCATGTGTGCCCTGAGCTTAACTAACCTCAGGTAACCTGACACATCTTGCTGCTTCATTTGTTTGTATTCATACCCTATATGTATTTGCACCTCTGACCAGTATATGTATAGCTGTCTCCCTTATGTATGTATTGTTTGTCTAGCGTGCCCTTAAGGCGATTATGTATATAAAATTTGATCCCGAGTCGTTTGTCTTGACCCACGTGTCCGTGTTACCGGGCTCAAAAATTACGCTACCGGGGCAAGTTTCAGGCCAGATGAAAGCCTGTAACGGACCTGGCATATATCAAACAAGAAACTGCTGGCAGTGTACTGGGCTGGCAGAGTTCTGTTTCACCAGTGCAAGTAAACAGATGTTTCTCAGTCGGTCAGGGTTGTGGGCGAGTGGGATAATCTCTCTGGGTCTCCCTATGCCCGTGTGGATAGGGTTTTACTGTGAAATAGTATCCGGCTGACCTTACGTACCACTAGGGGACGCACCATGTCACAAATACATCCCCAAGTCTGTCCAACGAACCCTCGAACAGGGATGGTTTCCTGACAGATTGGTGGAAGCACAGTGGGATCGAGATAATGTGTGTGAGTGCGGAGCCTGTACTCCACCAGCAGTGGCTTTTGCCACTGAGATTTTAACATAAGCTCAGCACTAGACAGTCCCAGTGCAAATACAAGATGTGTTGGTACATTCAGGTTGCCGTTTTGTGTCAGGAACCAAGGGTTGCAAGGATGGCCATTCGCGGCCAAGGCTGTGGGCCCTGAGAAAATGGATGGCGAAGTTAGCCAAGGCAAGTAGGAGCTCAGCCCAGACCGGAGGTGGATGGTGAGGTTCAAGGCGGGTGGAGGGGGAGTCCAGCTCGGGCTTCTCCAGGAGCCAGTCGCAGGTGGCCAGTTTCACAGTAGGCCGCTCAACCTCAGCTGTCCTCCTGCAAGCGGCCTTGGTAATCTCGAGGCTGGGGAACTCGCCACCTATGAGGCCCTCCAAGCAGCTGCAGAATGTCATGAGGCGGTAGCTACAGAACACCACGAGCGAGCAGAGGCTGCAGAACGTCGCAAGCAGGCAGAGGACATGAACACCAACTGCAAGTGCTCCAGATGCAAAACTCACAGCCCACCCCAACCATTCACAAGTCCCCAGAGACCCAGGACCCAAAGCTATGAGCAGAGGACTTTCCCATGATGGATAAAGGCAGGGACCTGGACACCTTCTTGCTGGCATTTGAGAACGTTTGCTGCCAGCACCATCTATGTAAAGACCACGTAAAGTGGGTCCGGTTCCTAACCCCTCACCTCAGGGGTAAAGCCCTGGAAATCTTTGGGGATCTGCCCAGCAAGACCACCCTGAACTATGAGGAAATCAAGCAGGCTCTGGTCCAGCAGTACAACTTAACCCCCGAGGCGTACCAGAAGAAGCTCCGAAGTTTGCAGCGGGGTCCTACCAACAGCTCGACCAACCACATGTGGGCCCTCCTGAGAGCAGTCGACCTCGGGGTTGGAGCTCACCACCGTCCAGCATCTGAAAGAGCTCATCGCGATGGAACAGTTCTTGTGAAACTTCCCAGAGGACCACCAGCAGCACATTCGTGACAGGAAACAAAAAGGGGGCTTCCGCCTCAGCAAACCTCCCGGACGAGTACGCCAACCGTCAGGCTCCAGAGGCTAGAAAATCTTCCAGCTGGAGAGTGGGTAAGGCGCACGTGCTGCCAGTTGTCTCTTGACAACTATCAGCCCGTCTCTGCAGGCCGGGCTGTGGCCATGTGAGTCCTGGACACAAGCACTGAGATGACTGTTGTGCAGCCTGAGCTGGTGTCCCCAAAGGACAGGATACCCGTAAAAACTTGCTCTGTTCTGGAATTGGAGATGCAGTGTCGGCGTTGCCAGTCGTCAAGATTTATTTGGACTGGGGCAGCGGGCAGGGAATGCAGGAGGTGGGGATATCACAGAACATTACGGACAGTGTCTCGATAGGGACAGGCTTGAGGCAGCTATTGACACGCTTTGAGGCTCCTGAACCTCCAAAGTCTGCTCCCCCCAAATGTAATGCAATGTCCACCCTAGTTAATAATAATGATGATGATGTTATTAACCTGCATACTGATGAGAGTGTGGGGGTGGGTTGTGTGGTGTGTCCCTCTATCCTGTGGAGAGGAGGTCAAGTCAGCAGGCTGCAATGAGGCAGCAGGGTGTGTCCAGCAAGCCTGCTGGGACGTGCTGTCTCTTGGCGTGTTAGAAGCTCCTCTCCTATTACATAACCCTATATATCACAGAGCTCAGCTTCTCTCTTCTATCATATAACCCTATATATCACAGAGTTTCCCCACTTTTTCCCTCACTCTCCTCTATCATATAAAACCCTATTTTCCCCTTCATTCCTCCTATTAATCAACCTATATATCACAGCTCGTTCTCTCCTCTATCATAAACCTATATACCGAGTCATTCCTCTATCATATAACCCTATATTACAGAGCTCAGCTTCTCTCTTCTTTTCATAAACCCAATAATATCACAGAGCTCAGCTTCTCTCCCCTCTATCATAAAACCCCCTATATATCACAGCTCAGCTTTCCTCCTCTTATCATATAACCCTATATATCACAGAGCTCAGCTTCTCTCTTCTATCATACAACCCTATTTATCACAGAGCTCAGCTTCTCTCTTCTATCATACAACCCTATATATATGAGCTCTTTCAGATGCTGGACGGTGGTAAGCTCTAACCCCCAGGTCGACTGCTCTCAGGAGGGCCCACATGTGGTTGGCCAAGCTGTGGTAGGACCCCCGCTGCAAACTTTGGAGCTGTCTCTCATAAACTGAACCTCTCAAGTGGTTTTTTTGGTTTGCCTTATCTGAAAAGCAGTATTTGAGAGAGGGAGAGAAACAGGGCCCTGCCATGTATAAATTTATATGATACAGGGAGAGAAGCTAAACTGTGATATATAGGATTATATGATAGAGGAGAGAAGCTGAGCTCTGTGATATATAGGTTTATATGATAGAGGAGAGAAGCTGAGCTCTGTGATATATAGGGTTATATGAAAGAGAGAGGAGCTGAGCTCTGTGATATATAAGGTTATATGATAGAGGAAGAGAAGCTGATCTCTGTGATATATGGGGTTATATGATAGAGGAGAGAAACTGAGCTCTGTGATATATAGGGTTATATGATAAGGAAGAAGCTGAGCTCTGTGATAATAGGTTATATGAAGAGAGAGGATAGCTCTGTGACATATACTATACAGAATAATACTTTCTGTCAACATAATATCACCCTCAGCATTGTGCCCTTATCCGCTTTTAAATATTTTAATAATGATCTTGCACAGCGATTGCACAGTAAAATATCGATCTTTGCAGACGATACTAAGATCTGTAAAGGAATCCACCCCAATAGAGGATAATGTGTTATTACAAAGGGATCTGGATAAGTTGGAGGCCTGGGCAGGGAAATGGCAGATGAGGTTTAACACAGATAAATGCAAGGTTATGCACATGGGGAGGAAAAATCCATTACACTATTACATGTTAAATGGAAAAATTTCTGGGTAAAAGTGACATGGGAAGGACTTGGGAATCCTGGTGGACAATAAACATAACTGTAGCAGCCAGTGTCAGGCAGCAGCTGCCAAGGCAAAAAGGATTATGGGTTTGTATTAAAAAGGGGCATAGAATGCACATGATGAGAACTTATTCTCCCATTATACAAGTCACTGGTTAGACCACACATGGAATATTGTGTACAGTTTTGGGCACCAGTGCACAGGAAAGACATTGTAGAGCTTCAACAGGTACAAAGGTGGCCAACAAAAATAATAAAAGGACTACAATTACCAGAAAGATTAGCAAGATTAGGGTTATTCAGTTTAGAGAAAAAAGACAGCTTCTGGGGGATATAATAAATATGTTTAAATATATTAAGGGCCAATACAGAGATCTTTCTAAAAATTTATTTATACCCAGGACTCTATCTAGAACAAGGGGGCATCCTCTACGTCTTGAGGAAAGAAAGTTTCTACGTAAACATAGAAAGGGATTCTTTACTGTTAGAGCATGAGACTGTGGAACTCTCTGCCAGAGGAAATTGTCATGGTGAAATTCAAAACAGAGTTCAAAAAAAGGGGCTGGATGCATTTCTGGGCGTAATAATATAACAAGTTATAGTGACCAAGGATTTTGGAGAAAAGGGACGATGATCCAGGGATTTATTCTGATTGCCAGATTGGAGTCAGGAAGGAATTTTTTCCCCAATATGAGGACAATTGGCTTCACGTCATGGGGGACGTAAGAGAGACAGGCTAAGGATACAGCAATCCTTTACTATCAGGGTAATGTGCTGCATTTTTTTCCAGGTGGCATATAATGCCTTTGGATAGTGAGTACCACTAAGCTACACCCATCCCTGCAGTTTGGACCGTTTTTATTCCCCCTCTCACCCCATCTCCTTCCCTAGCGGCAGTTCAGTTTTGAAGGGATGAGGAGCATTAAAGGGGATTATACAGGCATGAACTGGATACTCTGCAGCCTCCTGGGCCCGGGTTACATATCAGAGTCCCTTTCCCCAAAATAAGCTCTGACGGAAAAAGCCTTAGTGCAGGAACTGACAAAAGGAGTTGTTTTTAGGCTTGAATTTTAGTCCTCACATAGTATTTGGAGGCTGAAATCCACTTTTAAATTAAGCTTTAAAACCAGGTCTGAACTGCAAATCTGTAGTCGTAGCTCCCCTCCTGACACAGTGACTCCTTCCCAGGTCACAGATGATGCCTAGAAAAACTCTCCTATAGAAGTCAAGGGACTGATCCAAATTCACAGGCTCCTATGTACGCCCTAAATGTTTATGTAAAATAAAAAAGGATATTACAAGTTCAAAACACCCCCTTTTTGCATTAATAAAGTCTGATCTATTAAAATATAACATCATTTATCCTGTATAGTGAACACCGTAGAAGAAAAAAAAATCCATACGCCAAATTTAGTTTTTTTTGGTCATTTTGCTTAATCCAAAAAATTGGAATAAAAAGTGATTGATAAAGTTGCAAGTATCCCAAAATGATACCAATAAAAACTACCCTTCAGTCCACAAAGAATGAGCTCTCAGGTCCATTGATTGTTAAACAAGAAAAGGTATTGGTCGCAAAAAATGGTGCTGTAGATCAAAATTTCAAAGATAGAACAAGTTTGTGTTTTTTTTTTTTTTTAAAAAAAAATACCAAAACATAAGGCAAACTCTACAAATCTGGTATCTCCAGAACCGTACCAACCTACAGAATACAGATAATATGTCATTTCTACTGAACAGTAAACTCCATAAAAACGTATTCCCTGTAAAAAATGGCCCAACTACTTTTTTTTTTTTTCCCACTTTCCAACACACATAGAACTTTGGGGATTTTCCAGTACATTATATGGTACAGTGAATGACATCTTGTCCCGCAAAAAACAAGCCCTGATAAGGCTATAAAGATGGAAAAATAAAGAGGTTATGGCTTTTGAAAGACGAGGAGGAAAATAAACGAAAAGCAAAACTCTGAATACAGCTGCGTCATCTAGAGGTTAAACATTAAAGTATTATTTTATTTCAGAACACTGTCACTTTTTACACAATTTAATTTCCAGTTTCATTAGTCTCACATCAGGGACTTGAGCTTTCCATGTTTTTTCTTGAAAACACAAGATGCCGACACAATTATGTATGCCAGTATATGGTGGCATGCCTCATAATGCATGGTACCACTTATGACAAACTTTTATTTCCTAGTAGAAATTTACTTTAGACTGGTTCCAAGCTGTCTCAGTGCTACATAGGCCTGGGCTTGTGACTGCAGCACTGACAGCGTTAACGGTCAGGATCTGAGTTTTCTCCGACCACAGCAAGTGCAATTGTATAATAGCCACACTCCTGCCACTGATCACGTCAGTAACCGTAGAATCACTAGGGTGCTTTCACACAGCGCAGTTTTGGTGCAGTTTTAACTGCGCTCCAATTAAATTATTATCAGTAAGCTTTCAGCTGTCTAAATTGTTCAGAAAGGTGTTTCAAGTAATCAATGACTGTGTTTGAAGTCTTGTGGATACAAACACCCTAAGGCTATGTTCACACGGAGTAATTGCGGGGCGTACAGTACGCCACACAACTACGGCGGGTGTTCGGGAGCTCACGGCGCACAAGCGCCGTGAATAAATGACATGTCACTTATCTCCCCGCGCGTCGTATTGTACGCCCGGGGAGAGGAGGCGTAATCCATAGTTCTCTATGACTGAGGCGCATTTCGCTCGTATTTGAGTGCAGTATGCAGCGAAATATGCCGCGAAATGCGCCCAAATTTAAGCCGTGTGAACGTAGCCTAATTGATCAAGCTTGCCGGTAATAAAGGCAGTTTAATTGCAGTACAGTTAAAACCGCACTAAGGGTTCTTTCACACGGTGCGTTTTTGATGTGTTTTTTTGTACAGGAAGGCACAACAATTAATGCTATACATTGTTGCACAAAAAACGCATTCCAAAAAAACGCATCAAAAACATACCAAAACCGCACCGTGTGAAAGCACCCTAAGGGGGCTTTCACACAGCGCAGTTTTGGTGCAGTTTTAACTGCGCTCCAATTAAACTGCCTCTATTAGCAGCAAGCTTCTTTCAGTTATCTAAATTGTTCAGAAGGGTGTTTCAAGTAAGTAATCAATTACTGTGTTTGAAGTCTTGTGGATACACACACACTAATTGATTACTCACTTTCCAAACAGTTTAGAGAAGTGAAAGAAGCTGCTGGTAATACAGACAGTTAATTGGAGCGAAGTTAAAACTGCACCAAAACCGCGTTGTGTGAAAGCACCCTAAAACCGCGTTGTGTGAAAGCACCCTTATGTGACTATAGTCATCATTTCGGTGCGGTTTTGGTGCAAGACTTAAAACACAATAATGGATTGCTCACTTGTAAGGGTATGTTCACACGGCGTAATTGCAGCTGTATTAAAGCGCAAATACGCAGCAAAATGCGTGCCGCAATTACGGTAATTCATAGGTCTCACAGAGAACTATGAATTACGTCTCGTCTCCCGATCGTATTGTATGCCGGGGGAGAGAAGTGACGGGTCACTTCTTTGCGGTGCTTATGCGCCACTGATAATAGAAGTTCATGGGGCTACTCCTAGCTGAGCCTGTTAAAGGGATATTGGTGATGAAGAGGTTTTAACAGCAAAGAAGACTTTAGACCTCTAAAAGGTTAAAGTGTGTCAGTAAGAAACATAAACAAGCTCTGGTGCTGAAGATAAGACACAGCAGGAAGTGAGGCCCTTATCCCAGCCAGAACTGCTAGAGCAGAGAGAGGTGGTTGGTAACCTACAAAACCTTCTGTAAGCAAGCAGAAGATCAGAACTGCTCTAACTAAAACTAAGAGTCATTATTTAACTTTGCCTACATGTTTAAAGGGAATGTGTCATAAAAAATGAGCGATTGTTTAACTCAAGTTTTATGTTAAATACATTTTTCAAGAATTTTTAGGTTTTTTAAATTTTCCATATCACTATCAATTTTTAAAAACATTTCTGTTCTGTAGAGAGAGATTTTCAGTAGTCCTCTCATGATCAGTACAAGCAAGGTTACAGTAAAAGGTGACACCAATGTGTATAGATAACACAGGATCCATCATTCACAACAGGAGATAGTCGCAGCTCCCCCTCCCTGCACAGTGAATACTTCCCAGGTCACAGATGATGCCTAGAAAACTCTCCTATAGAAGTCAAGGGGACTGATCCAGTTCACAGGCTCCTATGTCCACGAAGAAAAGAATATGTATGAAAGTGTATGGTTTTAATTAGTCAAAAAAAATTTGCGACAGATTCCTTTTGAGGGTATGTTCACATGGTGTTTTACAATCCGAAAAACGGATTGAAAAGTGCTGCGTTAAACATATCCAAAGACATACCCAAAGTGTGCTGTGTGTTTGGATGCGTTTTCTGTGCAGCAGAAACGCACCCTATAGTCTTAAATAGGTCATCTGCTGCGTAAAACAGATCAAGAATTGACATGACAGTTCTTTGAACGGATCCGGAAGAAGCATCAGAAAGACGCAAGTAAACACGCATCGGTGATCAGACGTCTGAACGCTGATGAGTGTTTTACATTGAAACTAATTGAAATCACACTGCATATTGTTAGATGTGCGTTTGGGTCTTAAACATGGATCTAAACACTCATCTAAAAAATGCCCTGTGAACATCCCCTTAAAGGGGTTGTCTCACTACATTGATTCATCTCACCTCAGTCCTGTTTTCTTTGTTTCATTTTGAATTCCGGGGCGTGTTTACTGTCTTCCACTAACACAAATATCAGTGGCACACTAAAGACTAAGTAAAACCTCAAGATATATAGGAATATTGGAAATGCATTACTGCTAAGGAAAATATGAAAAACCTGGGACTCTTAGTTTACAGTATTTGATCAAAGATTGTATTAAGCTCACCTCCCAAAACGTCAAGGGGATCCCAGAGCAGGTGAGTCCCTACACTGAACATGTTACCTCACTAAGCGTCAATCCAGACTGCAACTTCAGGGAATGGTAGGAACTAGCAATTGGATTATCCTGCACTGGTTTAAAAGAGGCAGCTGAGTGCAGCAAGCCAATGAGATTGCTATTTCTCAAATAGACTACAAAACGTAATAAGGCTGTGCACATCAAAATATACTTTGAAAAACGCAAGCATAGGTGCACACTGAAAAGGCAATAGCATACATCTAACACAAATATCAGTGGCACACTAAAGACTAAGTAAAACCTCAAGGTATATAGGAATATTGGAAATGCATTACTGCTAAGGAAAATATTCCTATATACCTTGAGGTTTTACTTAGTCTTTAGTGTGCCACTGATATTTGTGTTAGATGTATGCTATTGCCTTTTCAGTGTGCACCTATGCTTGCGTTTTTCAAAGTATATTTTAGATGTGCACAGCCTTATTACGTTTTACTGTCTTCCACTAGGCTGCAGTAGAAGCCAGGTCTGTAGCTATAGTAACCAGTGCTGGCAGCCTATCAGGAGAGTTCCAACAGGTCTGTAGCTGTAGCAACCTGAGGAGCTGATGCAGCCCATACAAGAGGGGAAATCTAGGAATAGGTAGGACACAGTTCATTATAGAGCCGACTGTTTGCTTACTTGTAATTCGCTAGTTTATCTTGATCGATAGAGGACTTATGGAACTATAGGAGAATGTGGTGCTATGATGCAATAAATTTCCTCTTACTTTTATTGTACTGAAGAATTACACCTTGATTTTCAGCTCAAACTTGTTCATTATGTATTTGTTATATTTGAAAAACCAATAAAATTTCTTGATATAATAGGTAGGACACTGTTAATGGACACATATTGCAAAGTGACTTGTTTTGCAAGATCTTTAACATAAAAAGCAATCCTTATAGTGAGACAACCCCTTTAAGCTAATCAGTGTGGCGAGAATACCTCTTTAAAATAATAATAGTAATGTTTAATCTTTTATTTGTATACATTTTCCACATTAATTTTCAATTGACCCTTATTTCTTTTGCTGGCAAGTGTAGTTCAAAACTGAGATTGGTGAGGAGGGGAGCAGCTAACTTCACCTCTTTTTGAGGTTTTACAGAGATCAATACAGCAGGCAGCCGGGGACATGAAGAGTAAAGGTGACACCTCAGCTTTCTAAAAGACAGACATAGTAATTTCTATTGCACACCCTGTAATCTGAACAGTTTTTTTTCCTAATGTCAGTAAATGCACGTTAATCGAAAAGTAACAATAAAAGAAAAAAAACATTTGTAAGAAGATCAAAGTGGCACTCGAACAGGATTTCTCATTCCCAGTCCTTCTCATTCTTCTTCATTGTGTACTACCCTCTTACCGGCTTCAATGCATCTACATAATGATTTTTTTTTATCCATTTGAAAATAGCAAAATGTTCCTTATGTCAAGAACTCGTCCCAGCTCTCTGGACAGTACAGGCCTATGGGAGAAAGTATCACGACTACTCCCTGTCAGGAAAGAATTAGGAGCTATGATTACAGGGATTTTAATGTTAAAACGTGAAAAGCAAACAATTGCAGCCTCTAAGTGCTGGAGTCGCTGCGCTTTGCTGGTACAGTTTTTTTTGTTTTTTTTTTAAATTGTCGCTCTGGGTGATTTCTCCTCAACAAGAGCGCCTGTCACCAAATGCAAGAAGCCGATTGTCTGTGAACACTGCTGTGCCATTAAGGCGGCACCACGGCAAATCAAAGTGCTCAAATACCTTATGGGGTGGGCAGCCCAGATATGAACTGCCGAAATAGGCTGCCAGCCCCCGAACCAGACGGGCACATCCTGCGTCCTTGTGCAGAGTCTCACGGGTTCTCTCACAGCCGAAAAGGATGCGAGAGATTTTCAAGCATTACTGGTTTTAAGACTTTCAACAGACTCTTCAGAAATCAGCTCGACTGCACGTACTCTCACAGCCCAGCGATCGTATCTGCAATTCCTAGGACACTTCCAAGGGTAAGGGAATTGGAACAACTCCTAAAGCTCAAGTTTTCTCTTCATTTTCTGATTTCTATGTCAAACTATGAGCTTCTCAGCTCCTTTCCCATAATGCCTTGTGATATGCAGATGCTTCGTGGAGTGCAAAAGATAATTTCGAATCTCCACACGCCTGTATAGGTGCTCTCCCTAAGGAGAGATCTTCCCTTTCTGAGCCACTCATTGCCGTCCACTCAGCCAAGCCAGCATCGCTCTGCTCTGTACTGACAAGGGGTAAACATCCCGAAATGGCAGTTTACAGATGGGTGATGCTGGCTTGGCTAAATATCCCTTTTGCTTTCCAAAGACCCAGTGGGTCAAAAGCAAACTGAGGATTTGTTACAACCAATAGAGGGCGCTTGAGCTTCTCAGCTCCTTTCCCATAATGCCTTGTGATAAACTATGAGCTGATGACATTACATTGCCTGTAAGAGCAGCTTCTGTCCCTACAATATCCCTCCAACTTTTCTCATTGTTATCATAGGGACATTGGTTGTGATAGAAATTGACAAAATCTCTTTTTTATTTCCCTGTATTACAAGTCTGTAAGCGGCAATAGTTGCTGTGAAGTATACGGTCCCTAAGGCAGTGTTATCATGGGGGCATAGACAGAGAAACTCTTCTGGGGAGAAATTAAAAACTCTCATTATTTGTTACAACAATAGGACATACCATAAAGGTCTAATAGGTGAGGTCCCACCTCCAACACCCACACCTATCCTGAGAATGGACCCAAAAAAGTCTCCTTTAAGAACAATGAGGAACTTGCGCAGTACTCTCAATCCTGTTCTATGGGAGGTCCAGGAACAGTTGACCAAGTGTGATTACTCCTATTGAAATTAATGGAGAGTGCTGCGACCGTACAACGTCTCCACAGAGACTTTTGTGAGTTATCCCCAAGAAATGTGCAGGTCCCAAAGCTGGAGCTTCATCTATCAATTGGACCTCATCTGCAATTTCTAGGACATTTCCAAGGGTAAGGGTTTGTTCACCCGGCGTTCTTTGGGTTGTTTTTTTACTGCGTCTTACGCGCTGGAAATCAGCCCAAAATCAGCCTCGGACAAGTTTCAAATAATTTCTCATTGAACATAATGTTTTTTTAACGGATTATGGCATTAATAAAGTTATCTCGCTTTTGTTGCTAGAAATACGGTTTTTACAAATTTTAGCGCTACAATCCGTTTTTTTACAGATTATGGCGCTAATAAAGTTCTCGCTTTTGTCACTAAAAATACTATGTTTTCACGAATTTTGGTGCTAAAATCCATTTAAAAAAAATGGATTTTTAGCGGCAAAAGCGAGATAACTTTATTAGCACCAAAATCCATAAAAAAAACTGATTTTAGTGCCAAAATCTGTAAACAAACAAACAAACAAACCGGATTTCATAGTTTCATAGTTTGTAAGGCCGAAAAAAGACAAGTCGTCCATCCAGTTCAGCCTGTTGTGCTAAGGTGTTGATCCAGAGGAAGGCAAAAACCACAATGAGGTAGAAGCCAATTGTCCTCATTTTAGGGAAAAATTCCTTCCCGACTCCAATCTGGCAATCAGAAAAATCCCTGGATCAATGACCCCTCTCCTGAATCCTAGTCACTGTAACTTGTTATATTATTACGCTCCAGAAATGCATCCAAATCCTTTTTGAACTCCGTTATTGAATTCACCATGACAAGTCCCTCTGGCAGAGAATTCCATAGTCTCACTGCTCTTACAGTAAAGAATCCCTTTCTATGTTTATGTAGAAACTTTCGTTCCTCAAGACGTAAAGGATGCCCCCTTGTTCTACATACAGCCCTGTGTATAAATAAATCTTGGGAGAGATCTCTATATTGACCTTTGATGTATTTAAACATATTTTTTATGTTCCCCCCGAAGCCGTCTTTTCTCTAAACTAAATAACCCTAATCTTGCTAATCTTTCTGGGTACTGTAGTCCACCCAGTCCTTTTATTATTTTTGTTGCCCGCCTTTGTACCTGTTCAAGCTCTACAATGTCTTTCCTGTGCACTGGTGCCCAAAACTGTACACAATATTCCATGTGTGGTCTAACCAGTGACTTATATAGTGGGAGAATAATGTTCTCATCATGTGCATCTATGCCGCTTTTAATGCACCCCATGATCCTATTTGCCTTGACAGCTGCTGCCTGACACTGGCTGCTACAGTTTAGTTTACTGTCCACCAGGATTCCCAAGTCCTTCTCCATGTCCATTTTACCCATCGTTTTTTCCATTTAACATGTAACCATTGAATGGATTTTTCCTCCCCATGTGCATAACCTTGCATGTATCAGTGTTAAACCTCATCTGCTATTTCTCTGCCCAGGCCTCCAACTTATCCAGATCCCTTTGTAATAACACATTATCCTCTATTGTGTTGATTACTTTACAGAGCTTAGTATCGTCTGCAAAGATCGATATTTTACTGTGCAATCCCTGTGTAAGATCATTAATGAAAATGTTAAAGAGGATAGGGCCCAATACTGACCCTTGTGGTACCCACTAGTAACAGCGATCCAGTCTGAGTATGTACCGTTAATTACTACCCTTTGTTTTCTATCATTGAGCCAGTTGCTTACCCGCTTGCAACTTAACGCCAAAATCCGTAAGAAAAACCACGGATTTTTAATGGCAAAAGTAAGATAACTTTATTACGAACGAGGACACATTGGAAACTTGTATGCAGAATTGATAAGGTATAACCTGTGTTAACCATTTGAAAAGAGATGAGCCAGCCCACAGTCCTGCATAAGGTGCAATGCACGGATGCACAGTCCCAAGGAACGGCAACAAAGTCACAATGATAGATAGAGGTATCCAGCACGCATCCAAATATATTTAAAATATATCCATATTTATTGATTGTTTAAAAAGATTTCCAAAAACAATTAATGCACTCACCAGTAACATAACAAGTAGTAGCCAGTCACAGAGGCACAGAGGGAGAGCAGCTAACGCGTTTCGGGCTTAGCAGAACAAACGCCCTTACTCATAGCATGTCTAACACAGAATAAAGTGCTTTCTTATATGCACGTAACCATCAGACAATACACATGTGAGCTTACTAACTTAATTAATTGCCCGCCTACTCTTACCTTGTGTTGCCGCGGCGCCACAGTAAACCGCGTGTGGAGCGCAAACAAGCTGAGGTAACCATGGCGAAGCCGGAAGTGACATCATATCCGGACATGCGCAACGCAACCCACAGCCTAGTGATGTCAAACGGGAAATCCACGGCACTGCGCGTGCGTGAACCAAAAAGGTCCGGGCACGCACAGGGACGTGGACAAGGTAGAAATACCCGCTACCTAGGTAACTGGATAAGCACTACAGCGCAGTAAAGTGGGGAAAACAAAACAAAAAGGCAATGAGGGAATTAAAAAATCCCTTGTATGATTGTTTTAATAGGGTACATATATTAGTCCCGATCAAAAGGGGGCATGAAGAAAGAACATTTTGGGGATAACAAAAAAAAAAAGAACCCACAAAAAATAATATAAAAAATTTCAAAAATTTGCAAGCTATACGACCCAAAAAAATTTAAATTAAATTTGGGATTCAATAATGAAAATGATCCTCGTCGTAAGTTAATCCATAAGGAACCAATGTAATTAGTGCCCAAACCCCAATACTTCCCTATCCCTGAATTCGTTCTAAACCCCCCCCCTTTGGGAAAAGACCACTGTTCTATACCAAAAAAACCCTTTTAAAAGTCAAAATCAAAATTATGAACGGGTATAAAATGGTAGTTAAATTGGATTTATTTCTAAAAAATTGGTTTTGATGTCATTAATGTGCTCCAGAAATCTCATTTGATTCCTCATTGTACTCCCTACAAAAATAAAAAACAATTAAAATATTCCCCTAAATCAGATGATAAATTGCAGTTGAGTAACTAGGGATAGGGAATTTTATCGGTTACCAAGCCTAAAATCTTTACTTTTAAATGCATTTTTGCAATTTCGGCGGGGTTTAGTGCCACATTTGAAGAACCCTTATACTAACCACGGGGGTGTTGAAAATATTGGGGGAAATTTTTAGAAAAGGGAGTTCCCAAATTTTAGCCCTCGTATACACACGGGGGCCCCCGTCAAGACTCGTTAATTATGCCTCCTCATATAGAAGGGGAAAGTATCGTTGAAAATTTTTTTTGATTTCTTAAATGCCTACTGGGCCCAAACACGGGGGAGGGTGATTGTGGATGAAGAGGTTGTTGATTTAGTTTCTAATACCTTCCCCTATCCTCCGTATAGCCTGTCTATGAATTTTGTAGGAGCCTTTAATAGCCGCTGCCTGAGCATTTTCTACTTTTTGATTTTTGAAAAATGATTCAGACGTACATTTTAGTCGGGTCGCAAATCTCACCCATAGGTATGCCTTATGGTAGATTTGCCATATAGCATTGAAATGCGTATCGTGTTACCTGATGTAGGTTTTTTTTGTAGACGACTAATCATTTGTTTTCAATCCCTCCCAAATTTGAAAAACCAAAGAAAGAAAGCATGAGTATTAGAACTGAAGGAATTTTAAGTTTAAAGATATTATTGTTAAAATATAGGCAAATGGGGCATGGCAATACACCCCCTTCCAAAAAATTAGAAATCATCAAGAAAATCTCCTACCCCCAAAAATCTGGTGCGCAAATGGATTATCAAGGGAAAAACACTACATTTTTCCCCACCAGGATGGAAGGTTTCCAAGGGGGGCGAAAATTTCCCCCCCTTGACACCCCTGTACGCTGTAGGAAAAATGAACTTTGAAGAAAAAAAATTTGTAGCAAAAGAAAGTCAATGACTCTGAGAATATAATCCAAATTCACAAGAATAGTTGCTTATTTCTAAATGAACAAACCCCAATGCACTAGGGGGGAAAACATGTATAAAGATTCACATCCAATGTAATCCTTGGAATCGCCTGCCATACCTTGTGTTGGAGAGATTGCAAAAAAACTTTATATCCTGTAAAACCCGGGGGGACCCGTAACTAAAGGGTTGAAGGAGCGAATCTACCACTTGGTAGTTCCCCCAAAAAGGAGCCTATCCCCGCACAATGGGTCTCATTGGTGGAACAGTGGGATTTTTATGGTTTTTGGCAATCCATACAACACGGAATTTTGGATTTCAACATTTTTTTAAAAAATCCCCGACTTTGGGAGATTTCCTAGCCAATTCCTCTCAACCAGTTTAAAGAACTCGTTTTTAAACCCTGTGTGGGGTCACTGTCAAACTTTAGGTACGGGATTATCCTAATAAAGGGGAATTCAATGCTACAATAGTATTTGTTTAAAACTACAAAAGGCCCCCTTTTTCCGCCATCTTTTTCAATCATTCCTGGCTTATTTTTAAGGCTTTTTAATATGAGGGCTTTTTAATTTAAGGGGGGAACTTTTTCTAACCATTTCTGAATCTTAGTTCTTTTTCCCCAAAAACTGGAATTTATTCATCGCCGTTCCCAGAGTGAATTTGGGAAGAAACTGGGGGTTGTTTATAAATTTATTTGATTTCAAATTGGTTATTTGGGGAAAAAATTTCAAATTTCCAAAACATTTAAAGGGGAATGGGGTATATTTCGGAACAGAAAGACAATTACAATTACTTAGTAAGAATTTTCCCCTTTCCCCACCAGAATGGCCTAGTGGGAAAAACGACCCTGTTTTGTCCTCCAAATTTCCCTTTTTACCGGGATATTTTTTAAATTTATTTTATCCTTTATATTTTAAATGATCAAAATTTTTTCTCTAAGGCATAATAAGACCCAATGAGAGGGGGACCCAAAAAGGGCTTTAGACAAAGTGACGGAAGAAAGTTGAGTACATCTAAGGTTGTTTGTTTATATTTTGTTCCTTAGCCGAGTTAAATCCGGGGTTGGGGACCTTTTGGATGTTTGCCCTCCCCCTGTTTGTTTTTTTTTACGTACTTTTTTATTCCTAGGATTTTTTTAGTATGAATGTCCGTTCCGACTATGTTGCAACACTGTCCCGGGAGGTTCCATAGAGGATCCCGTGTTTTCCGACAATCGTTTTTTGGATCAAAGCTTCTTTTTTGTCTTTATTCTTCCACCTTTTATTTTAAAACGGACTTTTTTGATAGGGTTTGGGGTTTTGCCCGCGAAATACGGGTCCCCATTTATATACCGATCAGGGTTAGTCATCCATATCACGTTGGAATTTAATTTTTTTGGATTCCATAATCGATTCCTCCAGTTGAGAGATGTTGTCTTGTAACTTCTTCAATTCCTGGTTATATGATGAAAAGTCCTGGTATTGCACAATTTCAGATTCCAATATTTTTATTGAAGCGGATAACTCCTCTAGCTTGGATTCTTCATACTTGGGAAAGAGAAATCATGGTTGGGTGGAGCAATTAGAAAATCAGGTTCCCCTTCGTAACAAGTTTCGAATTCTGTGGTGGGATCTTTTTAACCAAGACCTCTTGGAATCATATTTTTTTCGATATAATTCTGGATTGTTGTCAGTCCCCGATACGAATCCGGTGGGGGAATTTTTCCAATCCTTAAGCTTGCAAAAAACCCATGTGCCGGCCCAGATTTGGTTGTAACAAATACCTTGGCGCCCTTTTTCGGCGAATTGACGATTTGTAGCCTATAAAACCGGGGGTTTGACTGTTTGGGTTCGTTGGCATGTCCGGATATGATGCACTTCCGGGGTTCGCCATGGTTACCCCACTTTGTTTGCGCTCCACCGGTTTACGTGGGGCCGCGCAAAACAAGGTAAGAGTGGGGGGAATTAATTTAAATTAGTAAGCTCCATGTGTATTGTTGTGGTTTCGTGAAAAAGAAAGCACTTTTTTTCTGTGTAGAATGCTATGAGAAGGGCGTTTTTTTGCTAAAACCCAAGGTTAGCGCTCTCCCCCTGTGGCCCCAAAAAAAGAAAAAAAAAAAAAAAAAAAACCCCCCCCCTTTTTTTTAAAAAAAAAAAATTTTAAATTAAACCCCGAAACGCTTTACTCTCTCCCTCCTGTGCCTCTGGACTGTCTACTACTTTTTATGTTACGGGTGATTTTTTTAATTGTTTTTGGAAGTCTTTTTAAACAATCAATAAAAAAAGGATATTTTTTTTAAATATATTTGGATGCTTGCGGGATACCTTTTCTATCATTTTTGACTTTTTTTGGCCGCCCTTGGGGTGTGCATCCCTGAAATTGAAACCTTTATGCAATTTGTGGGCTGGCTCATCTCTTTTTAAATGGTGTATACTTTGCCAAGTTCACTGCCGTGCCCTACTGCATGATTTGATTCTCATGATTTCCCATCCAAAAAAAGGATATTTGCCAGGGGACGAAAATTTCCCCAAAGCCCGAATTTTTTAAACCCCCAATCAAAAATTTAAATTGAGTGCCAGTCTTAACCCCGGGTTTCTATAGGGGCTACAAATCGAAATTTTACGCCTTAAAAAGGGCCCGCCAAGGTATTTTTTCCTAAAACCCAAAAATCGGGCCAAGGCACATGGATTTTTTTTAGAAAGTTTTAAGGGAAAACGGGAAAAAATTTCCTCCACCCAAGAGTTTTCGTATCTGGTGGGCCCCTACAACAATCCAAAAATTAAATATCAAAAAAAATATAAATTTCCCAAAAGAGTTTTTGGGATAAAGAAAAATCCCCACCACAGTATATTCAGAAACCTTTGTTACTGAATGGAACCTGATCTTATCTAATTGCTCCACCCAACCCGAGTCTCTTCCCAAAGATAAAAGAATCCAAGCAAGGAGTTATCCCGCTTCAAAAAAAAAATATTGGGAAAAAAAATTTGGGTGCAATACCAGGCCCTTTTCCATTATAAACCAGGAATTGAAAAAGTTAAAAAAGACAACATCCCCTAACTGGGGGAATCGTTTAAAAATTTCCAAAAAAAAATTAAAATTTTCCCAAAACGGATAGGGAAAAACCTACAAACCCATGATCGGGTAAATAAATTGGGAAACCCAATTCTAGCGGGGCATAATCCAAAGCCAAATCTTAAAAACCCCTTTTAAAAATTAAAAGGTGGAAGAATAAAGACAGAAAATTTAAAGCTTTGACCCAAAAAAATTCAGTTTCCCCGTGGGATAAACAGGGATACCTTTTGGATACCTCCCGGGACAGTTTTTGAAACTACTAGTACGGGAACCCGGGAAACATTCAACTAAAAAAATTTCCTAGGAAAAAAAAAACTTCACAGTCAAAAAACACAACAAAAGGGGAGGACCAAAACCCAAAAAAGGGGCCCCAAACCCCGGGGTTTGTTAACCCCCAAAAATTTGGCACACAAATAAAAAACCCAAACAAACCTAATGTACCCCAAACTTTTTTTATCCTCCCTTTTGCAAAAACCATGTTGGTGCCACTCTTTGGGTCTTAATTATGTTTTTAAGAGAGAAATTTTAAATCTATTTAAAAAAAAATAAAGGGAAAATTAAAAAAAAATTACCCCAACGGTAAAGCGGCACTTTTTGGGCAGGACAACAACAGGCCCGTGTTTCCCACTATGACCTTTTCTGGTGAAATGGGAATTCTGCTACAAAAGTAATGTGAAATTTGGGTTTTTTTCTGTTCCTGAACATAAAAGCCTTCAAACCTTAAATGATTTGGAATCGGGAAAATTTTTTTCATCAAAACAAAATTTATCCCAAAAAAATAAATTTACTATTTACTAACCCAATTTCTCCCCCAATTCACCTGGGACATGGGCGATGGAAAAATTTCCCAAACTTTGGGGAAAAAAGAAACTAAGTTTCCCAACAAATGGGGTTTAAAAAAAGGGTTCCCCCTTCAACTTAAAGCCCCTCATATAAAAAGGGCCCTAAAAAACTAAGTCCATGGAATGTTTGAAATAAAAAAGGCGGAAAAGGGGGGCACTTTTGTATTTTTAAAACAAAGATAAACTATTGTAGCTATATAAATTCCCCTTATTGGGGAAAAAACCATTTACCAAAATTTAGAAGGCCCCCCCACACAGGGGGTTTAAAAACGAGTTCCCTAAACGGTTTGATGAGGGAAATTTTGTTGCTAGAACTCTCCCCCAAAAGTCGGGGCTTTTAATTAAATGTTGCAATCCAAAAATTCCAGTTTTTGTATGGATTGCCAAAAATCCATAAAAATCCCACGGTTCCCAAAAGAACCCATTGGGGTCTAAAAAGGGCCACCTTCTTTTGAAAAGACTACCCAAAAGTGGGTAAAATTCCCCCCTTTCAACCTTTAGTTCCCGGGTCCCCATCATTTTCAGGATAGAAAAAGTTTTTTGAAACCCTCCTCCCCAACACAAGGAAAGGCAGGCTAAATTTCCCAAAAGGAAATTCCCTTTGGAGGGGAAAAATTTTTATACACATTTTTCCCCAAACTACGTAGAAAAGGGCGGCCAAACTTCTTTTAAAATTTAAACGGAAATAAAAAGAAACTATTCTTGTGAATTAAGAGATAATATTCCGGGTCATTGATTTTCTTAGGGCCCACAAAAATTTTTTTCCTTCAATCTTTCATTTTTTCCTACAGCGTCCCAGGATGTCAATGGGGGCGAAATTTTCGCCCCCCTTGGGGAAAACCCTTTACCAGGCGGGGTTGGGAAAAACCCTGAATGTGTTTTCCTTTGAAAATCCTTTTTGCCACCAGATAGGGGGTTTTGCAATAAAATTGATGATCTTCAAATTATTTGGAAGGGAGATGTTTTCTCCCACCCCTCTTTTGGGCCTATATTTTAAACAATAAAATCAAAAAACTTAAAATTCACATTCATTTCTAAAACTCATGCATTTTTCTTTTTTGGGATTTACAATTGGTGGGTATAAACAACAAATGTTTTCTCCTTTTAACATATAAAAAAAACCTACACGGGTAACACATACTGCTTTTAAAATAGCAACTTTGCAAATCTACCAAAAAGGGCAGTACCTATGGGTGAAATGTTGCGCCAGACGAACTGTCCAGTCTAAAAATCATTTCATCAAGAATAAAAACAAAGAAAATAGGCCCAGTGCACGGGGCAAACCAAAAGTCTCCTACAAAATGCATTTGAAAAGCAATACGGGGGGATAGGAATAAACTATTAAAACTAAATCAACAACCTCTCATCGCACAATCACCCTACCCTCTTTGTTGGACCACCGTAGGCAATTTAATTTAAACAAAAAAATTGTCAACAATATTTCCCATTCCCCAAAAGAGGAAAACATAATTAAAAGATCTTGAAAGAGGGGCCCCCGTGTAAATAACCCCAGGGGTAAAACTTTGGGAGAAATCCCTTGTATCTAATAATTTCCAACAATATTTTTTAACAGCCCGGGCTTTGATATAAGGGGTTTTTCCCAAAAGTGGGCCCAATCCCTGCCGAACTTTCAAATATTTCATTAAAAATTGGGGGAAAGATTTTAAATGACTCTGGTAACACGAGTAAAATTTCCCCAACCGTAGTTACATCAACTGCAATTCTCATCCTCTGATTTTTTGGGGCAATATTCAACATGTAATTTTCTTTTTGTGGGAGTACAATGAGGAAGCCCCAAAAATGAGAAATTTTTGGAGCACATTAAAGGGCATCAAAAACCCAAATTCTTTAAAGAAATAAATCCAATTTAACCCAACCATTTTATACAAGTTCATAATGTGATTTTTTGTAAACCCAAGGGGGTTTTTTGGGATAGAACAGTGTGTCCGTACCGAAAGGGGTGGGATTTAGAAAAATATTCTCGGGGGTAGGGGAAACCCTATTGGATTTTGACACTAAATAAAATTGGGTTTCCTTTTGGGTTAAACTTAAAGACGGAGATCATGTTTCATTATTGACATCCAAATTAAAAAAATTTTTCTTTGGGTCCCTATAGCTTTGCAAATTTTTTATTTTTTTTTTAATTTTATTTAAAGTTGGGTTTACTTTTTTTTTTGTTATCCCAAAATGTGACTTGTCTTCATGGCCCCTTTTTAAAAATCGAACTATAAACAAATGTTAAAACCAATTTTTTAAAACAAAACAACAAAGGTATTGTTTTAAATTCCCCTCATTCCTTGTTTTGCCCTTTTTTCCCCCCCTTTAAAATGCGCTGTATGCTTAAAAAATTTTTCCTAGGGAGCGTTAAAAATTTTTTACCTTGCCACTCCCTGTTTGGGGCCCGGGCCTTTTTGGCCCCACGCACGGCGAGTGGGCCCTGGATTTCCCGTTTGACATCACTAGGGGTGTGGGTTGCGTTGCCCATGTCCGGGTAGATGTCAATTCCCCTTTCCCCTGGTTTTCCTCAGCTTTTTTTGCGCTCCACCACATTCCCGGTTTTCTGTGGGCCCGCGGCAACACAAGGGAAGAGTAGGCGGGGAATTTTAAATTTAAATTAGTAAGCTCACGTGTATTTGTTTCCCCATGGTTACTGCATATAAAAAAGCACTTTATTCTGTGTTAGACATGCTATGGGGTAAGGGGGTTTTTCCGCTAAGCCCGAAAAAAGCTTAGCTGCTCCCCCTCCCGGCCCTCTGTGACTGTCTACTAATTTGGTTTTTGTTACTGGGGAGTTTCATTAATTGTTTTTTTTGGGAAAACCCTTTTTTTCAATCAAATAAATATTGGGTTATTTTAAATATATTTGGATGGGTGCTGGTAAAAACCCTTTTTCAAACAATTTTTAACCGTTTAACACCCCCCAAAAGATGGGACTTTTTAAACTCCTGGGGGGCTTGGGCATTCCCAAAAAAAAAAGGCAAAAACCCGCCCCGGGGCCCTTTTTTCCCAAAAACTCCAATTTGTAAAAAATTCTGCCCTCCTTGGTTTTTTTTTCAACATTAAATTTTAAAAGACGCCCCGAAAAAAAAAAAGCAGAAAAAATAACTTTCTATGGAACAGCAAAGGGCTCCTTTTTTCTAAAGAATTTTTTAAAGGTTTACCTCATTTCAGTCGTTTTTTTTTAGCGTTTTTTAGAAAAAAGGAACCCTTTTCGTGCATGGAGACCCTAGCCCCAAATTTACGCCGTGAGAAAAATACCCTAAAACACAGGGGTCAAAAACTGCGGCCCTCCACTGTTGGGGAAAATCCAAACCCCCTCAAGCATTTATAAAATCTATAACAAGGGGGGAAGAAAGGGAGGGGGGGAGTTTCCCAAAACACTTGAGGGGGGCGGGTTTGACAACCCCGGGCCCCAAAAGGAAAATGGGGAAAAAAGTTTTTCTTTGGGGGAAAAAACTCCCAAAGCTTTTAGGATCTTTTTTTTAACTTTTTGATTTCTCATAAAACTATAAAATAACAGTCGTCGTGAACGCAGCTTCTGTACCTACAGCCCCCCCATTCTGCACTAACCCATTTACACAATCACAGCTCATTGTTATCATAAGGAAATTGGTTGTGATGGAATTCCTATGAAGCATACTGTCCCTATGATCACATCGAGTTGACGGAGGATAAAAGCAGTAAGGTGTTATCATAGGGGCAAAGATAGAGAAACTCTTCTCAGGAGAAACTACAAACTCTCACCATTTATGAAAGACATTTTTCCACTTTGGAACATCCTGTATCATATCAATGTATAAGCCAGCCTCAGAGAACAGGGATGGCTGCACTTACACAGTTTCCCCCCTTCATTTCTATGGGAGTTTAGAAAAGAGTGCAGTGAGTGTGTTTGGGTTTATCTGGAACTTGTATTGACATGTGTAAAGGAGAACTGAGCAAACATTCGCCATGTTCCCGTCCCAGCTCATAGTTTCATAGTTTGTAAGGCCGAAAAAAGACAAGACGTCCATCCAGTTCAGCCTGTTGTGCTAAGGTGTTGATCCAGAGGAAGGCAAAAAAAAACCCCCATGAGGTAGAAGCCAATTGTCCTCATTTTAGCTCAAAAAGTGGTAAAACCCTTTTAAAGGAGTGTTTGCGTCTCAATAGCCTGTGTCCCTAATGTCTGTAGGTGAGGTCCCACTTCTATCTTGAAATCGGGCCCACAAGTGTCTCCTTGCGGAACATAGAGGAGATCGTGGAGGTGTGGTAAAATCTCAATCCCCTTCTATGGAAGTTCTGACCCACAGCTGACCGAGTGAGGTTGACTATTGTCAGAACTACTACTGAAATAAATGGAGTGTGCCTCAAAAGTACACCCACTCTCCGTTTTGCACGGAGACTCCTGTCGGCCCATTTTCAAAATGGGTGCAGGTTTTAGGGGAGGGGACCTAACCTATCAGACATTATGAATACCTATAAATATCCCACTATGTCCAAATGGGAAAAAACCCTTTAACCCCTTACAAACATTTGACATTCGGGTACTCATTTTGGAAAAAGACCCAGGGAGCAGGGGTGTTAATTACCACTGACACCTCCCCCAAACGCAAATAAGCCATTTGATCCCTGCGCTTAAAGGAATCCTGACGCTTTTTTTTTTTTTTTTTTTTTTTATTAAAATAGGAAACTGATCAAATCATTTCTTCTTACCCGTTTTTTATTTTCTGATTTAGATTTTCCCCCAATACAGTTTCTTTTTTGACTCGGGGAAAGCTTTCTTCCTGACTGCTTAGCAGAATTGGGGGGGTTGCCGTAAAGCACTTCATGCACAGGGACCCGGAACTGGATCGCCCCATTGATTCTATGGGAAATGTTGTGGGCATCTCTGTGCCCCGGGAGAAGTCAGGTGCGGGGAGGAAGGGAGAAGAGCGTGACATCCCATTGGACTGGGGATCCTGTTTATCTTTCACATTGGCCCAGGGGGTGGAGTTGAGCCTATTTTCAGGATTGGAGTCGTCATAAAAAAGGGCCGAATGTACTTCCAAAAATTAAAATTGGTTCCTTTAGTTCGATGCAGGCAAAGAGCAAGAGGGAAATTGGGTCCGGCCAGGGGTGCTGCCCCAATCTTAGCCTCCACAGAGGGTGTAATTGATACATTGGGGGCAGGCAAAGCGCTCCCCAGGGAATAGATTTGCTCCCATGGCAAACAATTTTAGCAAAATTTTTTACCGCTTTCAAAAAAGTAGAAGAGTTAACCTTCATCAAACGACTTGCGAGGCAATTCCTTTTTACCCGCATTGTTTGAGTGTTGCCCCTGGGTCACCCCTGGCCACCCAACCCCAATTAGTGAAGAGGCCGTTCTCACCTGGAAAAAATGAGTCAAGTGAGGTCAAAATGCAGGTCTGTGGAGGCAATATTATTTTTCCCAAAAAAAATTTAGAGACTCCCCAAATGTTCCCCCGCAGTGTTTTTCTATTTTCAATTTTTTTGTTTCTAAATTTATGTGCAATAAAAATATTTTACATGACAAGCAAAAAGGGAACAATGTTTTGAACTATGAGACTTTAGGGGTCCATATCTCACCCCCACTGCACTTTGTACGTGAATCTACTGTAATTTATATCATCACTTACCTATTTATACAAAAATTTAAGCACTGCTTAGTTCTGCAGATTTTTTCCCTGTAACTGCATTGTTACTGTTTTGCCCAAAAATCAAATTTTTAATTTTTTATTTTTTTGTAGTTTTGGGGGAAGTCCCCCTTGGTTTTCCAATACTGCCTGAATCATTCTGGGCCCCCTGAATGATTCAAGCAATATTGCCCAAAAAAACGACCAGGTCTCTTCAAAACACTTCCCAATTAGAGGGGACTGGATTTGGGATACAAATACAGCTTTTTTTTAAACTCTACCCCAATTTTTCAAAAGATCAAAATATTGTACCCTTTTTTCTTGTCAGTGTCTGTTCTACCTAATAGCAGATTTTTGTATCATAAGGTGTAAAAGCCCGATTTTACCATTTTACTACAGTAAAGTTATCACTTAAACATGGGGTGAAAAGGGAGTGGGGGGAGGTTTTTGGAAAAGGGATCGGGGCTTTGGGTTGCCGACTCCACAGCCCTGGGGGTCCCTTTCAGGTAACCCTGCTTGTACGAAAATGGCAACTACTGAGAATCTTTCTTAAAAAGGAAAGGAATGTCAGACTATTCAAGCCTAGTGGGCCCAAAATGAAAACTGCAGGGCTTTTAAAAATTTTTAAAAATATTGAAAAGTGCTATGGAAAATTTAAAAATGAAACATAACCAAAGATTCTTAAAAATGTGTTTAACATAAAAACATGAATTAAATAATGTCTAAGTCAGCCCTACAGCGTCAAGATTGCGGGGTGCTGAAGAGTTGCTATAGCAGCTGGAAGCTTAATGAAGGGTTCTGTGGCTGCCATGTTATGGTACCTATAGGAAGAAGTAATAGAACCGCCATCTTGGTACATCCTTCGATGTACAAGTGATCACACCTCCTAGTCGTCAAATACCCTATGGGAACTGCATGTACAAGTTAAAGTTCAAAAATAAAAACTACACATAATTAGTATCACCGCGTCAGTAAAAATCCAATCTATTAAAATATAATTTACCCCATGAACTGAAAATTATAGAAGAAAAAATTCCAAATTTCAAATATGATTTGGTCATTTCAAGTCCCCAACAAATTGATAGAAAAAGTGATCAAGAAGTTGCATGTATCCCAAAATAGTGCCAATCAAAACTACACTTCAGCCCGCAAAAAATGAGCCCTCACTCAGGTCCATAGGAGGAAAAACAAAAAAGTTCTTGGTCGCAGAAAATGGTGCTGCAAAGCAAAGATAAAAAATAGAGAATGTATTTTTTAAGTACTAAAATGTAACGAAAACCCTACACATTTGGTATTACTGGAATTGTACCGACCAGCAGAATCCAGAGAACACATACTTTATACCAAAGAACGACCGCCATAAAAACCACGCCACGGCAAAAATGGCGAAATTACATTCATTCCCACTTTTCACCCCACTTAGACTTTTTTTTCGGTTTCCCAGTATGTTATACGGTATCAACCGTACCATTAAAATATACATCTTGTCCAGCAAAAAACAAGCACAAGCCCTCATTTTGTCTGTGTCGAGAAAATAACTGCAGCAACAGAAAAAAAAATTGTGTTTCTAAGGGGTTAAAAGAATGAAAAAGATCTTCATCCAGAAATTTCACCTTTAATATGCAGTGACTGGGCAGCCACCCATTAACCACTGACTACTCACTGTGCTCACGGCAGTGTATAAAAGCCTGCAAAGGATCCCAAAATTCTGCATAGTGATCACAGCCTTTAGTCTAGCAATCAATTTATGGACATACATTAGCAATTTAGAAGGACACTCTGGTGCAAATGACAACTTCCCATGTGAATTCTCATTATGACTGATGTATTTGCTGATGTCAGGCAGAATATGCCGAGGCTATGGGTTAGCAGAAATTAAAGGGGTTCTCCACTTTAGACAATCCTTACTTGTTAGAAGGGTCACTTGATAAGCTGATCGTGTGTGTGATCAAGCCCCAAGTTAAACTCTTCAAATTTATTTACTCGTCTATTTATTCTTCTAGTTTTAGATTGTACTTACCCTTTATAACTACAGGCTGTTCACAGAGTCTATTTGTTGAGACATCACAGTGTGGTATGCATTACTATGTTATAATTTCTTTACTTTTTTTCTTCCACTATGAGCAATAATCCGATCAGTCTCCCTTGTCAAGCACACATCTTCTACAGTACAGCCCCCCGGAATCGGACTCGCCTTACAATGGACACCAACAGTGCTCCACAGACCAAATTGACTACAATGGGGTCTGTTGGGTTTCCGACATGGCGACAATCATTTCATAACTCAAAAAATAGCGCAGCGTGCAGCTCTATTTTTCCAATGTGTTCCTGACGAAACTTGCGACTGGGGTTCTGAAATGAACCTAAGAAGCAAGGGTGAGGAGTACCTTATTAACCACCATTAATGAACATTGCAGTGATGTTAAGGAGGTATAGAGCGGGTTCATACGCTACATACCCAGAGGGTGCCAGCTGTGAATTACAGACGACATCTGCCATTAGCACCCGGGATCGAAGATAACTCCCATCCCAGCCATTTAGACAGCACGGTAAACATGATCGCAGCACCTTAATTATTAGTATACAGGATCGCAGTCTGTAGCAGCCCGGATGGGCCCCCCATGATGTTATTGAAGGGTGCCGTTTGGTTGCCATGGGAGCCGGGGTCCTAATGATGGCTTTCATGGTCTACATGAGTACTTCAGTATGTATAAAAGAAAAGAGAGAAGCAGACAGGCGCACAATAGTGAGGTACGTTTAAACAATGATATTAGTATAATAACTAGGTCTGCTCACCTTTCGAAGTTGTGCGTTCAAAATCGAGGCACAACTCTCGTTCAGGCTTAAATGCTCCTCATGGAGCTGAACTGGTACGGCTGCCCGGCGTCTTCTGTTCCCACAGTAAGAAAAAATTCCACGTGGTAATAAATAAAATAGGCTGTATACAAAAAGGGACTATGGCGCTCGTACACAAATGGTGCCAGGTGTTGAAAAATGGTATAAAGTAATTTATTTAAAAATGGAGACCTTAAATCTCGCACTTAAAAGATTACAATAAAAAGGCCTGATGCGTTTCACATGGAGCACCCATGCTTCATCAGAGGTACAAATGCAGACAGTATAACAGAGATTTAAATAGGAAGCGGACGGATCCAGGGAAGACTCACCCAGTTTGTGAGCTAATTACACCATTTGTGTACGAGCGCCATAGTCCCTTTTTGCATACAGCCTATTTTGAGTATTTCAGTATATAGAACAAGCTATCAAGTGATCACATGATCAAAATGTCTAGGTGTCAATGGAAAAAAAATGAAAAAAGTTAACAAAAAAAATTAAATATTCACCAGCCCATTCTCTAATATAGCAAAACAATGAAAAAAGGAAACGGGTTTGGTATCGCTGTGTCCGTAAAAGTCCGATCTAACACAATATTATGTTATTCAAATTGCACGGTGAACGGAGTTTAAAAAATAAAAAAGACAGAATCATGCTTTTTGGTCATCTTTATTCCCAGAGAAAGTAAAATAAAAAAGGACTGTATACACTAAACATCGTTACAAATAATCACTAGACCTTGCACTGCAAAATGAAACCCTTACACACCTCTAACTCAGACAATCCGCCATCTCTCTGCACCACCCTCTACAATCAGGTTTCCGCACTTCACACTGCACTCTAGCTAAAGCTTCAAATGATCTCCTTATGACTAAGGGTGCGTTCACAATGCAAGGGACAAATACCAGTCTGCTTACCCGGCCGGCATTTGTCCGGTTTTGCGGCCGCCCCCACGGCCGCGAGGGGGGGAGGGGGCAAAGCCCTCCCCCCTCCCATTGAGGTGTTCATATTAAGAATGAACATGCTCAATGTTTTTTGAGCGGCCAGCAAAACCGCCGGGCGGAAAACCAGTGCAGTGGGGACTGCTGCACAGGTTTTCCATAGAGCACCATTGTGCTCATTTCGGCCGGTTTTTCAGGCAGTCTGCAAAGCCACAAACCGTCTGAAAAACCAGCCGAAAACCCGTGCAGTGGGGACATGCCCTAAATCTCAGGACAACTGCTCTTTGCTGCTTTTTTTGGATCTCTCTGCAGTATTTGACTCTGTAGATCACCAACTTCTCCTCAACATGCTCAGCACCAATGGCCTAAAAGACACAGCTCTCTTGGTCATCATCCTATCTCTCATACCTCTCTGACCTCTCAATTCGTGTCTCATTTGCAGGTTTTACCTTTTCTCCTCTTCCTCTTGCTGTCGGGGTTCCTCAGGGATCCGTTCTTGGTCCTCTCCTCTTTTCACTCTACACAGCCTCTATTAGACAAACCATCAGCAGATTTGGCTTCCAGTACCATCTCTACGCTGATGACACTCAACTATACACCTCCTCCCGTGACATCACTCCTGCTCTCTTACAAAACACCAGTGACTGTCTGTCCGCTGTCTCTGACATCATGTCCTCTCTCTATCTCCAACTAAACCTCACTAAAACTCAACTTCTTGTCCTTCCGCCATTTACTAAGCAACTCTATTTCTGTTTCAGTGTGTGGTACTACCAGAACTCCTAGGCAGCAGGCCCACTGTCTTGGGGTTATACTAGATTCCGATCCGTCCTTCACTCCCTTTATCCAATTCCTTGTCCGCTCCTGTCACCTGCACCTCAAGAACATCTCCAGAATCTCTCCTTTTCTTATCGTGGAAACAACTCAGACTCTTCTTGTTGCTCTTATACCTTCTCATCTTGACTACTGTAACTACCTACTTGTTGGTCTCCCTCTCCGTAAACTCTCCCCTCTGCAATCTGTCCTGAATGCAGCAGCCAGGCTCATCTTTCTTTCCAGCTGCTATACTGATGCCTCTACCCTGTGTCAGTCACTGCACTGGTTGCCCATCCAATAGAGAATACAACATAAACTAATCACTCTCATAAAGCTCTTCATAATGCTGCACCCCCTCTACATCTCCTCCCTCCTCTCTTTATTACACTACCCGGTCTCTTCGCTCTGCTGATTATCTTAGATTATATAGCATAATCATTCGAACCTCCCATGCCCATCTCCAAGATTTCACACATGCTGCACCAATTCTCTGGAACATGCTACCCCATACAATCAAGCCTTCTCATAACCTCATAGTTTTTAAGTGTGCCCTGAGAATACATCTTATGAAGCTGGTCTACCAAGATCCCTAAATGCTAACCTCCCACTTTCAGTGCACTTAATAAAGTTGGGCACTCACAGGCACTTATCTGTATACAGATGTTCTGTTTGGGTGGCAGGTTCATTCACTTTTTATGTAAACCACTCCATATCTATGAAACATGGCTGGACCATTGTGCAAACCAAGCACGTCTTACCTTTCATCTCAGAGCCCTTACACTTTGTGTTTGATCTGTTAGTAGCGTTTTACTATGTAATATTTGTGTTTTGTCTGTACAAAGAGTCCCTAATATGGTTCATGAAGAAGGGTTTGATAAACTGGAAAACCCCTTTAAGGACGCAGGGGATAATCAATGCATATTTCTATAGTCCTGTGTAATCTGTAGACATGGATAATCCTTCAGGCTGCTACATTCGATGATGCAAGGATATGGCCAACATCTCCCTTCCTTGAGAAAGCTGCACATTCTCCTGTGCATAAACATGGCCATACATCTTAAGTAGTGATCAGATGAATGCTCGTTTTGCCAACAGCAATTCCTCCTGCCTGCCTCCTACACATGCAAGCTTGACTTCAACACGTGTGCATGGGCTGGCAGTGGGGTCAATAACCTGCTGACAGACACCTCTGATGGGGGCATCTCTCCCATGAGGACAAACAATTGGGAATGTGAAAATCTAACAATTTTTCTCCTTCTTTCCTCCAACATATGTTGTTGGGAGAGGTTGGGTCGCCCCCATATACATTAAATGATCAGCCTGTTCCATCAAACTTGGCAAGTTTTGGCCAACATTGATCTAAAATCAGGGATGCACAAAATGTACTGGTCCATGGGCCACACTGTTATATTGTACCTCTCCAGGGATCACGTATTATTCCCCATATGAGACCTTATGGCACTTCAATGGTAAATACCTGAAATGGCTGAGAGGGGTCCCCTACTCCAGAAAGAAGACATGAGGCGCCTATTTTCATTTTGGGTTTTGGGTGTAACAGAAGTGGCTGTTTCACGATTATAGCCAGAGAGAACAGCTCACATATATAGCCTCCTCTCCGACTCCTCTTCTCCTCTCTGGAGTCTCCAACCTATCAGATCTTTTTATGGCATAACTTGTGGATTTGCCACATTTGTGTCAGAAATAAATCCTCCTTTGAGGATAATATCCAGAGATAATACAAAAACAATATTTGCTGGATTGTTCATTAAGGTTGCTTAACATAGTATATACAACCCTATAGTGCCAGCCACAGAGAGCCACTGAGGGCCGCATCTTGTGCACCCAGCGTTTGGCCACCTTTATCCGAAATTCATGGCTTTTGGGTCTGATCAATATAACAGAGAATATCTGGTTACACCTCACTATCTGGTGCTTGGGAGAGGTGCATGGTATTACTAGAGCTAGTGGTTGCAAACAAGATATCAATACACAGTCATAAAATATCAGTATAATCGAAGGCATCAATGAAAGATTATCTAACCAAATGACAGCCATACAATGTCACATAAAAGTAGATGCATCTATACTCACACAATTATTTTCTTCTTGAAGAGTGGACAGTCCAGTGTAAGAGACTCATATTCCCCTCCTTCTCCACACACATGGACCCCATACCGACCGCAGCTGAAACAACAACACCCTTGTTTTCGATTCCAACCTTGGTGAAAAATTTTGGGGGAAATTGATCCAACTGGCTCCCAAAAAAAACGGTAAATCCACGGTAGAAAGGGTGAGGCGGGGGTTAATGGAACAGGAATAGGACAACATAATCAAAAACCGGGCTAATAGAGTTTGCTAGATAGATGTTTAGAGGTAAGTACTCCCTGCTAACAGCCGCTACTGTTAAAGGGTTTCTCCTACCTCACACACTGATGACATATTGTATTAACCCAAAATGTGTACAAAGGCAAGTACTCCCTCTGGGACCGACCCTTTCTCGGTTTCCCCCTGAAAGTCTCCATTTGAATAAAGAGGGGGTCAGAACCTGAACTAAATTTTTTGGGGCTTTCCCAAAGGACGCTGAGAAGGACAAAAAAATTTTGGTCCACTGAGAGACCCCTACTTATCCAAGGGGAAAAGCCCCCCTGCCCCCGGGCAAAAAGGGCCCGGACAAAACACAGTCACTCTGGTTTTAGTGATTTAACCCACCTATAAAAAAAAAAAAAAAAGTTCTACAATTTCCCAAAAATTATGTATGTTTTCCTTGCATTACAAATATTTGTGCGTATCAAAAAATCCCGGGAAAAATGAAGGGAGGGGGAAAACCAGATATGCCAAACACCTCCAATCCCTGCAAAAGCACAACCGGGTTTTAAAATAAGTACAGGCGGGAATGCCCCTTTAAATGTGCTTGTGACACGAAAAGTGGCTTGGGCAGAGAAGAGGCAGAAAAGGGTTTAAACACGTAATGCAAGGTTATGCACATGGGGGGGAAAAACCCTTTTACTGATTACGTTAAATGGAAAAAACCGGGGTAAAAGGACATGGAGAAGGACTGGAATCCTGGTGGACAGTAACTTAATTGTAGCAGCCATGCCAGCAGCAGCTGCCAAGGAAAATAGGAACATGGGTTGTTTAAAAGGGGCATAGAGCACATGTTTAGAACTTATTCTCCCTTATACAAGTCATGGTTAGCCACCATGAATATTGTTTTCAGTTTTGGGCACCTGCCAGGAAAGACTTTGTAACTTGAACAGGTACAAAGGCGGCAACAAAAAAAATAAAAGGGACTGAGGGACTGTATACCCAGAAAATTAGCAAGATTAGGGTTTTTATTGAAATAAAGATTATTATCCCCCAGGTGTATTCAAAACAAGGGGGCGTCCTCTCGCCAAAGGAAAAAAGTTTTTCCCAAAACATAAAAGTGATTCTTTACGTAAAGAGCGGGTGACTGGGGAACTCCTGCCAGGGAAATTTGCTTTGGCAGTTCAATAACAAGTTCAAAAAGGGCGGGATGATTTCTGGAGTGTAATAAATAACACGTTATAGGAAACCCGGGATTCGGAAAAGGGGCTTTTACCCCGGTTTTATTTTGTTTGCCAGTTAAGTGGGAAAATTTTTTTCCCTAAAATGGGACAATCGGTTACCTCATTTTGGGGTTTTCGCCTTTCCTGAATCAACACTATCCAAAATAGGCTGACTGGATGGACGTCTGTTTTTTTTCAGCCTTACAAACTATAACTATGATAAAAGAAAAACGCTATGCACAATGTGTCGCAACTGGCATAATGCGCCTAGTTTTGGTATATTACATTTCCCCTTTTTTTTATATCGAAATTGGTTCAAGAGTATTTTTGGCGCAAAAAAAGAAAAAAAAAACAGCGCTAAAAGTTTTTATATCTCTTAGACTCCCCAAATTATAACTGGGAGCTGCTCTAAGGACCAAGCAATTTTTTTCATTTTGTTCATCTTCAATTTATGAGGGCTGTAACTTTTATTTTTCCATTGACATACCCAGAAGGGGGCTTGTTTTTTTGAAGACAAGTTAATTTTTTAATAACATCATTGTAGGGTACATATAACTTATTGACTAACTTTTATGAACTCTTTCTGGGCAAACTGTGGAAAAAAACAAACAATTCTGGCATCTTTTTTTCCCCATTTTAAATTCACGCCTTTACCAAATTTTGGAAGCTTTCTGTGATACTTTATTCTTGGGGCTTTTATTTTGCAATACCATAATTATATAGTTTTTTGATTTTTACTTTTGCACAATAAAAACACTTTTTAAATAAAAAATGTTGTTTGTGTGTTTTCACATTCCAAACACAAAATGTATCAGCAGCACACTACAAACACAGAGAAAGTTACACAATGAATATATAAAAGTACATTTCTGCTACTTTTAGGATGCATGGAAATCAGAGGTTCGTAGCGCACATTTTTGATCAACACTGTAGGACCCATCTACAAGATGTACTTTTTAATGGTGCCATTGACTGTACCAAAGAATGTACTGGGAAACCGGCAAAAATTCAAAGTAGGGTGAAATGTGAAAAAAATTTACTTGTGCCATATTTGCGGGGGTTTTGTTTTTATGATGTTCACTCTTTGGCATAAATTATGTGTTACTTTTATTTTGCGGTCAGTGGATTTGGTTACCAAATTGTAGGGTTTTCATTTGTTTTAAATTTCAGTAAAAAATTTTTTCTATATCGTAAAATTGTGCTGCAGCGTCATTTTCTGTGACCAATAACTTTTATGTTTTTCCACCTTTGGAACCAAGCCCTCAGGTTTTTTGTGGCTGAAGTGTAGTTTTTATCGGTAACATTTTTTGGGGATGTGAATTGACCCAAAATTTAAAAAAAAAAACACAATTTGGCGGAAAATTTTTTTTCTTTTGGTTTTTGATATGGGAAAAACAGATCAACAATCGTATACCAATTATGTGTCACTTTTTATTTTATTTGTAAAATGGCGGCGATTTAAACTTTTAATATTTTTTTATTATTTTCTGTAAAATTAAAACATTTTTCCCACTTGGATATTTAGTCCCAGGGTACTGACAACTAGGGGGTCCGATCGTTGTACTCCCTCCCGCATTATAAAATTGCAAAAGGGGGAAACCCGATGGGCATTCTATTACTTCCCGCCTAGCAGAGTAATATTGGTGCATGGAAGCCTTATTTTGGCTTCCCATGCCATTGGGAATCAAACTCACCCTTTGATTTTCTTTTTGGGGGCTGACCAGAAGGGAAAAGGATGCCGCCAAAATCCGGGCGGGGTCTAAAAATTAAAAGAAGGAATCAGAGCCGGCTCCAATCTCTGCTGTTAGCAGCTGTAATAATCAAACCAAGGGGGAGTAAACCTTTACCCAAAAACGGACTTTCCCATACATTATTTTCATAAGGGGTTAAAAATAAAAATTTTTAGCTTTCTGTTGACAGATCTGTATGAGGGCTTACTTTTTGCAGGATGACGGAGTTTTTATTCATGCTATTTTGTGGTACAAAACACTTTTTGATCATTTTCTACTACTATTAGCAAAGAAAGCACTTTTGGGCCCTTTTTTACAAAATGAAAAATAAATAATATTTTTTTAATAGTTTGGTTTGTTAGGGCTACATGGATACCCCAAGTAAGTTTATTTAAATTTTTTTGCTAGGGAAAAATGGAATTTCTTTTTTATTTTTGTCTCTCTAAAACTTTTTTTTATTATTATTTTTATTATTATTGGTTTCACAGTAAAGTAATTGGCTGCATGACTTCTCCAGGCAAAATCTATTTTTAGGGTATCTTCACACGGCATGCTGGATCCGTTCTGGATCCGAAAAACGCATCCAAAAGTGCTGCATAAATTGCATCCAAAACGCATCCAACATGCAGGTGCGTGTTTGGCTGCCGCAGGGTCGCACCCTATAGTTTTAAATAGGGCGTTTGCTGCATCTTTCTGATCAAGAATTGACATGACAATTCTTTGAACTGATCTGAAAGAGGCATCACAAAGACGGAAGTAAACACGCATCGACGATCACTCGTCTGAACCCCGATGCGTGATTTACATTGAAAGAAATGTAAAATCACACTGCACATTGTTAGATGCGTGTTTGAGTCTGTTTAGGGTCTGAAACACGGATCCAAATGCATCTACAAATGGATCCAAAATCGGATCCAACACACCATGTGAACATACCCTTAAGCTACACTGTACCTGCAAATAAAGCGCGGCCAATGACTGCAGTAAAGACTCATGCTTTCTTTTCGGACTCTGGTTTCAATGCGGTAACTGCATCACAACCATCATATAAATACACCTGAATGTCACAGCAATAATAAGTTACAATTAGAAAACCAACCTGCATCAGATGAGGCCTCATTTCTTCTAATGATTTTCCAAGGTGCTTACCAGGATCTAACCCTAAAATTAAAAAGAAAAGTTACAATTTTCAGTAAACATCTATTAATAACGCTGATCAACCCCATTGACACTGATCAGAGAGTTCTGCTACCGAAAATCACTTGCGTTAGTCACTTTGCTATGAAGACGGTTTTGTGTCGGCATAGGGAGTGGGTTCTATTACGTACAGAATAGGAGATCATACACTTTTTTAATACATGTCATGACCCCCCCTACACACACACACACAAAATCACACAAACACACTCTAACATCACTATTAACCAGTGCCTGATGAGTTGTTCCCACCCTCCCTTTTCTTGATCAGGCACATTTTCTTTTTTACATGCTGGTTTGAACGCTCTAACGTTTTCTTGCGCTCAGTTATTCTTCTAATATTTTTGCCTTTTTTGTGATATATTATTTTATGTATTTTTTTACATTTCAACTTTTCTTATAGTAATAATAATACAGAGAGTCCCCGGGATACGAACAAGATAGGTAGGTTTGTTCTTAAGTTGAAGTTGTAAATGTAAGTTAGAACAGGTTCATTAAAAGAAAAAAAAAAAAAACTTTAAACATGCTGCGTTTCGTCCCAAGTAGGCCTTTTTCGGTCACATCTGTAGGAAGGCTATGATCAGAAGAAGGCAAACCAAGGCCGAAGCATCGCATTGTACATTCTACACCCATAATATTAGACTAACCAAATTATTACACATTTTTAACCTACACATGGATGCCTGTACACTTTTGTCCACTTATAAATCCTGTAATTTATACATATAGGCACATTTTATGGCATCTGCAGTGCCTTGTACTGAAGGATAGCAAGTGAAGCATGCTGGGACTTGTGAATCCATAGCAGCTGTTAGGGAACTACAAGTCCCAGCATTTAGAGAGGAATAAACTACTCTAGCACCTTGAACGTTTTTGGAGTGCCGTGGATATTTTTTACACACACAACACACACACAGACAACACACACACACAGACACACCAACAGACAACACACACACTTACTTGAAAGGCCTCGTTCACACGGCTTATTCTGCCGCGGATTGGCGCCGTACTGCGCGCCGGTTTTGCGCTGCAGTCCGGCGCCAATCCGCAGCAGCAATTATGGTAATCCACTGCTCTCATAGAGAACAGTGGAATCCGTCGCTCCTCCCCCCTCGCAAATCCGCCGCGGGGGGAAAAGTGACATGCAAATTATTTCGGCGAGACGCCCTAAAAAGCATTGTCATGGGGGCGGGGAGCGCCCCCCCGCGCTCACCCCTCCCCCCCCTTTTTCAGGGGGGAAATTGTGCGCTCAATACGGCTCCAAAACCCTCAGAAAAAAGCCGTGTGAAAACGGCCAAATGGAAGTTTTCCCTTCACAAAAATCAGGGGATCCTCAAACTTGTCGGCCTCGGGTCCAGCGTTGGAAAGCTACAACTCCCATCATGCCACTGTTATAGATCTATAGAAATGCATCTGGACGGATTGTAGTTCGCCACAAGCTGGAAGGCCGCGTTATGACGGAATCCTGCACTATATAAAAAGCCCCATCTGCATGTTTTTCGCACTATCTGACCTGAAATCAGTATAAACCTTCCCTGTTTTAGGTCAATTAGGAACCAAAATTATTTATATCTGCCAAATGCCAGAATAATGAGAGAGAATTTTTTTAAGGTATTTTTATTACTTTCTGCAAAAGTTTGCATACATTTCGTTAGTATTTGGTAGCATTGCCCTTAAACTGTATGACTTGGGTCAAACGTTTTGGATCCTTCCACAAGCTTCTCACAATAGTTAATAGGAATTTTGGCCCATTCCTCCTGACAGAACTGGTGTAACTGAGCCATGTTTGTAGGTCGCATTGCTCGCACTGGCCTATTCAGCTCTGCCCATAAATTTTCAATAGGCTTGAGATCAGGGCTTTGTGATGGCCACTCCAAAACATTGACTTGGTTATCCTTAAGCCACTTTGTAACCAGTTTAGCAGTATGCTTCGTTTTGTCCATTTGGAAGACCCATTTCCTCTCAAGCTTTAACTTTCTGGCTGAGGTCTTGAGATGTTAATTCAGTATATCAACATAATCGTCTTTCCTCATGATGCATATGTTTTGTGAAATGCACCAGTCCCTCCTGCAGCAAAGCAGCCCCACAACATGATGCTGCCACCCCAATGTTTCACAGTTGGTAAGGTGTTCTTAGGCTTCCAAGCTTCTCCCTTTTGCCTCCAAATGTAACAATGGTCATTATGGTCAAACAGTTCCATTTCAGTTTCGTCAGACCACAGAACAGGTCTCCAAAAATGTAGGTCTTAGTTCCTGTGTGAATTTGGAAACATTAACCTGACTTTTATATGTTTCTTTTGGAGTAATGGCTTCTTCCTGGCAGAATGGTCTTTCAGCCCATGTTGATAGAGTACTTGTTTCCCTGTGGATAATGACACAATCTTACCAGCTTCCTCCAGCATCTTCACAAGGTCTTTTGCTTTTGTTCTTGGGTTGATATATACATGTCGGACCAAAGAACGGTCCTTTCAGAACGGTATGATGGCTGGACATTCCCATTTTTTTTGTACTTGCTTATAAAATTCTTTGTACAGATGAACAAGGCACCTTCAGGTAGTGAAAATTTGAACCAAGGTTTGATCAGACTTGGCAAGTCCCAATTCTCTTCTAATTTTGCCCGATTTTTTTAGATTTCCCCCATGAGTTACACACAGAAGCAGTATGTTTCTGGTGTGCCTAAAAAATACATCCATAGGTGTCTCTCTAAGTAAGTTGCCAAAAAAATTTCCCAAAGAACCCCCCAAGACATACATCATCATAGGTCTGCCCAATATTTTAAAAGGCATAGTAACCCCAAGTGTATGTAATCCGATTTGCAGAAGGAAAATAAAAATGCCTTAAAGGTTTACTCTGATTTCATGTGAGTTAGTGAGAAAAACATGCCTATGTGTCTTTTTATATAGTGTGTGTAAACGTCTGGGTTTTAACTGTATGTGCTATTGTTTTATATCAATATATATATATATAAAATATATAATATACTATATATATATAAAATTAATATATATATATATATATTTTAAATTTTAAAATATAGTGCCCCCAAGGTCCCCCTGCTCAATAAGGGCACATATGCAAGGCCCCTCTGAAGTTTGCCAATGAAATACCTGGATTGATTCTTGTGACTGATTGGGGGAAGGGGCTGTGGTCAAGGAGACAAAAAATTGAGCTCTTTGGCATTAACTCAACTCGCAGTGTTTGGAGGAAGAGAATTGCTGCCTATGACCCAAAGAACACCGTCCCCAATGTCAAGCATGGAGGTGGAAAAAATTTATGTTTGGGGTGTTTCTCTGCTAAGGGAATAGGACTACTTCACCGCTTCAATTGAAGAATGGATGGAGCCATGTACCATAAAATCCTGAGTTACAACCTCCTTCCCAGCCTCCTTGTGGCTGGGTCTTTCAGCAAGACAATGACCCAAAACATACAGCCAAGGCAACAAAGGAGTGGCTCAAAAAGAAGCACAGTAAGGTCATGGAGTGGCCTAGTTAGTCTCCAGACCTTAATCCCAAAGAAATTATGGAGGGAGTTGAAGCTCCGAGTTGCCAAGCGACAGTCCAAAATCTAATGATTGAAAAGATGATCTGCAAAGAGGAATGGAAACCCAAAAATTCCTCCTGACATGTGCACAAACCTCATCATCAACTACAAAAAACGTCTGACTGCTGTGCTTGCCAACAAGGGTTTGCCACCAAGTATTAAGTCTTGTTTGCCAAAGGGATTAAATACTTATTGCTCACTGCAAAATGCAAATACATTTACATATAATTTTTTGATATTTTCTCCTGTATTTTATTCTTTTGCCTTTTAAAATCTTATTTTCCTCCATATGTTTAAATAAATTACTAAAAAAAAAAAACTCTATATATTATAGGATATTGTTATGTTATTTTTGTTAAAAGGGAAGGGATAAAAAATAATTAAAATTTATTTATTTTTAAAAAAATATATTTTATGATGTGTATATATATATTATATTATATATATATATTTTAGGGGATATAAAAATTATAGATAAAAATATATATATATATTTTATAGATAAAAAAAAGTGAAAAAAAGAAATATATTATTTTGAAAAAAAAAAAAAAAAAAAAATTTTTTTTTTTTTTTTTTTCCTTGCTGACAAAGGGCCGTTCACACACGGCTTTTTGGCGTGGATTGGCGCCGAAACTGCCGCCGATTTGGCTGCAGTACGGCGCCAATCCGTCGCAGTAATTACGGTAATCCACTGTTTCTCATAGAGACAGTGGATTCCGTCGCCTACCCGCTCGGCTCGAATCCGCCGGGCGGGGAGAAAGTGACATGCACATTTTTTAAGGGCCGACGCGTCCGTACATAATGCATTGTCTTGGGCCGGCAGGCTGCTCCCCCGCCGCGCTCCCGCCCCCACGCCCGCCCCATATTCACGCCCGCATTTCGAGCGCAATCCGGCGGGAATAAGCCGTGTGAACGGGGCCAAAGGGACTTCAGAATTAAAACATCAAGGCAGCCATGTTTTTCTAATCCCATATAAATCCCTTTAAGGTCAAGTTATCTTATTTGTTATAAATACTACAGGGGTACTGAGGGTTATCTGTTAAAGTGGTTGTCTCGTAAAGACATCACTTTCCATGTGTTTTATTAGGTGCAGAAGGACTTCACAGACCCCTCTTTTATTTACCAGTGTTAAAGGAGTATTCCCTCCATAGACATTGATGGCATATTGATAGGATATGCCAGTACCGTTTCTGATAAGTGCAGGTCTCACTTCTGGGAATCGCATTTATTTCGAGTATGAACCCCCAAACCTCTTGGTTTTGAACAGAGAGGTGATCGGGACTCTACAAATGAAATTAATCGATACGCCATCAATGTCTATAGCGAGACAACCCCATAAAGAGCCAATAAGCAAAGGGTCAACTTCAAGGAACTCCCATGTATGACATCACACAGGAAATCTATGGTGTATGAAGCTATAGTCAGCCGACTATTCGAAGCGGGCTGGGCAATGAAAGCGAGGCTTAGATCCTATTTCAGTATGTTTTATCAACTTACACAGAGTGACAAATCGCTCAAAGGTAATTATTCTGTTCTTTTCCCAAATGAACAGAAAGTGCATTAGGCAAGGCACCTAGCAAAAGCCATACAGTCTACAGAGGATGGCACTGATCATGAAAACAACTAAAGACCTTACCATTGTCATTTCTTGTGTTGGGCCCCCTTTGTATTTTTAACCAAGTTACTCAGAAATAAAATTCCATGTATGTCTAACCCGACATTTTATTATTTTTAACTATTTTCACTGAAAATTTTGTCATGTATTGCAATGTCCTCCTCACATACAGGTCGTCTTACCAAATGCAGCTACCTTGATGAGAATGGCCTGCAAACCGCTGGATATCATTTCATTCAACAGATCCTCTTGCTTCCGGCGCCAAAGAAAAGCAAGTGGCTGAAGACCGAGTCGCTGACACCTACAGAAAGACAAAGGAACATGAACTTTGTACATACCTAAAAGTTAAACTTTTAGCAATATGGCTATGTTCACACGGCAGTAATTGCGGGACGTATTTTGCCCAGCAATTACGCCGTGAGTACAGGGGGTGGGGGGGGGGGGGCAGCCCGTCGGCCCCATAGACATTCTTTATTGTCGGCACGTATACGCCGCTAGTAATTGACATGGATTACGAGGAGGCGTAATCCATAGTTCTCTATGAGAACTGTGGATTACCGTAATGACTAGGACGTATCTCACCCCGTATTTCGCGCAGTACGGTGCGAAAAACAGGGCGAGATACGTCCCATTTTAAGCCGTGTGAACATAGCCTACGAGTTTCTTAGAAACCGAAAGAGGGATTTGTGTTTTTCTGTAAGAGCAGTAAGACTAAAGAGGTCTCTATGCAGAGGAAGTTATCATGATGAATTCACTAAAAGAGTTCAAAAGTTTCCTGGATGTATTACTGGCGTGAGATAACATAAGTTATAGTGACTGGAGTAATACACACAGGTTGCTAATTCAGGGATTTATTCCGATTGACAATCTGGAGTCAGAAACATGTTTTTTCCCTTAGGGCCTGTTCACATCGGCGTCAGAGGTTCTGTAGGGCACCTCCAGCGCACGTTCCAGGATCGAGGAAAAAAATAACGCAGCAAGTTGCACCATTTTTTCCGGTACAAGAACGGACGCCATAACGGAAACCTAATAGACCCCGTAGTAGTCGCTGATGTCCATTAGGAGCTGTCCTAAAACGGATCCGGTTCTACTTCTGCAACAAAGGTTCTGAACAGAACCTCTAATGCAGATGTGAACCAGGCCTAAGATGAGGACAATTAACTTTTACCACTTTTTGTTTTTTGCCTTCCTTTGGATTAAAACCGCATGTTAAAAGGCTGAACTGGATAGACTTCCATAACTTTTTTTTTAGTCTTACAAACTATGTTACACATATCATCAAAATTGGCAATCGGGAAACTGCATTTTAATCAAGGCCAGCAACAACAACATTGCTGGTGATCGTGATCTGACAGAATTTGGACGGCCTCTATTCAGCAGCACATACTGCTGGGTTATCCGGGTGTTCAAAAATTCCAATGAAGCATGGAAAACAAAGAACTAATGTAATAACATTTGACTCTAATTATTTTCTGCATTTGCATTCCCTTGGCGCATGCTGCCTGACTTCTTTTCAAACTTTCTATTTCTGGTTCAGCTGATGATTCAGCAATGAGCCCTGAACTACATCACCAATAACACCTTGCACCCACTTTCACTGAGCTCTAGCATCTGCTCAGCACCTCCTGGGCAAGACTTTTCCTGGATGTACATACAGCAATAGTCACAGTAAAAACCATGACAGGAAATGGGCTCTTTTCAGTGTAGCACTAGATAATAACATTCAAGCACTGTGAACAACATGGCTTAGGTATTCAAACACCGTAGAGAGATCAAAATGGATGTGTGTAGGGATATGATCAGAAAAAATAAAGGGTTTCTGATGAAAAAAACACATTCAGTTAAAGTGAGTAAATTTGAAAACGGTACCCCAAAAAGAATAGGATAAAAAAATAAAATAAACCTAAAACGGGGAAATCAGTCAAAAAGAAAAGAAAAACATGCGATGGGTCTTTTATAAGTGTATTAAACTTCTGGTTTAACTTAAAATAATTAATGCACAAAAAAACACACAAAAATTATATATAAAATATATAATAAAAAAATACTTACAACAAGGGGTTAAATTTTGCTTAATTAAGTATTTTAAAACGGAAAAAAAGGTTGGCACGAAATCTTTTTTTTTTTTAGTTTTTGGATTGTAGGGGGGATTTTTTTATTTTTTTTTGTTTATATATAATATAAATATATTAAAATATATAACAAAACACATAATTTGACGAGGACTTTTGGGGGTACATCTGTTAACCTTTGAAAGGGTTTCCCGGGCCCCCCGCAAACCAAAAGGTAGCAGATATAGGTACAGACCCCTGGTTGGGAAAAACTGTCTTCCCCTTTGGCCCTATCGGTAAGGAACTTGAAGGGAAGGTACAAGGGGGCAAAACCTAATGCGGAATCGGGCACTTAAAACCCCCGGGCAGGTACATCAAAGGGAATCCTTGCTAAAAAAAAAACCCAAACAAAATAACATTGGAGGATCCGCTCTTTGGTCTTTTCGCTTCCTAGATGACCTCCTAGACTCTTGTTTCGCAAGGTCTAAGACATTCTTTGTAGGACTCGGTACCACCATTTCCCAACCTTCCCCCCGGGCCTTGTCGATGATATAACGCTCTTGATTTAATCCATTGTGGAAAACCTGTGGCGGCCACTGGACAAAGCAACCCCAAGGATGCGGGACACCTCGTAAACCTAATCAAGAGGTACAAAGCTACCGAGGACTTAATACAAGCTGTACCTCCTGGACACTCCAACCCCCCCCGGAAAAAAAAAAGTCCGAATATCGGAAGACGTCCCCCTAATTTAAGCAGGGTGAGAAGTGTCCCAAAAGGAGGTGGCGCAGAGGGTGAACATATGCAGGAAAGGTCCAAAATGGACAGTTCGTTCTAGGGCAGAGTCACAAGGAGACTGGGGCTTCATACTGTGATGGCGGTGTCATGGACCTGGGCATATGGCTGCAAACTGTTCTCTTACCATGGAGCCAAAGGAGTGTGACTCAGCTAGGTGGAGGTTGCCGTTTGCATGGCCAGCATCATAGATTGATCAGCAGCTGTGTGACATTATGGTCCATGGCTACCCTGTAACGGCACTACTGGACCCTGGGAGTCTGATCACTCTGGTGTACGCCAGACAGATTGACCCTATGTCCCTCATTGGACATGTAATAGGGGTTCTGTGAGTTCATGGGGACACCAAGGAGTACCCTGCCGCTTCAGTAAAACTGGAGTGGCCAAACGATGGATGGGAGGCCACTCCCACGCACCAGGTGAGGATGGTGTCAGGCTCCATAAAGCCTGGGCCTGTGTTTATCTCTGGTGGACCTCTGCTGTTTAAGAGGAAAGCCACATTGAGATCTGTAGACTGTTTAAGTCAGAAAGGAACCCCATGTTAGTAAGTGCTCAGCTGAGCAGGTCTTTCATATATGTTGTGCCTGAAGTTTAAGGCCGCGTTTACACGGCACAGACCAAATACCTATTTTTCAGACCGCCGGCGGTCTAAAAAACCGATCGGTGGAAAATCTGTGCAGTGGGGAGCACGGATTTTCGATTGAAGTCCATGTAAAAGGTTGACAGCCGGTTTACAGACGGCTTTCATAGCCGAAAAACGTCTGTAAATCCAGCTGAAATCCAGTGCCGTGGGGACAAGCCCTTAGGCTTTGTTTTTGTTTGTACTTACTAAATAAACCCAGGCAGCACCTGGATTTGGACTTTTACATCTCCTGTCATTGTGTGTCTATTGAAGCCCATGTTGCCTACCTGTTCGTGATGGTAACCCCACAGTATATATATATGTTATATATATTGTGGAGGTTGGCATCACGAACAGGTATAACTAAAACACACACACACCACAATGGGTTGCAAAAGTATTTATACCCCTTGAACTAATCCTAATTTCTAAATGTTAGAACCACAAACTTAAATGCATTTCATGTGATAGAGCCACACAAAGTAGCAGGTATATGTGAAGTGTAAAGAAAATGGTCGGTGCTTTCATGTATTCAGCTGCCTATATTCTGATAAATAAAATCCAGTGTGACCAATTGCCTTTAGAAGTTACCTAATTAGTAAATAGAGTACATCAGTAAGTAATTTATTTTCAGTAAAACTACAGCTTTTTTTGTAAAAGCCTCAGAATTTTTCTTAGAGAACATTAGTGAACAAACAGCATCATGAAAAACAAGGAACACACCAGACAGCTCAGTGTACTGCAGGGTTAGGTTTAAAAAAAAAAAAAAAAAAGCCCAAGCCCTGAATATCTCAGAGAACTGTTCAAATCATCTTCCATAAATGGAAGGAGTATGGCACAACTGCTAACCTACCAAGACACCTAAATTGACAGTCCAGACAAGGAGACCACTGATTAGAGAAGCAGCCAAGAGGTCCAAGGTGACTCTGGAGGAGCTGCTGAGATCCACAGCTCAGGTGGAGGATCTGTCCACAGGACAACTATTAGTCATGTACTTCACAAATCTGGCCTTTATGGAAGAGCGGCAAGAAGAAAGTTCTTTTTAAAAGCCATAAGCAATCCCGTTTTCAAAAAGCTGTGGAGGAGACACAGCAAGCACGTGGAAGAAGGGGCTCTGCTCAGCTGAGACCAAAATTGAACTTTTTTGCCTAAATGCCAATACTATGTGTTGAGGAAAGCCAACACTGCACATCACCCTTACCCACCATCCCCACTGTGTAGAGTGGTGGTGACAGCATCATGCTGTGTGGAGGCTTTTCTTCAGCAGGGACTGGGAAGCTGCTCAGAGTTGATGGGAAGATGGATGGAGCTAAATACAAGGCAATCCTGGAGGAAAACCAGTAAGGCTCTGTCTACACTGCACAGAAAAACGTCAATTTTTCACCGCTTTTCGTCTTCTAAAAACGCTGGAAAAACGACTGTAATCATCTCCCATAGACTCTAATGTAAACCCCTCCTGCTGTCTACACTGAGCTTTTTTCTGTTCGTTTTTTTAACTGGTCGTATTTTGCTACATGTTCTAAAAAACACCAGAGCAGAGCAGAAAAATTACTACAGGAGTCTATGGAAAGCGCCGGACGTCTTTTGTCACGTTTTTTGGCGCGTTTTTGCGGCGTTTTTTGCCGCGATTTTTCAATGAAAACCCTCCCAGGACACCCAAGTCCCACCTATAGTGGGTGTAACAAAGGTTATACCTTATCAAATTTGCATACAAGTGTTGATGTGTCCTTGTTTGTACCTTTTGTAATAAAATGATTCATATATTTTTCACTAAAAATAAGTTTTTTATGGATTTTGACGTCAGAATCCGTTTTTTTGCGGATTTTGGTGCTAAAATCCTTTTAACATATTTTGGCGCTAATAAAGCTATCTCGCTTCGGATGCCAAAAATAAGTTTGTTTTTTTTTAATGGATTTTGGCGCCAGAATCCGTTTTTTTACGGTTTTCAGCACTAAAATCCTCTTCTTAACATATTTTGGCGCTAATAAATTTATCTCTGTTCTGACACTAAAAATCCGTTGGTTTTTTTTTTTTACAGATTTTGGCGCTAATAAAGTTCTCGCTTCTCACGCAAAAAATACTTTTTTTTTCGGATTTTGGCTACAGAATCCTTTTTTACGGATTTTGGTGCTAAAAACGTTTTCTTAACATATTTTGGCGCTATTTAATTTGTCTCGCTTCTGACGCAAAAAGAAGTTTTTTTCACGGATGTTGGCACTAAAATACTTTTCTTTACAGATTATGGCGCTAATAAAGTTATCTCGCTTCTGACGGCAAAAATAAGTTTTTTATGGATTTTGTCGCAAGAATCCGTTTTTTTACGGATTTTGGCACTAAAATACTTTTCTTAACTTCATTAGCGCCCAAATATTTTGTGAAGGTTTTGAGCGCCAAAAACCATAAAAAAAAAAAAAAAAAAAAAAAACAGATTCTGGCGCCAAAATCCGTAAAAAAAAACGTATTTTTGGCGACAACCGCAAGAAACTTATTAGCGCCTAAATCTGTAAAAATGCAGACCTTAGCACCAAAATCCATTAAAAAAATGGACTTTAGGCAAAAATCAAGAAAACATATTTTTGCCGACAAAACGAGATGCTTTATAGTGCCAAAACGTAAAAAAAATTATTTAAGGGCCAAATTCGAAAAACTATTTTGGTGACAAAAGCGAGAACTTTATTAGCGCCAAAATCCATAAAAATGCAGATCTTAGCACCAAAATCTGTTAAAAAGAAGTATTTTTGGCGACAAACGCAAGATAACTTTATTAGCGCCAAAATCCGTAAGACGACTACAAGATCACATATAAATGCAAAGAGGTGCATTATTTACCCTTTTGTAGGGCGGAGTTACATCCAATGGCTTAATTTATGCATACATTAAAAAACAGGCTTAAAGACAAGCAAAAAACGCTTGAAAAAAACGCTTGTAAAAAACGCGCCAAAAAACGGCCGTTTTTCAGCTTCTTTTGACAGGCAGTGGCCCCGAAAACTAAAAGCTTCTGAACTTTTTTAGTAAACCCTTTTTTCAGGTCTTTTTTGTCCACTTGCAGGGGAAGAAGGAGTTTTTAAGGGGGCCTGCAAAAGATTTGAGCCCTGAGGCGTGGGTTTTTCACCTTCCAGCGGGGAAAAACGACCCTAAACATACAGGCAAAGCAACAGGGGAAAGGGGTTTTTAAAACCCAAAGCTTATTAAATGTGTTACAATCCCCCAGCCCAAAACCCAAAAGACCTAAACCCATTGAGAATTTTGGGGCATGACTTGAAAATTGCAGTTCACAAACACCCCTCCAAACCCAACCCCTACAAAATTTTAGCAAAACCCCCATTTTTTAAAGATGTGCAAAGCAGGAGAAACATCCCCAAACAAAATGCAGCTGTCACTGGAACCTGGGGGGGTCCTTCCTTTTTTTTTTAAGTCAGGGGGGTTTTAAATACAAAAGGAAACGCCACCTTTTCATTTTTTTAAATTTTGGTAAAAATTTTGGGAAAAGCATGTATTTTTTTTCTTTACACTTCACAAATATTTTCTCCTCTGTTTTTGCTCTATCACCTGAAAATATAATTAAAATACATTAAAAGCTGAAACAAATTAAAAATGAGAATATTTTCAGGGGGGGTGGGAAAGACTTTTTGTAACCCCCAAAAATTATATTAAAGAAAAAAACATACAGCATAAATGCTTAAATGAAGCTTAAAACTTTTTTCCCCCTCGAAACCCCCGCGAAAACCCCACAGGAAAAGCGCCAACTAAAAAACACCCATCCACCCCTTTCTTTATCCTGAAAAAAAAAATACGCACCAACCCAAAAAAGAGAAAACAAAACCCCAGATTTTTAAAAAAACCCTTTTCCAGAACAATGGAAATTGAATAGTGAAAAGATACGCGCAAAATTGGGAGGAAACATGCTGGGCCCTTTTTGGGACCCACCACAACGGGGAACACTTACTTACAGGGGGTACAAAAATTTTTTTGGACCCCCTTTTAAAATTTGTTCAAAAATCTTTTTTTTCATTGAAACCCCCAAAATTTGGTAAAAATCCAAAAAGTTAAATTAATGTACACTCTCCCCCCCCCCCCCCTTCCATTTTGGGAAAAAAAAAAAAATCCAAAAAAGCCCGAAAATTTTTTGCAAATTTAAAAATTTATAAAATAAAAAACCTGAAATATCACATGGTCAAAAGTATTCCCCCCCTTTGCGTGAAAACTCAAATTTAACTCGCAGCTGTCCATTTCCTTCTGATCCCCCTTAAATTTTTCTACCCTTTTCTTTGGAAAGTCCCAGCTGTTTTTAAAAAATTAAACTGATTGGACTTGATTGGGAAAAACCACAACCACCTTTATATAAGCCCTCACAGCTCACATTTGCATGTCGAGCACAAAGAATCATGAGGTCAAAAGGGAACCCCAAGGGACTCAGAACAGAATTGGGGGAAAAGGCAAGACCTGGCCGGGGTTACAAAAAAAATTTTCTGCAGCACTCGGGTTTCCCCTAAGAGAAACGGGGTGGGGTTTCGGGGGGTTTTAAATTTCCTTAAAGAAAAAAATTTGGGACGACCACAACTTCCCTTCGCCCCCCGGCCACCAAAAACAAATACGTCCACCCCAAATTTAAGAAAATCGGGGAGAAGAGCCTTGGTGAGAGAGGTAAAAAAAAACCCCCCAAATCCCCGGGGGCCCCAGTCACCAGAGATCCCATTAGGGAGATGGGGGGAAATTCCCAAAAAAGAAAAATATCACGGGCCAGCCTCCCCCAAAGTCGGGGTTTATGGCAAAAGGGGCCGACGGAAGCCTTTTCCCTCAGTGCAAGACTATAAAAAGCCGCGGGCAGATTTTCATAAAAACACATGAAGGACCCCAGACAATAGAAAAAAAGATTCCCCTTGCTCTGAAGAGAAAAATTGAAATTTTTAGTGTTAATCCTAAGGGGGGGTGGGAAAAACCCGGCCCGGGTCATCAACCTGCACAATACAAACCCAACAGTGACACATGGTGGTGGGCAGCATCATGCTATGGGGGTGTTTTTCAGCTGCAGGGACAGGACGACTGGTTGCAATTGAAGGAAAGATGAATGCGGCCAAGTACAGAGATATCTTGGATGAAAACCTCTTCCAGACGCTCTGGACCTCAGACTGGGCCGAAGGTTCATCTTCCAACAAGACAATGAACCTAAGCACACAGCTAAAATAACAAAGCAGCGGCTTCAGAACAACTCTGTGCCCATTCTTACTGGCCCAGCCAAAGCCCTGACCTAAACCCAATTGAGCATCTCTGGAGAGACTTGAAAATGGCTTCCACCAACGTTCACCATCCAACCTGAGGGAACTGCAGAGATCTGCAAGGAAGGATGGCAGAGGATCCCCAAATACAGGTGTGAAAAACTTGTTGCATCATTCCCAAGAAGACTCATGGCTGTACTAGCTCAAAAGGTGCTTCTACTCAATACTGAGCAAAGGGTCCGAATACTTATGAAAAGGAGATATTTCAGTTTTTCTTGTTTAATAAACTTGCAAAAATGTCTACGGTTTCTGTTTTTTTCTTTGAAGATGCGGAGGGGGAGGGGGCAGAGTGTACATTAATGTGCAAAAAAAGAACTTTTTGGATCTTACCAAATGGCTGCAATGAAACAAAGAGTGAAAAATTTAAAGGGGTCTGAATACTTTCCGTACCCACTGTATAGCTAAAAATGCTGTTTCCATCCTGGCCATTACTATCTACCATCTATTTGACTTTCCATGTCAAATATTTATGTATTTTCTGACAACATTATTTCTGTATATTGAATTGTGCATCTCAAAAAATTAGAATATTATTGAAAATTAAAGGGCTTCTCCAGGACTATCTTTTTATTTGTTATAGGGCTCACAAATGTATTATATTAAACATTGTAATTCAGACTGTAATGAGTCTAAACAATATATGGGTTTCTCTATTTGACTTAAATTATTGATATCAATTATCTTTTCAGTGATAATCTAATTTTCTGAGATGCAAAATCCAAAATGGGATCCAAAATGGGTATTTAATAACTTTTCTAAATATAAGTCACTAAAAAAAAGTGAAGCTTGTGAGTTCTACAGCCTGACTAAGATGCCCTTAGTTTACATTAGACATGACCAGGAGCTGATCTTCGGTTGCTTTGTTTGCACTTCTTATCTGATGGCAGGGAACATGAACCAGCTTTGAAGGGACTGGTGAGAAAAGAACCTGTGTCTTTTCTATAGAGAAACCACTGGTTGTAATGTAATTACCTGAGTAAACATGTAGACGCTCACTGGCTCCCTGCTCAGCCCCCCCTCCCCGCATCAGTTTGTGAACAAATGCTCAGAGCTTATCTTCTCTCCTGTGCACAATACAGTTATCCCCTGTGGATTAGCAAAACCATGTTTATTCAACTACAGTTACTGAGTATCAGGAACAAGCATGTGAGGTGGTGCAATGACATCACAGAGGAGGTACTTGTTTTTTTTAAACACTGAAACACAACGCCCCTTTTTTCAAGCCTCAAGAGGGGAGTATCAGCCTGTTAGGTAAGGAACTTACTTCTTGGCAAAACCCCTTTAACAGTGTCCTACCTATCCCTAGATATCCCCTCTTGTATGGGCTGCATAAGCTCCTCAGGTCACTATAGCTACAGACCTGTTTGATCTCTCCTTATCGACTACCAGTGCTGGTTCCTATAGCTACAGACCTGGTGTCCTCAGCAGCTCCTCACTGCGGGCCAGTAGAAGCCAGTAAACACGGCCCTGAATTCAAAAATGAATCTGATAAAACAGGACTGAGGTGAGATGAATTGATGTAGTGAGACAACCCCTTTAAGTCTTACTATGGAGTATTGTTGCAAGCCTGGCCACTGCTACTATCAGAAATAAAGCAGGATAGCTGCTATATCTGGCAATCAGAACAGAAATGTATGTGACAAGAATAATTATTGCCTACATGTTTATTACCTTCACGACGCAGCTATGTTTCTTTTTTTCCTTCCTGTCTTCCAAGAGCCATCACTTTTTTATTTTTCGGTCTACATAGCCTTAATAGGGCTTGTTTTTAGCAGGACAAAATGTACTTTTTAATGGTGCCATAGACTGTAGCATATAAATTACTGGAAACCCAAAAACATTAAATTTTGGGTGGACATAAAATAAAATTTGCACAGTTTTTTGCAGGGTTTTAATTTTTATGGAGTTCACTGTTCAATATAAATTGAGAGTTATCTGTATTATGATGGTCAGAACAACTCCAGGGATACAATGGGCCTTACATATGAAAACGGTCCAGCAGTTAGACTGTCTTTGTTGTCCATAGCAACCAAATCAGAGCTCAGCTTTCATTTCATATAGTGCTCTGGAAAAATAAAAGCGGATCTCTGATTGGTTGCCATGTGGAAAAGAGTCTTAGTTTTCATACATAAAGCCCCAAATTTGTAGTTATTATTTTGTTTAAGCAGTTTAAAAAAAGTCAAAAAAAAAATATTTGCGCATCTATGACCAATAACATTTTTGTTTCTAAAGCTATGGACTTTTGTGACGGCTCATTTTTTGCGGACTGTAGTTTCTATTGGTACATTAGATAGATGCAACTTTTTTATCACTTTTTATTCCAATTCTCTGTGAATAAAAAAAGCAGGGCTGTGGAGTCGGAGTTGGTTCCTATTTTGCAGGAGTCAGTCATCCTAAAATGGACAGTCTCCAACTCCCAAAATATATAATCGGTTGGTCCAGTTAGTTCGATGCAAAGAGCAAGAGGAATTGGGTCCGGCCAGTGCTGCTGCTCCCATATCTTCAGCCTCATTACATGAGGAGCATAATTGATGACATGGAGCAGGCAAAGCGCTGCCCCAGGGGAAAAGATTCTGCTCCCAGAAAAACAGATTTCAGCAAAATGTTTCACCTGCTTTCAAAGAAGTAGAAGAGTCCAACCATTCATCAGATCTGACTTTGGCTGAGGCAATTCCTTTATACCCTGACATTGTTAGAGATGTTGCCCCTGTGATCACCGCTTTGCGCCCAACCCAAGTTAGTGTAGAGAGGCTGTTCTCTAGCCTGGAAATAATGAGATCAGATGTGAGGTCATGTATGCAGGATCTGATGGAGGCGATATTATTTCTCAGAACAAATTCAGAGACTCCACAAATGTTCCTGCAGTGTTTTGCATATTTACAATTTTTTTGTGTTCTAAAGTCATATCCAATAAATATATTTTACACTGACAAGCAAAATGGTAACAATGTTTTGAACTTTGGACTTTCTGGCTCCATATCTCACCATCCACTACAGCTTTGTACATGAGGCTACTGTAATTTTAAATACAGTCATCTTACATCTTATACATAAATTGCAAGTATTTAGCATCTGCTTAGATCTGCAGATTCTTTCCTGTAACTGCTTTGTTACTGTTTTGCTCCTAAAAATCAAAATGTAAATTTTTATTATTTTGTTAGTATTTGGGAAATCGCCCTTTTGGTTTTCAATACTGTCTGAATCCTTCTGGACTCTGAATCAGATTCAAGCACATCTTGACCAAAATCTGATCCCAGGTCTCTTCTACACATTCCCAATGTTGGTGCAGACTGGACGTGGATACAAATACAGCTTTTTCTTCAACTCTACCCACAAGTGTTCAAAAGATCAAAACATTGTTAACATTTTGCTCGTCAGTGTCTGTTCCACCTAAATAGCTTGATTATTGTATCATAATACAGTAAAGTTATCACTTAAACATGCGCCGTGTATGAGGGAGTCAGGAGTCGGAGTCAGGAGTCGGAGGTTTGGGAAATTGAGGAGTCGGAGTCGGGGCTTTGGCTTGCCGACTCCACAGCCCTGAAAAAAAAAGAGCAAAAAACCCCCACAAATTTGTTCCTGGGAATTATTTCCTCTACGGCGTTCACTGCATGGAATAGGAATAAAATATATTATATTTTAACAGATCGGATTTTTACAAAGTGTTATCAATCATGTGTAACTTTAATTTTTTTGTTTTTTTGTTTTTGTTTACACGTTAAGGGCTTGTTCACACGGAGTTTACACTTCGTGTTACAAGCGCTTTTAGGATCCGTTTTGGGGTCCACACTGTCGGCCCCCAAGACGGATCTAACAATCAGCAGTGAGATTATCACTGCTGTCTATGCCGAACATGCAGCGGCGTTCACATGAGAGATCGCCACTGCATGTTTCAATAGCGCAGCTCAGCTCCGTCTTGAAAAGATTTGCATGTCAAAAACTCCGTGTGAACAAGCCCTAACATTAAGTCCCCCTAGGGGACTTGAACATGTGATCCCTTGATCTATATACAGTAGTACTGATGTTTTGCCACATACAGGCATTTCAATGCTCTCCTATTCCATTCTACAGCAGGGTACAATATGTGACCTAACATGACAGCTACAGAGGCCTTTATTAAGGTACGTTCACATGGCTTATTTGGACACATCAAAATCTCGCTTGAAACACACTTCTTCAGAAGACGTTTTAGACGCGTTTCTTGGTGCTTTTGTGACTCTTTTTTTGGACGAGGTTTTGGATGAGGATTTCAATACTGTTTTCACCTATACATATTAATAGCCAGGGAAAAAAACGCAGCGAATAACACTCTAAAAAACGCGTTAAAAACACACCGAGAAACGCTTCTAAAAAACGCACTAAGGTTTTGAAGCTTTCCGTTGATTCCTATGGAGATTTTCAGCGCTGAAAACGCTTCAAGAATTCACATAACACGTCTTTTTCTGCACCCAAAACAGCTTCCAAAGCGGCGCTTAAACGCGAGGAAATCCTCGTCGCGTGTGAACAATGCCGCTGTTTTACATAGGAATCAATGGAAATGATCTGGGGGTGTTTCAGAGGCTTTTTTGACGCGGTTTTGGGAACGGAAACTGCTCCAAAAACTGCGTCAAAATCAGCCATATGAACATACCCTTAGGTTTTATCTAACACAAATATCAGTGGCACACTAAAGACTAAGTAAAACCTCAAGGTATATAGGAATATTGGAAATGCATTACTGCTAAGGAAAATATGAAAAACCTGGGACTCTTAGTTTACAGTATTTGATCAAAGATTGTATTAAGCTCACCTCCCAACATGTCAAGGGGTTCCCAGAGCAGGTGAGTCCCTACACTGAACATGTTACCTCAGTGTTTCAGAGGCTTTTTTGACGCGGTTTTGGGAATGGAAACTGCTCCAAAAACTGCGTCAAAATCAGCCATATGAACTTACCCTTAGGTTTTAGGCTGCCATGGCAACCGAACAGAACCTCGTGATCTTGTCACAGGAGTGTCCATCAGGGACCCCAAAACACTGTGGACCTAGATGTCACAGTCAGCTTAATCCCAGCGTTTAAATGATGAAATAGCTGGGACTGAAGCGGTGTCACCAGTTGCTGGCGGTATCTAACACTTGGCACCCGCTGCATATAGAGGCTGGGGAGTGGTCCTGCTCTATACTCGCTTCTCATGGTTTTGACAGACAGGTCGTGTCCAATTGGGTGAAGGGGTTAAAGTTAATCAATAAGATGGGAATTCCCCTTTCAATTTTTTCCACTAACTTCTGCTATAGTAGCCCTTCTGTGGGATTGATCCAGACAGGGTAGCAGTCACTTAGCATATGCGTCAATGACCCATGGACACCCATGTCGTTGGTTCATTGGTTGCACTTCCTTGGGCTACTTCTGATTAACCAGTGCATACCAAGAGCACCACACAAGATTTGTCATTTTAGAGACACTTTGACCTAGTTGTCTAGCCATCAACACTTGGCTTTTCTCAAAGTCGTTTAAAGAAAACCTGTTATATAGGTAATGCCCCCCTTGCTGAGGGCAGCACAAGCTAGTGACCGACATGGTGTTTCCAGCACAGTGTCCCTTATTCTGTAAAATGCTGGAGTTTTAGAGCATTTAAAGGGGTTGTATCATTACATTAAATGATCTTCAGAATAAGGGGACAGTGAAAACAAGCAACTTTGCAATCGAATGTCATTTGCAAAGCTGTCTTGTTTTCAGACTGATGGACGCTGTGATTCCACACAATGCAATCTCAGACCAAGCTCCCCAAATCTGCTGGAATGTCAGGAAGTGCTTGGGCAATACCACAACAATGCGACAATTTATGAGACGGTTAAATTGGAAACCTAGTAATGCAATTATTAGACGCCGGCGCCGCCACTCCCCAATTATGTGTCCCTCTAATTCCACGCTTTCTCCGAACCATGAAATCGTCCAGAAGAGAAATTAGCTGCAACACTTTAGAGTTTAATTATCAAATAACACAACCTGTAATTATAGCCATAAATGTAATATTAATGAGAAATAACAAAAACTTTTAACAGTAAATTACCTTGCAGCCATTATCTATTTCCCTAAACTGCGAGTCCTCGGGATAAGCTCCGTCCCACCCCCCCCCTGCAGAGCAGTAGGTAATTTTTCTCTGCCTGATAAACCCAGCCATTAAACGTGGCGTGTAACACAAACCCCCCCCACTCTCCTTTCAATGAAAACGTTGTGTAGCCTCGGGGGGCCTCTGTCTGACTTGATCCCAATGTGTCAGTTAATCAGATAAAAAAATAAATAAATGAAATAATCATCAAGTCAGAACCACAAACAGCCTGAGGGAGGCGGCAGAGGAGAAGGAGGGGGCACACTTATTAAGATTGGGAAGCTGCAAACAAAACAAGACATCCGGATGATGTTACAGCATGTGTAAAGGTTACCGAGCGGCTGGGGACTGGCGACTCTCCCGGCTGCATACCTTCCACCGGGGCTGCACCTCTTCCTACCCCTAGTGGGGGTTACACAAACACGTCAACCTTCATGCTGCTGGTCAGAGCTCAGGGTCTTTATAACACAGACTTGTACCCTTTCCACCAAAGCTACTGTAAGGGCCCTTATTCAAGTCTATGTGAGGAGGACCTGTGACCTCTCCTGACCGGTCTGTTTTAGTAATCCCTTATGTTCCCTGTGACATAACAATCCTGGAGCATTTTCTCTTATAACTCAGGCTTGTGCAGTTCCTCTGTTTTTCCATGTAGAAATTTACTACTGAATCTGCCCCATGGGTGTTACTAATTGGGGTGTGTCCCTGCCCGAAAAACACAGAAACAAGGCCATACTCACAGCTCAAAGGCAGGACTGAAACTGAACCCAGTAGAAGGCAACACTGGCCCCTGTGCTACTTGGGAAAGATAAACAGGTGCAGCTGATTGCGAGCAGTAGCTCACATACCCCACCGCTAGGGGAACAATTAGACTGCACATTAAATTGATACCTGTTCACACAGTATGCAGAAAAGCCACAGTACAATACAGTCTCGTTCCGACTTACGTCTGTCCTCTAGTTACGAACGGGGACCGGGCGCTATCAGCAATCTTTGCAGCTGTACGTGACTCCTAAGAGCGCATGCAGCTGACTCTCCGGTCCCCGTTGGTGTTCGGGCATTGCCATGTCCTGGGCACCGGCAGGGATCGCTTCGTCTATATGCGACTCCTCCCGGAGCGCATAGAGCCGAAGCCTCTATTGCGGAGCAGAGAACGAGCGCTCCCTGCTCCGCAATATAACTCCGGAGGGCCGCAGGCAGACATGCGACCTTCAGGAGTCTCCGGCACAGGCAGCGCGCGATGTCATCACGCTGCCTGTGTGGCCTGATGACATCACCGGCCTGTGCAGAAAAGACGGAGCTGGAGGTGACCAGTGGGGGAGCGGGGGACTGTGGTGAGTATCTGTATTTGTTTTTTTAAATAAGCCCTATCTATACCTATCTCTGGGGGACCTACCTGCCTATGGGGGACATAACTGCCTTTACCTGCCTATGGGGGATATATACCTACATATGCCTGCTATGGGGGACATATACCTGCCTATGCCTGCTATGGGGGGAGCTATACCTGCCTATACCTTCTATGGGGGACCAATACCTGCTATGGGGACCTATACCTGTTATGGGGGACCTATACCTGCTATGGGGGACCTATACCTGCCTATACCTACTATGGGGGACGTATACCTGCCTATACCTGCTATGAGGGACATATACCTGCTATGGGGGACCGGACCTATACCTGCCTATGCCTGCTATGAGGGACCTATACCTGCCTCTGAGGGGACATATACCTGCCTATAGCTGCTATGGGGGACATAACTGCCTATGGGGGACATACCTACCTATTGGGAACATAACTGCCTATGGGAGACCTATACCTGTCTATACCTGCTATGGGGGACATAACTGCCTATGGGGGGACATACCTACCTATTGGGAACATAACTGCCTATACCTGCCTATGGGAGACATATACCTGCCTATACCTGCTATGGGGGACCTATACCTGCCTATACCTGCTATGGGGGACCTATACCTGCTATGGGGGACCTATACCAGCCTATACCTGCTATGGGGACATATGCCTGCCTATACCTGCTATGGGGGACATATACCTGCCTATACCTGCTTTGGGCGACCTATACCTGCCTATACCTGCTATGAGGGGATATATACCTGCCTATACCTGCTATGGGAACCTATACCTGCTATGGGGGACCTATACCTGCCTATAGCTGCTATGGGGGACATATACCTGCCTATAATTACACACCATACATATACACCATACATATACTCCATACATGTACTAAATATATAGGTTCCGACATACAAATTCAACTTAAGAACGAACCTACAGTCCCTAACTCGTATGTAACCCGGGGACTGCCTGTACATGGGGAGATTGCACAAATGCAAAAATACCGATAAGACAACCACTCACACACCTTCAATATATGAGGGGGGTGGTTGCTGGTATTATAATTGCATATAGATAAGGGTTCCATTAATGCAGATACGTGTGGTGCACCATGCTGGTTTGCAGCCTATTACGCCACCACTATTTGATTGGGCGGGCTGTCCAGCACTGTTTGGGTGTCCAACACAAAATACAGACACACTCTGCTCCCCAGTACTTTTGGGCAAAAAAATTGACATACTGGAAAAATACCAAATATGAGGTATTAGTTAATACCGTGGCCACTATACATTAGTTAATACAGTGTCCCTGCCTGTCCTGCAGCATCATTAGGCACCGAGCACAATTCTGCTGTTTTCTGACTGTAGAAGCAGCTGAAAGGTTACAGTGCAGCTGCTGGCTGAGTGAAATGCTGCCGGACCCTTATTCTGAGTGAGAGAGGCAGGAATGCACGCTCCCGTGAATACGACCGGGGGCCAGAAACAATGTAAATCAGTAGAGCCGTCAGCCAATGAAATGAAAGGAGGTGGAGTCCGACCGGCCCCTAGGGAACAGTGTTTAAAAGAAAACGAAGATAAGGAACTGTGAAAACAATACAAATTTGCAAATACATCCAATTGCAAGTTCTTTGTTTTCACTCTCCCCTTATTTGAAGACCATTTATGAATGTAAAACACTTTAAGGAATTTTGAGTTGATAGAGGGGGGGTCCTCTGTTTCATATCCACAGAGAGCATTTACATAGTAACATAGAAGACTGACAGCAGACTTTAATACGTAAAGACTTGCTTTATTTGCATTTGTTATAGAATTATTGTTTTCTTTTTATCAATGTTAAATTCTTTGGGTGACATGTTATGCTTTAAACAATTACTAGTTTCGAGTTACATCCATTACGAAGTTGCTTGGTTTTCAGCCCCTTATTTTGAAGACGATTTACGCATTTACAGCGAATAAGGGGGTTGACGGCCCAACTCCAACATGGTCTAATCACTTTAAATATATGTGATTCAAAATGTGAAACTCTAGGATACTGCATTTCCAAGGAGGAAGTTCGGTTAACCATAAGTTCCCTAAACTTGATTACGTATGAAGGACGGTACTTGCGTGAACTCACCAACTATGACAGGCCAATATTAATGGATTTAGCCCAACAGTAGCCATATGAGCCTTTTAAAAGATAAAGTTAGCTTTTAGTGTTATTGGTTCGGATGAATTCAAGTGAAGGATCACTGTCATTGTATACCCTTCGCTATGAACATAGAATGTGCCTTCCTAAGGTACCGAGCAAAAAAAGAAACTGTTTAGCGAACGCTTCATTGTTAGGTAAAACCAATGGAACAGACCCTGTTTCCATATTTGATGTAAATCCCCCATAACTCCCAATGTCCAAGATTTCAGTGAAGTCTGCAAAATTGGATTCCACCATTACACATTGAAAGTCCAACCCACCTATGCAATCAACTTGTGATATGTTATTTGCAGAGTTTTTCCCTGATGTCTTCTGTATGTGCCCTAATTGTCTTGTGCATCAAAAATACTATTTTATCACATTTTATAAACATTAGCTTCTTAGCGATAAAAGGTTTTTTTCCTAACAGTGCAGGTTGAGCCGTGTCTTCTGTATTTAATCCACTGTTTTACGTTTTTTTAGTTCACTTTTAAATTTTTGGACCCCCTTGGATTCCTCCTCCCCCCCCCCCCCTCTCCCTCCCCCCTCTCCCCCTGCGCTCAGCCAGCGGATTTTGTTGAAATTCTGCCTGGGCTAAGCGAGAGGAATAATTTTGTCTCTCGAGAAATCCCCTTTAATGTAATGATACAACCCCTTTAAGGAATTTTGAGTTGATAAAGGGGTGGGGGGGGGGGTGGTCCTCTGTTTTATATCCACAGAGAGCATTTACATAGTAACATAGAAGACTGACAATACGTAAAAACTTGCTTTATTTGCATTTGTTATAAATTAAAATTTTTCTTCTATTATCCAACGTTTTATTTTCTTTAAAGGGACATGTATGGTTTTCTAAAACCAATAAACCCTATTTCAATAGAGCTAACCAGTCTTGCCCCGGTTCACAGGCTTTCAATTAAGGCTTGAATAAGGGGCGGGGCGGGCGGAGGCACGGCCCGCCGCCCCCATGACTTTCATTTATCCACGGCGCTTATCCCCCGGGAAATGGGAAAAATGTCACTTTCCTCCCCGCCCCCTCGGATTCCCGACGGAAAAAAGGAAGACGGAATCCATAGTTCTCTATGAGAACTGTGGATTACCGTAATGACTGGGACGGATTCCAGCCGTACTGCAGCGCAAATCCGGTGCAATACGGCTGGAATCCGTGCCCAAAATAAGCCGTGTGAACGGCCCCTTACAGTTATAGCAGTTTCAGCTTATAATGTTAATTGGTTCCGGGATGACCATTATAAGTGGAGGGATCACTGTACATTGTTATACCTTCTTTCTGCTTTATGGAACAGTATAGCAATGTGCTCTTCCTCTCAGAGGTACCTAGAGCAAAAAAATAGAAAATCCTGTATTAAGCAGCGAACGCTTCATTTTAGGTAAGGGGACCAATGGAGAACAAACCCCACTGTATTCCATAATATTAGATCTGTGAAATCCCTCCATAACCTCCCTAATGTCACAAGATTTCAGTGCAAGTCTGCAAACATGTGGGGGGCTATAATCTCATGTCCACTATAATTACCAAAAATCCATTGGTGACGTATGTGTTCCCATAAGCAAACATCTTATGCACATTAAAACTTTGTGGTAACCTACGGTTGAATTTGCATGACGTTTTTTTTTCACAGTTATCTTCCACTTAAAAACCTGAATATATGAACCTAGCCTAAATTTGGTCATTTGTGGCATCAAAAATGACCTATTGTTTAACTCACATTTTTATGTTAAACACATTTTTATTTTTTCATTCCAAAAGAAATTTATTGTTGAAATGGAGAACGATAAAACAATTAGGCACATTGTACAGGGTTAAGAAAATGCAACATACGAAGGATACTGCAATCTGACTGAATATAAGCGTACAACCATTATGAGAAAGGACCAATGCGAGTAGGCCCCGAAGACCCACATGAAAGCAGTTATCATAAAGGCGTCATCTTTGAACAGGACGTAAATGGAGCGAAGGTCCTATAATGGGACCTCAGCGTATAGCGATACAGGATATCTCAGCCCCCAGCATAACAGTAGGCAACCTACAAGCAAGTAGATCCATTAATGTAGATCCAATGGGGACTGTTCACAGTCAAAAGGGATTGCAACAGGGGCAATTCTAAATGCTTAACCCCGAGCTTGTGCATATGGAAGATAACACAGTAATACAATCCAAGAACAAGTAGAACAGACATAAACCGAGAACAAAGGGGAAGGAAAGGGGAGGGATGGAACCAGCCGGTCAGGAGCCCACCGCCACACGTCACCCCATCAGAGCAGTCCCATATGGAGCGATATTGGTCCGACTGGCAGAAAGTTAGCCAATCTTCCCAAACCCTGTAGTAATTCAAAGAGTCATTCCGGGAGTCACATCGAATCTCCTCCATTCTACAAACCTGGTGAATCTCCCTGAACCACTCCGAGAGAG
>JAODAL010000179.1:0-10000 GCA_025379985.1 Phyllomedusa bahiana | reverse complement strand
GAAGGGGGACCTGGCGGTAAATTTAGAAATGGAAGATGGCACAGAAATGTCTCGGCTTTATGTAGTAAAAACGTCTCGTACTGTATGCGGAACATATCACACAAATACTTGACACGTACGCTCTTATTTTTATGCTGGCACATAGGCAGTAACAGAATGCGGTTACACACCCTGGACCATGACGTGTCTCACCTCTGAGGACGGGACCATGGCGCGTCTCACCTCTGAGGACGGGACCATGGCGTGTCTCACCTCTGAGGACGGGACCCTGACGTGTCTCACCTCTGACGGGACCATGGCGTGTCTCACCTCTGAGGACGGGAACATGGCGCGTCTCACCTCTGAGGACGGGACCATGGCGCGTCTCACCTCTGAGGACGGGACCATGACGTGTCTCACCTCTGACGGGACCATGTCGTGTCTCACCTCTGAGGACGGGAACATGGCGTGTCTCACCTCTGAGGACGGGACCATGGCGCGTCTCACCTCTGAGGACGGGACCATGACGCGTCTCACCTCTGAGGACGGGACCATGACGCGTCTCACCTCTGAGGACGGGACCATGACGCGTCTCACCTCTGAGGACGGGACCATGACGCGTCTCACCTCTGAGGACGGGACCATGACGCGTCTCACCTCTGAGGACGGGACCATGACGAGTCTCACCTCTGAGGACTGGACAATGACGTATCTCACCTCTGACGAAGGTAAGCGGACTTGTCTCACCACTGAGGACGGGACAAGGACGTGTCGCACCTCTGAGGACGGGACCCTGACGAGTCTCACCTCTGAGGACGGGACCATGACGTGTCTCACCTCTGAGGAAGGGACCATGACGCGTTTCACCTCTGAGGACGGGACCATGACGCGTTTCACCTCTGAGGACGGGACCATGACATGTCTCACCTCTGAAGACTGGACTAGGACGTGTCTCAACGCTGAGGACTGGACTAGGACGTGTCTCACCTCTGAGGACGGGACCATGACGTGTCTCACCTCTGAAGACTGGACTAGGACGTGTCTCAACGCTGAGGACTGGACTAGGACGTGTCTCAACGCTGAGGACTGGACTAGGACGTGTCTCAACGCTGAGGACTGGACTAGGACGTGTCTCAACGCTGAGGACTGGACTAGGTCGTGTCTCTACGCTGTTGTCTGGACTAGGACGTGTCTCACCTCTGAAGACTGGACTAGGACATCTCTCACCTCTGAAGAATATACTATGACATCTCTCATCACTGACTCTTATCTGCAAGTCCCTGTATGTGTGTAGACGGGGTATATAATAATAGCGCAGGAATATTTCAAAGATGGGAATTTTTAGCCAATGCCGTAATCTTATTTGCCTATTATGGCAGTGATTTTACAATGGGCAGCATTCAATGTTACAATCACAGCATGCATAGACCATAGACACCCCTATCAGTGTTGGTGATCTACCTGCTAAAAATATGGAGCAGTCTCACAAGCGTCTTTGCTGTACTCATTACAGTGGTCATTGGATATATAACCAGAGGCAGAAATATGTTCCAGAAATCAGCAGGGGGCGCTGCTGCATAACGTTTGATAAAGAACCAGCGATGGAAGAGACAGCAACTTCTAGACAAACTGCTGGTAAAGCTCAACTCCTACAATGCTCTGGTGCCACGAGATGTAAAGGTGGCTAACCACTTCTGCTGCCCCATAGAAGGTCAGGAAGCAAAAAAGAACATGCAAATAAATATCCCGCCCTAGAGTTACAGCAATATATAGTATTAAACACTGGCTTTCCATCAAAGATGTCACACCGCTCCATTTATATGCTGAGAGGGAAGAGTCTGCACAGACCATGATGTAAGCTGTAGGACATAGGCTTGGAAAGGGGCACTTTTTTTTACATTTTCTATTTTGTAGCATTTACTTTTACCTCCAATGTAATCATGTCATATATTTCAACTTAACCTCATACAGCAGCTTACAAAAGAAAAGAAAAGGTACTTATTATCGCCTCGTGGTAGGGACCTAACACGAAGGCTATGTCATGACTTTGACCGCGACAAAGATCTGCGCACACTGCCTGCACCTAAAAAGCATAGTAAGGGGGAATGTGGGCTCACTGAAAGGTGCTGCAACCCAGCAGTTGCCAGAAATCTAAAAGGGAAGGTTTTTCGGCAACTGTCAGGTTGCGGTCACTTGTGTGTAGCAACCACATTCCAATATCAGTAGCACACTATCAACTAAAGAAGCTATCAAAGGGGACATAGGAATTTTTGAAAAAGCATTTCTGCTATTTAGGATACATGAAATTTTTTTGAGGTTCTTAGTTAACATTTTTCATCAAAACTGCTTAAAGGGGTTTTGCCAGGACGTGCCTTGAAGCAAATGTAAACAAGCCAGGCTGAGAGAGAGAGAGAGAGACACAGCCAGAGCACAGAGCCATGCATAAGGGATCATGTGAAATGTTCACTCAAATAATCAAACTACAACTAGTGGATTCTGTATACAAAAGACAACACCTTTTCTCCACAGCAGCTTGAAAGCTCCTTCATGTTCCCTGTCATCAGATAAAGCAGGGATCTACTCAGATAATCCCATTACAACTAGTGGATTCTGTATACAAAAAAAAAACATATTTCTACCCGGTGCCTTGAAAGCTTCTTCAGCTCCCTCTCATCAGATAAGAAGTGTGCTCTGCGCAAGCCCGTCCAGAAGCTCTTGTCAGGTCGTATCTAATAGAAGCTTTTAAGTAACTAAGGGCAGGTAAGGCAGACTGTAGTTCTCTCAGGCTGCAATTTTTGTAATCATATATATTTAGAAAAGTGATTAAATACCTATTTTGGAGGATCCCACGTCAACATTACATCGTGGCAAAACCCCTTTAAGCCCACCTCCCATTCTTCAAGGGGACCTCAAAAAATGTTCATGTATCCTAAATAGTAGAAATGCTTTTTCAAAAATTCCTATGTCCCCTTTGATAGTTTCTTTAGTTACTAATGTGCTACTGATATTGGAATGTGATTGTATATTGCTGCCACAACAGTGGGCACCTATGCTCATTTTTTTCAAAAAAGTTTTTGGATGTGCAAAGCCAAATATTGTTTTCTAGCTTGTGTGTAGTAACCAACACCACAACATTCACTTTGCTACAGACAACACAGGACAGCAGTCTTTAGCCTAAGACCGGCATTACAGCCAATGTCGCTGTGCAGCCCTAGCCTGAATGTAGCCAGAAATTTTAGATACAATTGTTTACGAGTGTCTGGCTACTGAAAAACTCAAACTGGCTACTAAAATCTACAATGATTTGTCCAGCCCTGCCCTGCCTTTGATGCTTGTACAAAGCAATGTATAATCACAGATGAGCGAGAACATGTGCTGCCTGCTCTGAACAAGCAACTAACTGCTGCAAAATTGGGCCACATCCTTTATGGAGGGAATTAGCGGTCATTACTGTTAATTAGTGCTCATTTGGCTTTCATTTGGGTTAGCGGTTCTGACCCTGGGGAGAGAAATGGAGTCTCTGATGTTTCGGTCACTTAATGTGTGCATTGCTGATGCAGCAAAATAAAGACAGGGATTCAAGTGTGGGACTGTGGGCGAGTGCGCTCTATACAACATGCTGTACGAGCGTCCCTGCAGCATAATGTTCACACGGCGTGATGAGTCTGTGTGAACATATGCTTTCGATATGTATTGGGATCCGTCTGTCGGACCCTAAATGGACCCAAACACGCATCTAATAATGTGCAATGTGATTTACATTGCTTTTAATATGAAACACGCATTGGTGTGCACACGAGTGATCGCCCATGAGTGTCTCATTGCGTCTTTTGGATCCAAAAGACGCAGCAGGAGCCCTATCAAAACTATAGGGTGCGATCCTGCTGCATCCAAACACGTATCTGCATGTTGGAGACGTGTTGGATCCATTAAGGATACGATTTTTTGGATGCAATTTTCGGATCCAATACGGATCCAAAAACGCCGTGTGAACAACTCTTAAGCATGGTTTAGTCACTGGGTTTACTGAAACAAAGGGGAGGAGACAGCTAGTGGGGTTCAGGGGGCCAACTGTACCAGGTCGACGGTAATTATAGTTTGGAAAAACTCTACCTGAATGTACATTAAAAAGAAGTCTTATTTATTTCTTTAGATTAGAGTCACTGTCAATGGGTTAGACTAGTTTTGTAGAGTAAATGTCCCTGAGATCCATGAGTGGGTTACATGTCATAGTAGAAGAAAATACAGGTAAAGAACTTCAATACTGCCGGGGCACCGCTGTCCCCCACTGCTCGGGCACCGCTGTCCCCCACTGCTCCTCTACTGCCGGGGCACCGCTGTCCCCCACTGCTCGGGCACCGCTTTCCCCCCCACTGCCCTCTACTGCCGGGCCCCGTGTCCCCCACGCCCCCCTACTGCCGGGGGCACCGCTGTCCCCCATTGCCCCCCATGAGGGCACCGCGTCCCCCCTGCCCCACTATCCGGGGGAAACCGCTGCCCCCCACTGCTCCATTCTGCCGGGGCACCGCGTCCCCCACTGCTCCTCGCCTGCCGGGGCACCGCTGTCCCCCACTGCTCCACTACGCCGGGGGCCCCCGCTGTCCCCCACGTTCCCCTACTGCCGGGGCACCGCTTCCCCCACGGCTCCCCTACTCCGGGGCCCCCCGTTGTCCCCCCACTGCTCATACTCCCCGGGGCCCCCCTGTCCCCACTGCTCCCACACTCCCGGGGCCCGCGCCCCCCCTGCCCACTACTGCCGGGGCACCCGCTGTCCCCCACGACCAACTGCGGGCACCGCGCCCCCCACTGTCCACTACTGCCGGGGCACCCTGTCCCCCACTCTCCACTACTGCCGGGCACCGCTGTCCCCCACGCCCCCCTACCCCGGGCCCCCGCTGTCCCCCATGCTCCCCTGCCCCCGGGACCGCTGTCCCCCCTGCCCACTACCCCAGGGACCGCTGTCCCCCAGCTCCCTATGCCGGGGCACCGCTGTCCCCCCACTGCTCCCCTACTCCCGGGCACCGCTGTCCCCCACGCTCCCCTACTGCCAGGGCACCGCTGTCCCCCATGCTCCCCACCCCGGGGCACCGGCCCCCCACTGCCCCCTACGGCCGGGGGGCACCGCTGTCCCCCATGCTCCCCTACTCCCGGGGCACCGCTTTTCCCCCACTGTCCTCTACGCCGGGCCGCTGTCCCCCACTCTCCCTACCCCCGGGGGCACCGGCCCCCCACTGTCCTCTACTCCCGGGGGAAACCCGCGTCCCCCATTTGCTCCTCTACTGCCGGGCACCGTGTCCCCCCCTGCTTCCCCTTTGCCGGGGACCGCTGTCCCCCATGCCCACTACTGCCGGGCACCGCTGTCCCCCATGCTCCACTATCCCCGGGGCCCCCCTGTCCCCCCTGCCCCCTTTTACTGCCGGGGACCGTGCCCCCCCATGTTCCCCTACTCCCGGGGGGAAACCGCTGCCCCCCCACTGCTCCCCTACTCCCCGGGGGCATGCGCCCCCCACGCTCCCCTACTGCCGGGGCCCCGCTGTCCCCCCTGCTCCCCACGCCGGGGCCCGCTGTCCCCCACGCTCCTTACTCCCGGGGCACCGTGTCCCCCCTGCTCCCTTGGGGGGGCCCGCGCCCCCCCACGCCCCTACCCCGGGCACCGCTGCCCCCCTGCTCCTCTATTTGGGGGGGCACCGCTGTCCCCCACTCTTCCCTACTCCGGGGGCACCCTGCCCCCCCACTGCTCCCCTATGCCGGGGAAAACCGCTGTCCCCCACTGCTCCCCTACTCCCGGGCACCGCTGTCCCCCACTGCTCCACTACGCCGGGGCACCGCGCCCCCATGCTCCACTACTCCCCCGGGGCACCGTTTCCCCCCCACTGCCCCCCTACTCCCCGGGGCCCGCTGCCCCCCACTTCCTCTCCCCGGGGCACCGCTGCCCCCCCACGTTTCCCCCTGCCGGGGCACCGCTGTCCCCCCGCCCCCTACTCCCGGGGGCCCGCTGTCCCCCACTGCTCCTTACTGCCGGGGAAGCTGTCCCCCCTGCTCCTCTACTGGGGGCACCCGCTTGCCCCCATGCTCCCCTACGCCGGGGCCCGCGCCCCTCACTGCCCCCCTACTGCCGGGGCACCGCTGTCCCCCCGCCCCCCTCTGCCGGGGCCACCACGCCCCCCCTGCCGGGGCACCGGCCCCCCCACTGCCCCCCTCCCGCCGGGGCCGCTGTCCCCCACTGCTCCCCCACTGCCGGGGCACCGCTGTCCCCCACTGCTCCATATGCCGGGGAAAACCGCTGTCCCCCCCGCCCCCTGCCGCCGGGGCAACCGCGTCCCCCACTGTCCCCCACTCCCGGGCACCGCTGTCCCCCCACTGCTCCTCTACCCCCGGGGAAAAACCGTTTTGTCCCCACTGCTCCCCCCTACTCCCCGGGGGGCACCGCTGTCCCCACTGCCCCCTACTGGGGGGGCCCCGCTGTCCCCACTGCCCGGCACCCCCTGCCCCCCCACGCCGGGGCACCGTTTGTCCCCCCTGCTCCCCTACTCCCGGGGCCCCGGCCCCCATGCCCCCACTGGGGGCCCCGCTGTCCCCCCACTGCCGGGCCCGCGTCCCCCACTGCCGGGGCACCGCTGTCCCCCACTGCTCCATTTACTCCCGGGGGAAAAACCCGCTGTCCCCCCTGCTCCCCTACTTTCGGGGCACCCGCTGTCCCCCACGGGCCGGGGGCCCGCTGTCCCCCCTGCTCCTCTACTGCCGGGGGAAAAGCTGCCCCCCCATGCCCCCCTCCCTGCCGGGGCACCGCTGTCCCCCATGCTCCCTACTGCCGGGGCACCGCTTCCCCCACGCTCCCCTATCCCCCCGGGGCACCGGTCCCCACTGCCCCCCCTACTGCGGGGCCCGCTGCCCTCAGTCCCCTACTCCCCGGGGGCAAACCCGTGCCCTCACTGCCCCCCTACTGCCGGGGCCCCGCTGCCCCCACTGCCCCCCTATCCCGGGGCCCCGGGCCCCCCCCCCACTGCTCCCCTACTGCCGGGGGAAAACCGCTGTCCCCCATGCTCCCCTATGCCGGGGAAAAAACCGCTGTCCCCACCTTCCCCCACTGGCCGGGGCACGCTGTCCCCCCTGTCCCCACAGCCGGGGAAAACCGCTGTCCCCCAGCTCCCTACGCCGGGGCACCGCTGCCCCCACTGCCCCCCTCTGCCGGGGGGCACCGCTGCCCCCCACTGCCCCCCATTTCCCGGGGCAAAAGCTGTCCCCCACTTCCCCTATCCCGGGGCACCCTGCCCCCCCACGCTCCCCCCTCCCCCGGGGGCCCGCTGTCCCCACTCCCGGGGCACCGCTGTCCCCCATCCCCGGGGCCCCGCGCCCCCCACAGCCGGGCACCGCGTCCCCCACTGCTCCCCTACTGCCGGGGCACCGCTGCCCCCCCCACTGCTCCCCTACTGCCGGGGAAAACCGCTGTCCCTCACTGCTCCCTACTGCCGGGGCACCGCTGTCCCCCACGTCCCTACTGCCCGGGGAAAAACCGCTGCCCCTCAATGTTTCCCCTATGCCGGGGACCGCTGCCCCCCACTGCCCCCCCTACGCCGGGGCCCCACGCCCCCACGCCGGGGAAAACCGCTGTCCCCCATCCCCCCTTACTCCCGGGGGACCATGTCCCCACCCCCCCGGGGCACCGCTGTCCCCCCCCCCTGCCCCCTACTGGGGGGACGCTGCCCCCCATGCCCCCCTATGCCGGGAAAACCGCGCCCCCCACTGCCCCCCCATCCCAGGGCACCGCTGCCCCCCACTGCCCCCTACCCCCGGGGCCCCGCTGCCCCCCCTCCCCTCCCCTCTGGGGGCACCGCTGTCCCCCACTACCCCCCTACTCCCGGGGCCCCCGCTCCCCCCCACTGCCCCCCTACCCGGGCACCGCTGTCCCCCCTGCTCCCCTACTCCCGGGGCACTGCTGTCCCCCACTGCCCCCCACTCCCCGGGCACCCTGTCCCCCATGCCCCCCCACTGCCGGGGCACCGCTGTCCCCCATGCTCCCCTACTGCGGGGCACCGCTGTCCCCTACTGCCGGGGCACCGCTGTCCCCCATGCTCCCCTACTGCCGGGAAAAACCCGGGCCCCCCCTGCTCCTCATCCCGGGGCACCGTTTCCCCCCACGCCCTCTACTCCCGGGGCCCGCTGCCCCCCCTACTCCCCCCTACTGCCGGGCACCGCTGTCCTCCACTGCTCCCCTACCCCCGGGGGAAAAACCGCTGCCCCCCACTGCTCCCCTACTCCCGGGGACCGCTGTCCCCCCCGTCCCCTACCCCGGGGGCACCACGTCCCCCCCTGCCCCCCTACCCCGGGGGCCCGGCCCCCCCTTTCCCCCCATTTTCCCGGGGCACCGCTGTCCCCCTGCCGGGGCACCGCTGTCCCCCACTGCTCCTCTACTGCCGGGGCACCGCTGTCCCCCACTGCTCCCCTACTGCCGGGGCACCGCTGTCCCCCACTGCTCCACTACTGCCGGGGCACCGCTGTCCCCCACTGCTCCCCTACTGCCGGGGCACCGCTGTCCCCCACTGCTCCCCAACTGCCGGGGCACCGCTGTCCCCCACTGCTCCCCCACTGCCGGGGCACCGCTGTCCCCCACTGCTCCCCTACTGCCGGGGCACCGCTGTCCCCCACTGCTCCCCTACTGCCGGGGCACCGCTGTCCCCCACTGCCGGGGCACCGCTGTCCCCCACTGCTCCCCTACTGCCGGGGCACCGCTGTCCCCCACTGCTCCACTACCTAGGCCATCCTGTTCATGACTTACAAGACCATGAGGCAATAACTGGTCCAAGCAGCCACATACCATACAGGCAGCCATGTGACCGTGTACTGGGAGCAATAAGAAAGTTTTTAAAGGACTTGGAAAAAAACCATAAAAGGGGTTGGCTCACCATGTGGTTTCACAGAACCACAGACCGCTTCAGACTCACACTTCCTGGTCAGGCTGTGGATGTTTCTACAGCATTGATTGGCAGATCAGCTCTGCTATTCCTAGCTGATTTCCCCACACAGTGACATGACTACTACTTAGATTGTTTACTATTGATAAGCACTTGTTTTCACTCATTAGAGCTCTTACTACAGATTTGTTTGTATCTGCAGATTAAATCTCCCGGACCTATCCCTGCTAGTTATAGAGGAGCTAAATATGCTAACCACTGCTATAAAACCACCCATAGCCTGACCAAGCCGTGCAAGTCTGAAGCTGCCTGTGACTCTGTGCAATAGCATGTTGAGAAACCTATTTAAGGTAACCATAGGAAAATGAGAGAGGAGTGGGAGCATCAATGGATCCGTGCATGTTCCACTGGAAGGTGCTCATTGGGGATCATGTACCTTTTCCCGTGCCAGCTGCATGGTTGGAAGCCAGTTTTTGATCCACCTTTTAAAATTGTAGAGGTAGCAAGACTTTAAGGCTTTAACCATCCTGCACACAAACTCTAACTCTTTCAGAAAAGATGCCAATACCTGGGCCCCCCTGTGAGAAAAAAGTTAATTTCTACAGGAACAGCCTGTAAAGGGAACACATGGGAAGGGGCGATCCAGGTCTGGGGGAGGCTTTCTCTGCAGCTGCCGAAACAGGATGAAAAAGATTCCCAATGCCACTACCCTCCAAACCAGAGGAAACCCCATAAGTGGTGAGGTGGTTTTGGGTTGAAGCCTTAATTTTCAGCCACAAATCTAGGATTACTCCCAAGACCACAGGCAGTGAGTAACATCCACTTGTGGTAAACCACACTTTCCCAAAAACAGGTGTTAGACTGATATGCCACCTTCAAGCCCTGGGTAAGGAAGACAAGGGTCTGTGAGATATACTTGGGGTCCTCTTTCCCCAGATTTTGCAGATGGGATAATTTTTAGAAGATTATTCTAGAACGGTTATAAATACAGGGAGTCCCCGGGTTTCAAAACGGATAGGGACTGTAGGTTTTTCTTAAGTTAAATTTTATGAAGTCGGACGGTAATTTATTAAATGTAAATTCCAGCAAAAACAAATTTTTTTTTTTTT